>JBBPDC010000002.1:8473500-8509359 GCA_037974485.1 Hemigrammopetersius urotaenia
AACCCCAAGTTGCTCCAGGGAGACTGCCCCCTGTAGGTAGGGAATGGAAGTCGCTTTGGATAAAAGCGTCTGATAAAATGCCGTAAATGTAAATGTAAATGACCTCTTGGTCCGGAGGCAAGTATGCTACCCACTGAGCTACCTCCACATATTCTAGGAGGAAACCTATTGCAAATGTAGGTTACATGTTATTAATGTAGTGGTACCAATAAATGGATTTTATTAAAAGCAAATGAATAAAATGAATAGATTTATTTCATTATTTTCAGTCTAAGATTGGGTTAATTAATCACAAAGACATGAGCTTTCGGATGTATCTTTAGCAATAGTGCAAATGAAGATGAATGTATTACTTTGGAATGCATTTGTTGCTCTGACTCAAACTGAAAATCTTACATATTTAGAACTATGCCCAGAATACATCTCTAGAGATTTCAATGAATTAGTCATGTTGAATTAATCGAAAGCACAAAACTTTGCTGAGCTGCTGACTTGATCTGGTTGAGTTAGCTACTCTCTGAAGAAATGTGCTACTCGACTACAGCATGATTTCATTTGAATATTTCCCTGGTTAAATGTCCCACTGTCACTCCCCCGCAGTGCTCCATATAGCAGAAACGAGCTGTGTTTACAGCAACAATTTCCTGTGAGCAAAAACAGTGCATAGCTTTATACTTAACATACTGTAATGTATAGTATTATATTCCCTGAACAGATCAGTGTTTAATTCACAGATTTAAACATTAGCCCGGAGCTGATGATACATACATCTATGTTAAATGAGCAAATGGAATATTGATATTTTGCCCACTTTATAAATATAGAGACAGTAATGTGTTGCACCCCAATGCCTGACTTCTTTCTCCCCTCAGAAAGGGGGGGATTTCTGGGGGCTTCTTTACTCAGATATCTCCTGTGGTCCTTTGTAACATGGATATATGACTTTCTGTTTGCTTATTTGTTTTAGCAGTGTGAGGCACAGGGCCCCTTAAAAACAATCATGTTCATTAAAACACATATTACCACAGCAAGAATTTTCCATGTGCATTGACTGAAACGCACACAGCCGTGTTGCTTGCGCTCAAAAAGTAATTGTCAGAACTCCCATTAATTGATGTATTTGGCATTTTCAAAGCTTGATTAATCAGCTGTGCTGTGATGTATCAGGGCTTTGCAAATCTCACAGCTCCACATTCTGCTCAGAGCTAAAACTGTCGCAACAACGCCTGGCCTGCTTTTTGAAGTGCTGCTGTAGCAGAACATGAGACCTGGCTGAAGAAACACTGGAGAAGCTTTAGGCTCCTTATTAAGCTCTATCAGAAATAAAGGTTCATACTTCTGTCGGGGATGTGTAGTTTGAAGAAAAGCATTTATTTGTAAACAAACTTAATGTGATTTAGAGGTTCTTTCATCCTTTTAAGATGCTGCATGTTGCATTTGTCCCATCATCAGGAGATCACAGGTTTGATGCCCAGGTATGAGCTTTCCATGGGAAGGAGTCTCTGGGTGAGTAGGATGACCATCTCTTCCCACACACACTTAGCTTAATGCTAACCATCACGTGTGTCATCTTGAGCTGTCCAATGACATACCATCAGCAACAGTTCGGTAAGGTTCTAGATTCTAGATTCTAGATTCTCTACCAATTCTATTCGGCAGAATTATCCATTACTAAATTGGGGAAGTAAGTTGTAAACTGGAAAGCTAGGAAAAAATAATAAAAAACTTTACACCCATATTTAATTTACACAAAAGATATTTACTGGCATTGATACAAAACAACAATTTGGCATCTTTTTACATGGTTTTTTTTATCTCTTTTTCAAAATGGCCCTTAGAGTCACGCAAGAACAAACCACAGAACAGCACATACAGTGTGAACAATGTGAAATTCTTTCTCTGCATTTAACCCACTCACCAAGTGAAGCAGTGAGTAGCAACAAGCACAACGTCCAGGGAGTGTGTGGAGATGGTACCTTGCTCAAAGGTTCCTCAGTTGTGCTACTAGCAGTCCTGGGATTCAAACCCAAATGCTGCCAAACGCAGGGGCAACTCTCTAAACTCCAGGCCACCAACTAGTTCTGAAAATATTCAATTAAATGCTGTCGTTCGTTGCATCCAAATTTATGCAGTATATTAGCATTTGATAATTAAGCTATCAAGTGTGAAGCATTGTGTTGTCTTTCTCCAACCATATCATGTCTTCCAGATTGCAGCCCATGTGCAAACAGCTTGTAGGAAAGTCACTCAGTGGAGCAGCTGATGGGCTGATGTAGGCGTGCATGGCCGTGGTGGGGCTGGGGTGAGTCTGGCCAGTGTTTGGTCAGCGAGGGCCGAGCAGGAGGACGTTCGTCAGGCAGCATGCCAAAAACACTCTCCCACTCCTCCGCACTCTCACATGCTGCAGCTCATTGATCTGCACCCATGCAGCTCCATGCGCATTGTGTAACCTTCACAAAAAACGCAATAACTGAATACCCTCAGAGTGCCTCACACACACATACACACACACACACACACACACACACACACACAGAGGAAGTGAATTTGAACAGGCTGAAAGAGAAGTGGAGGGAGGCTGGGGGTCACTGGGTCACTGGGTCAGCATGCTTTGTTAAGCTGTGCTGTTTGAAAGTAGTCCGTATGTTCATCTCTGCATGTCTCAGACTCGCATTGCTATCAAACGCGTGTAAAAACTGGGAGGAGTTATCAAATGCGACAGTATGTCTAAGTCACTATCAGTCCAAGCATTTACAATAATCTGATGAGTCCTGTTTTATATACTGTGATCATAATAATGTAATTTGAAAGCAGCCAATAAATTGCCTACATGCTCTCCAAGCTGAATGTTATGACTCTTGAAGAAAAATCCAGTGTCCCATTAATCTCATTTGTAAAATGAGTTACTTTTTGGAACAATATGGACAGAAAAACAATATATTAATTGAGCTGCATTCAAAATAATATAATTAATATTATTATTATTAATAAGCACCTCTTCTGAAAATCAGTGTAGAAATTAAGAGTTAGGAACAAATATTGGTCAATGAACAATTGTAAGATAAGTTATCATAAGTGTTTTAATAGGTAGTTCTACTGATGTGTTCTATGTGCACATCATAGAAGGGTAGAAGGGTATTCTCATTTCAAACTACTAGTGAAGACACTATTTCAATAACACTTGAATTGATGTAGACTGATAACATGTTACATTAGTCTTGATGCAATTTTGCCCCTAATTTAATCATTCTCTCAAGCAACTTCATGAGGAACCACCTGGGATGTTTTTCCAACAGGAATGGAGAACATACACTCATGCTCTAAATGTTGACTTAAACCACTAGTCAAGAGTTGTTTAAATCTATAAATAAATCTATAAATATAACCAGAAAAATCAGAAAACAGCATTTATATTTATCTTAGAAAAAAAGTTCCAAGCGTGACTCATCAGTCAGATTTTAGAAGTGAAGCAAGCCTTTTTATAAAACAAGTTTTAACATTCCAAGGTCAGCGCAGTTGAATGGCAACCTTCAGTTGGGTGTGTCATGATGCATTGATGCACTTTTCCACTCTTAGCTCATATATTCATGTAAGACTGTTCCTGCCTGGCACTGCTCCTGCAGGTGAGTCAGGAGCTCCTCTGAAGCTTCGTGCCCGACTCAGCCCTCACCATCCTGGGCTAAGCCACAGCGCTGGCTCTCCTGACCTTGCTGTCAGCATCAGAGCCAGTCGAGCTGACGAGAGCGGCCAGCTCAGCCTGTCTGTCAGGAGGGCATCAGTGCGGTGGAAATGGTTCATTTGATTCTCTGACACTGGATAGCGCATGCTGGCGGGTGAGGAAACAGGGGTGAGCCCTGCCATCTGACAAGTGGGCACCAGGCTGCACAGGGAGCAGAGAGGGAGCTTATGTGAAGGACGTAGAGCTGGTTCCAAAGCCAGAGCTACACAGCTGGGCATCAACTTGCTTAGATAGAAAGGGAGTAGCTTAATTAGAATTCATAAGAAGCAAAGTACAAGGCCACATGTTTGTGTTGGCAAGATACAAAAGAGATGAACAAAAGAACATGTTGCTATCATGCTTGCATCTTATGATGCTAAGATTAAAATAGTCAAGTCACCTACTATATTTATGTAATATGGCTTCCCAGCAGAAGTTTGCAGGTGTAATACCAGTCAAAAATTGACCTCCACTCATAGTAGGGTCTTATAGTAGTTCATATACTCAATTATTAAAATGTTTCATTTTGGGGGAAATCATATTGCGTCATAAGCGATTTCAGCCACGATTTTCTGATTCTGATTCTAATTCTGATGCCATATACATATTAGTTTTGATAACAACTTTTCAAGCTTTTAAGATAAAATTAAATGTCTAAGATTAGAAAAAAAAACACATTCAATCAGGTGTGTACTTTTGACTGGCTACATGTAAAATGTAGTATAATGGGTTTGTCACTGGGCATGTAAGAGCAGCCAGTATGTTGGAATCCACTATAGAACCTGCCCTCCACAAATCCCCATATGAGTGTTCATGTCAGGCAGATGGAACTACGTAACTGACTCCTTTGTTTAAATAGTATTTTTGAGGCATCTGTGTATGTTGCATTAAAACATCACTTTGTTCCACTAAACATGCTGGAAGGATGGCATAACTGCTAAAACATATCCTCTTTTAGAAACCCAAATTACAATCTTAAGGAATTTCATTTTCCTGTATATTACTATATAATACTAAGGATGGAAGATTTTTTGTGGAGTTGCTTACAATTCAGGGGCAAATTGCCTCTCATTTTATAATGAAAGCATGTTTCTTCTCACATCTGGAAGAGTGTCAGACCCCAATTATCATCTTGAGAGTTTTGAATTGTCATTTGAAGCTTGTATGTTAATATGGAAAATGTACATCACGGATTAAACAGGGTCAAGCATTAGTATGCTGTTAATTTGACCCTTGATATGGGAGCCCAGTCAAATTAGCAGCAAGTTGGGTCAGCCTATAGTATAAATTAATGATGTCTTAAAACAATTTGGAACACAGTTGGTTCAATCGAGGAGGGTAAATGTAATATGATAATTGGTCTTTATGAACTGGTTTTGCATAGCAGAAAGAGAATGCAAATGGTTGACCCTTACCTAGAACGGCTGGATCCACTTTTATTAGGGACATTTAGGGGACTTCAGAGATTATAGGGCAAGTTCTTAGAGGGTGTATAACAAAGCCATCAAATCACACTGTGGTAGTCGGCCCCATTTCCATAACTCGCAGGTTCCGCTGACATGACAGCAAGGCGCAAATAAGGGTTTCTAATGTCGTATTAGATGGAGTCAAAGAGGACAGTGCTTTTAATGCAGTGGAGGAACTCCCAGTGGGCCTTTTAATGCATCTATAGAACATCAGTTACACAGTTGCAACAATAGTCTCTTAATTGATTCATTTAATTAGCAGAGATGAAGCCTGCGTTGTCATCTCAAATCATAGGGGGCCAGTTCCTGCCACTTAACGGACGAGCATTTATCATGCCTCTACTAAAGTGCAGTTCTATGTAAATGAATACCTCTTAAACCATTCACAGTCTCATTTTTGTGAAAGGAGTGAACAGAATAAAATTGCTTCTTTGTCAAAGTAAAACATAGACAAGTCATTGTGGCATAAAAAGAGCAATCTTCACATTCTGAAAAATTTCAAATGGATAAAAGCACTGGGACTCTAATACTTTTTCTTAGTTATGAGACAATTGCTCAAACTCAGTATGAAGGACAAAGCTTGGGTGAGCTTTGTACCATAATTCTCCAGTTTTGCCAGTATTGTGGTGTCCTAGAAAACCTTAAAAATATGGTTTGGCCTTATAGTGGCTTTCGACGTTTATAAAGATGAAGGTAAGGATCTATTTCCAGCGAGTCTTCCATCTACCAAACTTCACACCTGCAAAGAATAAGTGGACATGGGAAGATCCCGCCCCTTTCACCTTCCTCTGGTCTGAACAGTGCAGATGTCTCTCTGGAGTGGGACAATTGCTTCCAAGGCCTCCCACAATGGGGCTTTCTTTATGGCTGCGGTCCTTCTCTAATGCCTTTGAATCGGCCCATGCAAAGCAGGTGGCAAACAGGGCTTGCAGCTCTTTTAAGTGTGGCCGGCTGAAGCCCTCCCCTCCCTATGCACGAGAGCCGTTTCGGGCCTCTGCTGCGGTCACTAATAGTGTTAGAACCACTCGGTTCCATTCAGTGCCGGATTAGACAGTGCGTTTTCATGCAGGATTTTCTCCCTCGTTTGTTGGCGTGGCTGCCGATCTGTGGCTTTGTTACTTTGTTAGTCTTTACTGGGGATCAGTGCTGGAGAGTCTCTCTCACACTTCCCCTTTGAATGGGAGTGACTCAGTGACCTGCTTTCCAGCAGCCCGGCCTCCTCGCTTGATGTGTCTTTTTCCTCAATAGAACACGCGGAATAAACACTCGCCGAATTCAAATTATTTAATTTCAAATGCATATTCCTTACTCTGATCTTTCCTATCCTACCATCATGTACATCGACGCTTTTGATGTCACATTGTATTCCAAGCTTTGAGGAATGATATGCGCATGTGTATATGTGTGTTCACCAAGATTTTGTGGATTTACAGAGTTAATTACGTACGGCCCAGATCCTATGGTATGTTTACCAGGCAGACTTGGTCTCCAAGGAACAGAATAATTTGTGTGGAATTATGGGTGAATTCCCACAGGCCCTGCTGTGTGCTGCTGTGGCCGCATGAAGACATGTCACCTGCCGCTGCCTCCTTCTGCACGAAGGCCACAGAAGAGTTAACGATTAATGAATAAATTCATAGCTAATGAAGGAGACTGCAGTCATCCTCTCTCTACATAGTTGCTGTCATTGAACCAAACCTCAGTATTTCTGCCAAGGCTTTACACCTACGCAATGGCCAGTGATGTCACATTCATTCCTGACATTGCCAATGACACATACTGACTGAACCTGCACAATCTAATGAGCTTAAGTAAGCTTGTTAGCATCACTCGGTCATAGCGATGAAAGTCACAAGATAACTTCACATTAAAGAAGATAAACATGGCAATATATGTCGATAGACATGAATGTAAAAAGGAATAACATTTCTTTTTTTTGACCCGAAAGGGCCAGTGCTAAAATTCCACCACTTTGTATTGACTCAAACCCAGCAGTGTCTCTCTGATAAGAGCACGGAGCAGGGAACACTCTCTGTTCATTTTGTCCAGTCGTCTATTCTCTTTTTCACACCACTGTGACATGCTGTGCAATAAGGTCAATACAGAGAAACAGGCTCCACTAAGATCACACAGGCAGCGCATCCGTTATCCAAAGACCACATTAACTTGGACAGCATCACAGCTACATGAATAACTGAAACAAATGAAAGAGAGTACAGCGTCTACTAATCCTGTTCAGAGGTCAACCCTGTTGAGAAGCCACCATCGTCCTCACACAGGGCTCTCTGATTAATTGATTGATTGGGTCTCATCTGGTGGCCCGGACTGCTGTATTCTTAAAGGTTAATAGCAATGCAATAGGTTGGCACACTTAAACGTGAGCTTGCGTTGATAGGAAAAGGTTATAGTCATGGGCCGGATTATCATTTTTTCTTTAATCCTGTTAAATACTATTATCTGTGGTGAACCCAGAGGCTAAACCGGCACAGTGGCCCTCCGTGCTGACTCAGCCATTCGTTCAGTCCGCCCGTGCACAGGCTTGTGAACACCATCAAAGCACAATTGTTCTATATGGCTTGTTTTCTGTGTGTTTTGGCCTGTGTTTCCTGTCTCACTTACATAATTCATATTCGGGCCTCTCATCTGAGTATGATGATTAGAGCTTGAAAGAGCGCTATCTACAGAGGGAAAGAAAGAAAACTCCTGCCCCTGTGCCTTCATCTGGCGTGTTTTTAGTAGTATTGTGTTCGGTGGCTGGGGAACGGAGTGGAATTTCCTGTTGGGGTGGCCAACGTGCAGCTCAGCACTCACTGAAGGAGAACTTTCAGAGTGGGCTTGGAGCAAGATCAGTAAGCTAAGAATATCCCATCACTCCCAGCCCCCCAGGTCAGAGATTAATGTGGTTTCGAAATGGACACTATAGCGTTTATTTGGAGAGGGGCGTGGGGTTTGGCTGGTCAGATTGGGATGACCCCTCTTTGCCAACAGGATATGGGCGTTGGAGCATTTACTGAAGACCTGATCAGAGGATTTGGAAGCAGAACATGGCAGGCTGTCCTACACTGCAAAAATAGACATGAATGAAACAAATACCATCTGTTTACATTAGCATTTGTAAACTATAAAATAACATTTGGACTATGTTGGTTTATTACGGTGTACACTAGCAAAATGAGACATTTAAGTGATGTCATCTTTCATGCAACTGAGACTTTACTGTCATTTGGTATGGCTCACTTTCATTTTAAGATTTTTTGCTTGAAATTTGAAACAATCAGTCCCATCCTGTGCCTTCATACCCTGAACCTAGTCTTGACACTGATATAAATACATCCGGCATTTACAATAAGCAGTCTCGGGTGAATATATGACCATATGAGGAAATGAGATACAGAGGGAAAAAGACACCGTATGCTGCGATAAAAAAGTCATAGAGCTTTAATGGAAGAAAGGCCAATCATGGTATAACATATTCTCCGAGGGGTGCCTCCATATTAGCAATCACACAGCGGGCTCCTCACTATGAGCCTCGCCAATGACGAGGAACATCTATCAGTGACAAGCACCACGGTTCGCTCAGGCCAGAATCTGCTCTCGTTATGTTTTTCTAACTCATAAATCAGATGACAGACATTAAGTGGCGTTTTGCCAATGTGTGCAGGTTAATGTTCTGAAGGTGATTGACAATTCATCATAGTGGCTGTCTGTCAGGGAAGCAGTTGCTTTTGCAAATGGCTTGCTGTGACAAAGTTCCAGAGTAGTGGGGGCATAGACCTGTATCAACATCGTTCTCGGTGAACGTTGGCATTCGAGGCGATTTAGCTAAGTGTCTCTCTGGCTGGGAACTTTTATGTTCTTTCCTTGCAGATTACACAGGTAATTCTGTGCTACGAATCCTATCTGCAACAGAGAGCAAGACTTGTTTATGTGTAATAAGCCGCGTAGCTTTTCCTGCGAGGACGCGCCAGCTCTGCTGTAGCAGCCCAAAATCTGAATTACAGAGAAGCATGCTTTTGAGCATGTTTTGATTGCCCGCCCAAAGGGGGGTGCTGTGCATTTGAGTATCAAGAGGAATACACATTATACACACACACTTTTAGTTTTAATGGAAAAAAGCAACAATGCTGTCACACCTTTCACTAGAAGGTAATCGCAATAGCAAGCCCCTCTCAAAGAGCACAGATCCTGTGGAGAAAGTTTCTGTGCTGTTTTAAGGGAACACAAGGTCAATGGTGTCAAAAGGCAAGCATTAACATTTCGGAATTATATTGTGGAAAGATTTACGTTGTTGTCTGATCACCTTGTTTACACACACTATGATGTGTCCTGGTCCTGCACAGTGACCTCATTTTTGACTAATGAGTTTGCTCAGTCCCTTCCAGGCAGCTGATGCACTGGGGTCATGGCCTGATGGGTAGAGGAAGTAGCCAGTTGGTGGGTGGTCATCCTCCAGGAGATTCCTTAGGAAAGCCACAACATTGCCACCTGTGCTTGTACTCATGGCCTGTGTGAGAGGCACCTGACCCACATCCATGGGGCCCCACACAGTCCGCTTCACAAGGATTGAAACTGGCCCCACAGAAAAATGCAGAGTGTCAACTTCTCTAAAAAAAAAAGTCAAGACAAACTGCAAGAGGAAACAATTCGTTCACAACAGGACACGCGGCGGCTGAGGATAACCTGCCTTCAAAGTTGCTGGCCAGGCCGATCTGAATAGTTTAGAAGTGGAGTACTTCAAAGTCGGCCGGGCCCAAGCAGCCTTTCCTGCCATTCTTGTGGCCAGCCTCAGGTTGCTATAAGCAGCCATGGCATCCTGTCCCCTGCCGTCTCAGGTGGATTGGCTTTGTTTGTGAAGCTGAAAGCAAGGGGGGGGTGTCTAATGATCTTCTGTCCTGTTGGCAGGCTTGGTTGACTTGTTAGCAACATGTCATATATCACATCAACTCTGGACAGCATGAATGTATATTTTTCAAATTAGACTTCTTGTATACAATAGAATAGGAATTATTTTGGACTCCCGTGACATATAGTAGCAAGAAGCATTAAAAGGGTATAATCTTTGACAGTCAATGAGAATTTATTCATTCATTAATTCATTCACTACCTGAAATGATTATCCTAGGGGGGATGCTGGACAATATTCCAGCACATTTAGGGCAAATGTCCCACAGGCCTGCTCACCAGTCCATCATGGGGCAGGCACACACAGTTTAGACAAACACAATCATGCACACAGACATACCTGAGGCAGTTTGACAGCTCCAATGTTTTGACATTTTTGGACTTTTGACATTTTGGAAGGAATCTACAGAATCCACAGTACATTATCATAAATCTGATGCGAACAGAATTGTTCTACATCACTCCAAACCCGGAGAACAGTGCCCTACATTATTTGCTAAGTGCTATACTGTTATAGCATTAGCACTAGGCTAGCTGACATGGTGCTGAAATAAAGCCTTCTGCTTTTTGCTTCTGGCTGATGTGGGCTGTGAGATTGTCAGTAGTTCTTTTTTTCTGCCTTGTCTCAGAGTCTGGCATGGTCCATGGTCTTCTGTGTTAATTACATGGGATGAGGAGAAGGGAGGAGGAGCTGGGGGCAGGAGAAAAAGAAAAACGAGACCGTATAGTCAACTTCATTTAGGGGCTCCTAATTGCACCCTACAGGCCCGTGGCAGACGGCAGGGGTCTCTCTCTATGAGTGGGATGCAGCAGTGCCTTTCTGGCGCACACACACACACACACACACACACACACAGATATGTGCGCAAACACACTCAGACACACTCACTCCCAAAGAAAGAGAGTGGCGAGAACATGAAACGGGTCAGAGATTAAACACTTTCTTTACACTTGTAATTAAGCCATCATCAGGCTGAGGAGCATTTATTATCAAGCCGGCGCTCGTTTAGATGGATGTGAATTCTGAGAGAGCTCTCAAGACACACAGGCACACACATGTGCACGCACACTCATTTGTCTTAGCATCAGCATAATGATCTCTTAGTGCACAGGAAGGAATCTGCGTCAGGGAGAGAACAGCTCTAGCTCATTTATTAGAGCCTTTTATTTCTCAATATCACTTTATTGATGGAATGATTGTATAGACAGGGAGGAGTGTTATTTCATACAAGCTGATAACATTTGTGGTCACTGTATGATAATGCTGCCTGTTGGATCACAATTGATTGATTTTTCTGTGTGTATAGTTGACATCAAATTGAAATTAGTATAGGTTTTCAGAAAAATGGGGGGTTACAATAGGGCAAAAATATAATGTACTATATAATAAGAAATGTTCATGATAACGATTTGCATTTCTGACTGAATGCAAATCGTTTAAAACACTATCAAGAACTATAATTAGATTATGATTTATCATTTATTTGATCATTTAACTATATATAATTTAACATACTGCACTGCAAACAATACAATTAAACTCTTTATTAATTTACAATTAAATTATGCTCTCTTTGACATGGAACACAAAGTTGATCAGTACTGATTAATTCACCCTGTGCTCAGTACAGCATACTGAGACGTATTGTGATGTATCACAATTATGACAAAGCAACTTTATTGTCTGGTTATAATAAACAGTATTTGGAGAATGGGTATCAGAAGCATGGCAAGAATCAAAGTAACCCAAGCTTATTTGAGAGATTTTGATTTAATTTATTAACCCTTATAGTCACGCAAGAACACACCACATGTGAACAATGTGAAATTCTTTCTCTGCATTTAACCCATTCACCAAGTGAAGCAGGGGGCTGCCGCCAACGAGGGGTGCCCAGGGAGCAGAGTGTGGGGACGGTACCTTGCTCAAGGGTCCCTCAGTGGTGACACTAGCACAACCTTCTGATCCAGCTGCCCATAAAGCATAAAAAGTAAACAACACATTAATCATGAAATTAATGTGGAATAAAAGTAGAATTTACGATCAATACAATAAGTTAGACAAAGGTAAATACAGCAATACACAAAATACAGATGCATGATTTAGTGCAAAACTTGTGCAAGGTGGTTGTTAGCACCTTCTTGGAAACTGGCAATAGTACGGTCAGATCTGATCACCATGGACAGCTGGTTCCAGCAGTGGGCAGTATTATAACTAAATGCCTGAAATCTAAATGCTGAAAACTAAATGCAAACAAAAATCTAGTAAGGAATCATATATTTCTTTAAAGAAAATCTCATATTACGATCCATACAAATAAGCAAATGAATAAAGCACTGTCATTTTTGGAGGTCAGTTGCCATCCAATACCTAGTTTCACTAATAGGTTCTTCATTGCATTAAATCAGGTTTACTGGCCACAAACTGAACACAGAGATGTGCTGTCATCCACTATGGCTAAGAAGACTAAAGGTGGCTGAATGCCATCCTTGCACGTGTCATCTCAACTAAATAAAGAAAAATAATAAAACAAAACAAGTTTTACTTAGATGCTATGCTATACGTACTCAAACAAGGCCATTGGTGAAAACATGCTATTACAAGGTAAATGTATTTACTGCTGAGACAGCCTACATTAAAAGTCACCTTTTGTGATGCTACATTTAAGTAAAGCTGTTTAAATGCACAGATGGCGCTTTCCTGACAACAATAATTTAATGCTTGTTTCAATTTTTGTTCCCTTTCTTCCTCAGCCCTGTTTCATGCTTACTTCTCGTACTGTGTAATGTACATCCTTGCAAACAAGGGTTATATCGCATTTTGGCACACTCCTTGGGAGAAGTTTTTACTTATTCAACACTGTGTGTTTAGAAGCCAGGGATGTCCTTATTATTCACCTCCTCCATTCTCATAATGCTTCAGTGGATGCACAGAGGAATCAAAAGGAGTTCCTCTTTGTCTTGTTCTACCCAGGTAGCACTTCAATAAATTATCAGGCTGCAGCTTGAAAAGAAGAAGAAAAAAATTAATGCTCATTCAAATTCGTCTTTAGATTCAAGATCCAAAGATTCAAGATTCAAAGTGTTTATTGTCATATGTACAGAAGAAATTGTATTTCTCTGTGCAATGAAATTCTTTCTTTATGTGGTATATTTCCATTGTTTTATTAAAGCCAAGTTGGTGTCATTTCTGCTCAGTCAATTTAAAGAGCATATTTCTGAAATTAGAAGGATGAAATTTGCAAATGTAGTTTAATTATATTGGACCACTCATTGAGAGTGCAGCATGCTACACATCCGCAGCATATGGGGCATTACAGCGTGTAATTATGGTCTTTTGGCTTAAATTGGAACTCGTTACAGACGTTCTAAATAGTATATGGGCCTGCTGCACCATCAACCTGGGGTGTAGTTTGTAGTAATGCCTTAGGGACTTGCACAACACCCCACTATGCCTTTTGGACATGTTCATGTGCTAGTGTCGCCCTTTGTGTGTCTATACAACGTTATGCATGCACCGGACGCTCTCTCGCTGGCTGGCCCGGCCCACCTTGTGGAAGGCACACATGGGCCATTGTTAGGCCTCGGCGTGTAATTGCACACAGTCGCACCAACAGGGCAGCAAAAGTAGCACTTAGTTCAGTAAATTACCTTGGTGGGGTAATTACCTGCTTGTTAGGCGGCTTTGTGGTCACCTGTCAGACAGGCTCCTGTCCAGAGAGCCGGGCTACACCTGGACTATTGTCAGGGGCCCATGGCTGCGTCTCAAGAACCGCCCCTTTACCCCCTCCCCTGGCCTAGTTCTCCAGCCCTGCCCTATAATCACTTTCAACTTTGTCTCCTTGTGCCTCTCCACTGAACTTGAGGATTATCCTTCCAGTAATTGCCCTCTCTGATTACACTGGAAAAGGAAAGTGGCCAAGGTGCATTTGCGTGTGTGGCGGTACACTACGCGTCACTCTGCGAACTGTTTACATAGTAGCTGCTTTGTGTCGTTGTTATCAATTACTTGTCACCCTCTTCTGGAAAGCGCCTGCCTGGAAATGAAAGGGATTCAAAAAAAGTTACGATTATGGAGTGGAGAGGAAGCGGCAAGTGGATGCTTTGCATGTTTGAAATATGCTCCATGAGTATAATCCACTGGGTTTTTGTGTGTGCTGTGGCGTGTGCCAGGCTCCTAGGTGGGCAATCTCAGAGACAGTAGGGAGGCCCAGTGTTATTTCTGGGCACATTTAGCATGGTCTACATGGGTGTTAGCCTCTTGAACTGGAACAGAAGTCATAAAAGATAGCAATACCAGTACGCCTCCAACTTTCTTTTTTTTTTTTTAGTCTCAGGCTGCATACATCAAAGGTTATTGGTGTGAAAAAAACTGTATGAATGTTATTAATACTCAAAAAGGTAATGCACTAGAAACCAATAACCTTTGTAATATTATAATACATTATTTCATGGTGCTAAAATTTAAATAAAAGGATGTGCGAGATCTAAATATATATAGAGAGGAAAAGACAAAATACACCCATCCCAACAAACAACAGAAACCAAAAATGGCACAAAATACATAAACAGTCAAGGACATAATATCAGTTATTTATTACTGGAAATGAATAGTACTTACTAGGTCATTGTAATGATCATTCACAGTAATATTTGGGAAGAGGGGTAGTGTTTTCAAAGAATGCGATTTGATACGCATTACTTCAGATGGCCACATTACCCATTCACATAAAAATTCAATAGCCATGTCAAATCTTGAGATTATTTTATCCTTTTTTAATAATAAAAACAGAAGGAGGAGAAGGTTGATGTGGCATGAAAACTGTGTGATGCTCATTACTGTCACTACCCTGTGGCTCCTCAGTCTCAGGTTCCTCCAGAAGAAGCCCAGGCCAGCCTGCTCCCTGGTGGCTCTCTCTCTCTCTTTCTCTCCTTTTCTCATTCTAATGAGCCTGTTGTGATCAGGTTTCTGTGGCTTGACTGAAAGAGCCAGGAAGCCTCTGAAGTGACTGCTCTAGCCTTTTATCTAGACTCAAGAGAACCATGTTGTGACATGTCTAACTCTACCCACCTTTGTCGACAGTGTCTACCCCTAAGAGGTCACCCCACACCCTGTAAGGGATTGGAGTGGCAGGGCTGGACAGGCTGGGGTTAACATGTTAAACAGGCTGGATGTTACTGTCAGACACAAAGCTGCTTTTGTATGGGGGTGTATGGGCCTTGTAGCATCTTCGGAGACGAACAACTTTCTGGAGGGTCTCCTAGTGCAGTGGTCCCCAACCCCTGGGCCGCGGGGGTCATGTGGTACCGGTCCACGGGCTGCACAGAAAAAAAAACGTGGATGTTACCCGTGTTATGATGTTGGCTCGTTGTTATGAAAATGCTGTTAATAAAGCTGCGAGTACGCACTGGATTTACGTTTATTATTGTATTTTAAAGAAACCCCATTACTATATTTTGCAAATATTCTGCCACTCCTTAAAGGCCGGGTCGTGAAAATAGTTTCTGATATTAAACCGGTCCTAGTCCTAGTGCACCCATCTCTCCATGCCAGTCAACAGACATTGCCCCTCATTGTCATTCCTGTTGGGGAAAATTTATAGTTAACCTGTTTTACCTTGCAGAATCGTATTCTCCACATATAATCAGTAATCAGTATGGTGTGTTCTATCTGTCGTTTGTCACGTATGGAATATCTCTCACAGATGTCCCTCCAGCCTGGTGAGAAATGATGTCAGTCACTATAAGGCCATAAAAGACGACGCGTGCTAGCATTTAAGGTATAGTTTGATGCGATGGGAAAAAAAAGTCATATTAACCGTCTACAAAAAGGGTGTGAAAACTCGACTAAAACCTAACTAACAAGATGACATATCTTAAATGTGTACCAAGCATCTCCTGAGCATGCACTGAGCACATGCACGTACATTAAGAAGTGTCACTGATCTCAGATCAGAAATTAAGACCAAGGTGACATCATTACATCATGCTGAAAGGACAATAAAAGCTCATGCAGGTTCAATCGGGGCAGCACTCCCTGCCGTGATCAATGATCACAGTGTCTCGGTACAGAGTGTTCCATTTGCCTGGAAAATATAATACATTGTTGATTGCAAGTCTCTCTGATCTTGAGTCTTGAGTTGTGGGGAATACGGTCAATTTGGGCCGTTACAATTCCCTACCCAGGAGTACTTTAAAGAATAGAAATGGAGTAGAAATGGTCCCTTCATCTGTACTCTTGGTAAACACTTCTAAGCAGCTTTCTCTGCATTTAACCCATTCACCATTCACCGAGTGACACAGCACCTAGGGGGCAGTGTGTGAGGGTGGTACCTAGCTCAAGGGTACCTCAGTGTTGCCACTAGCAGTCCTGGGGTTTGAACAGGGACAACTCCCTAACAACTAGGCCACCAGGCAACAGAAATTATCTCTTGCTCAATAAAATTCCCAAATTGAAAATAAGAGTTACAAAACTGAATAGTCAAATCAATCTTCACATAATTTTCTGTCACTATGTGTTGGGTTTGGCTATGGGTCCCTGAAGACGGTTTGAGTAGCACTGATACAGAACTCTGTAGGGAACAGAAATGATCTTCTAACCACCGCTCCATATGTGGGTAACGCCAGAGCAGTCTGTAAAGCCCTTAAAGGAACAAAAATGGTCCTCTAATATATTCTCTGTAATGGTAAACCAGGATCACTATACAGAACAATACTGCAGAGAATAAAATGTGTGTTTCACAACTTCATACACTGCTATTATACTAATTAGTTTGAGCATTTCGCAGTGTTCACATTCTGTTGTAGTAAAATGTATTATGCGTACCCCCCCATACCTTAATTGAGATTTTTAATCATTTTTAATGAATATATTTGTAAGTTAAATTATTTATTATATTTTTCAAACATGTTGTTCTTAATCAAAGTACAACACAAACATGTTTTATTTTAAAATGAAATAATTGTCTCAAATAATAGGAAAATGCCAGCCTATAGCCTGCAGTCAGTAACTTTGTGACACTGCCAGACTCTCTAAACCCACATTTTTATTTCTCTTAGTATAACATAACATAAACCAATAGGTCACTAGTGTCTAATGACAAAGTAATTGATTGACTCCAAATGTCCAATATATCATAGGTATAAATTGTTGCAGTTTAAATTGGGAATTTCAGTAAATTGGATTAGATTTACTGTTACTGTCATTTGTGTTATTTACTTAAAGTTAATACCCTTGCATCCTACTAATAGAATACAATTACTGGCTCAGTAATGCATTTGAATTATTTATCCATAGTTTTTTTCCCAATAACTAGTCATTTAAAATTCTGTTACTTTGAGAATGCACTATTTAAGACTGGGTTATATTCACTAGCATTTCATATTGTACATAACAAATTAGCCAAGACGTACCTTGCATCTCAAGGCCTAAACACTTTGGAAAGCTGGTAAATGGGTATTGTTCTGCTATATAGTTTGTTTTTACAGCTGCTTCGATGTTCCGGCTAGTACCTATAAATCAGTACAGTCACTTAAGCTGGTCTAAATAAAAAGTTCGGAGAGGTTTTTTTCTGTTTTGTTACTTATGTCTCTCCGGTTGCTATGGTTACAGAGGCACAATGGCCCTTTCCAAGGTCGTGACCATGCATGACCCTGGGTTGAGGAACGGGGTGTCGAGCTTCCTGAGAAGAATAACTGGGAAATGTGCACTTCCCAGACCTCCCAGTGCTCCCCAAAACCACTGATTTATGATTCCCAGTGTGGTGTTTCCCTGATTGCCTTTATGATGGAACTTCCACCTTCTCTTCTCCTAATTGTCACAAGGGTTGTCCTTCACACTAAATATAACCCACGGTGGACTGAAGGAGATGATGTAACATTTGCCAACAAGAGGGTCGGAAAATGTTCAGCATGTGAAAGGTCATGAGGTCCATCTAATGAAGACATGGGCTGAAAACCATCTCCTTCCTTTCTTTAAGGGTTTGTGAATTATAGTGAGAGATCATGAGTCAATGACTTTCACACAGAAAGACACACACACACACACACATATTCGAATGGAGCGTAACTTGCCTCTGCCTGGCACCCTCTGGCTGCCCCCCCTTCAGAGCTGCCTTGTGTGTCTGTTTGTATGTGTGTATCACACCTTCAGGAGGCCATGCAGGTTCCCAGCTGCAGTAGCAGAGAGTGATTAGCATCTCCCTTGGCCTCTTGTGCTGGTAGCAGCCACTGCTGTCCTGCAGCTGTGTGAAGCCACCAGTCTCTGGTTCAAGAGCCTCTCTAGACACATTATTAAAAGTAAATGCTCTGGGCTTAGATGTATGGGTCTAGGAAAACATGCCTAATTGGTATAGCATGTATGTGGAGGTTATTTAAACTTTTAAAAGATTTTTTTTTACAATTATAAGTAGTTCTTTAAAGTAGCAATACTCAAACCAGTCATCAGGGCCCCTCAGATGGTCTACATTTTTGCTCAAACTGGATTCACAAAATAAAGGGAGAGAATATGGACCTTCTGAAGAGGCCCTGGAGATCAGTTTGAGAACCATTGCTTTAGACAAGCTCTTATAGAAAACAGTACTTCTAGAATCTCAACAATCTCTCCCGAACTAAAGCTTCAGTGCTGCCCTTCACTCCACCTTCCTCCACCTACTGTTGTCTACCAACTGATCTAGGTTCAGTTTCTGCCCTTTCAGTCTCGGTGGGCATGGAAATATTGACTAAGAGGAGCTGAAGCTGGTTCAGCAACTACATTCAAATGCATTTGGAAATACAGGTCCAGGTCTGTTACTGTAGCTGTACTAATAGCCTAATTCTGTTTTCACACATAGAGAAACACATCGCACGTGGGGGAAAGCAGCGGCTCTCGCGCATCTCTCACAGTAATTCGCAGGGTCGCAGGAATGAAAAGGTTCGATTGTGAAAGCTGAGACATTGTGAGGAAGGGGGAAAAAAACACTAGGCAAAGGACATGGTGAATGACTTTCCAATTTGGGGGTGATGAGAGGGGTCAGTGCTTAACAAAGCCTTAAATGATTATTAAGCTGCGTCCAAGTCCTCAAACCTGCTAATAGTTGGCCAAAAGAAGGCCAAGAGCAGGCATGAAATATGTGCAGCCACCATGACGAAGGCGAATAATGTCAGCCGTCCTGCGCCGCCTCACCGCAGGCCACGCTGGGGACAGATGGCAGTCTGGGGGAGCTGCTGCTCTCCCCTCAGTGGAAAGGAGAATGACAGTGCATCATGTGTGATATGAGGAAGGAACAAAAGAGTGTGTCATTTTCCCTCTGCCTGATTGAAAGCAGGCAGCAGTGCTTTAGTAATTAGGCTCCTGCAGATTAGGAGAAAAAATGATTGGGGCAACTCACTGGATATTGTGTGTGCCGGCCATGCTTTTGTGCCATTTTTTAAGACCGCTTTTTATGGGGTTTTTTTCTGATGTTTCTTTTCTTGATTTCAGGGTTGGTTTTTTTTTTCCTTTTTTTCTTTTTTTGTAGATTCTGTTGCCAATCACTGTCACGGTGCTCTAATTTTGCAGCATCAGTGTTAAGTACCAACTCTAAATGGAGCTTTGATGTTGGCTCCCGGGGATTTACCAAATAGAGAGGGGAAATCACTGCCAATGAGTTTTAGACAGTGAAGAACAATAAACAAGGTCAAGGCAGTTTCTTTGTGACTCTGAATCCAGCCAAATAAGTTTTACCAGATCTTTCATTATCGGCTATGTTTCATAGATGTGTTACTAGATAAAGGATGTGAGCTGGGGCGCATCTGTTTTTGCATTTTTTTTCTGTTTTATTTTCCATTTTGTTTAGAGACCAAAGCTTCAGGCCTCAGTAAAGGAATTAGCTGGCGGATGGCAGTGTGTGTCAGTGTAACTACGTCAAGTGTAAGAGTAGAGAGAAACCGACACAGGGCTTAATTAAAGGGAACGAGTGAGTGTCTTCTGGTGTAAACTCAAAATGTGGAGGCACGACAAATCAATGGACACCCAACACTATTATTATCATCAACAGTGCTGAATGCAAGCCGATTTGAGGGGAACGAAAAGAAGTGTGAAAGACAGGCCCAAGAAGCACACCACCTGCACGGCTATGAAGCAACGTCTGGCCTCCTTTTACGAAAATAAGCAGGGTTCAGAAGGTCACTTGTACCAAATGTACCTCTTTACACATTAGGAATAATCTGGTTAAAATGTATTTAATAAGGCAATCAAAAAATTATGTGACCTCAGTATTATTATTTTTATTATTATTAGAGTGGAATATTCTACATACAGAATACCAGTATGTCTATTTCTGACCCTCTATGATTTCAAAACATTAAAGTTTATCTATAAATCTAAAAACAAAATGGAACACTATCCAAAATTTTACTGTTCTTACTGAGGGTTTTTGCATTTGAACATACCTTCATTGGCATTTGAACAGTGGCATAAAAATGGTTTTTAACTTGTCTATCATTTAAAATAAATGAAACAGAGCTGCAGATTATTCTATAATTTATTTAGAATTAAAATTGACATCTATAGAGTCATATTTAAGAAACCTCAAGGCGCCTAACTCAAGAAAGGGATATCAAAGGAATTTATTGTTTTAATCGTTTGTTTTTTAATTTCTTGTTGGTCCCAAAAACATGAAAAAAAATAGTCCTGATTTTCTTTACGATTTGGTACCAAACATCGGCAAGTCTAGTATCCCAGTACAAGTGATACTGATTCTAGAATATATTAAAAGACTTTCCTGCTGAAAACCAATAAATGTGGACATTAAAACAAATCTATTTGAAAGCTTTTGCATTTGTAGTAAATACAGTTGCAATAATTGCACGTGATGCCATTACAGAGCATTCACTCCAGTTCATGCACATGTGTGTGTGAGAGTGTGCAATGTTGAAAGGAAAACCAGATGTTGCAAGGAAACATTATTCCTGTCTTACATATTTATTTGCTACAGTCACTTTTCATCAAAACACATCCAGTTTAATAAGCATGGATGGGACCATCCCTGCTGTACTGGTTTTTTGAGTCCTTGCTACAGCAGTTATAGGAATGTCATTAGACTTTAAAAAAAAAGATGAAATATCATTACTGCGCTGAATGCTATAAACTTTTTCCATGTCGTTCATATCGTTGTGCTCATAGACTTCAACCTCACCTCATATTTATATGCGACAGCATTACATGTTCGTGATTTTCTGTTCTTTCATAGCATTGGTCATTAGCACAGCTCCGGTAAGACGGCCATGCTAACATAAAAGGAAGCATGTGGAGAGCAACAGACAGGTGTTGCCGTGCTCAGTGGGGTACTGAGCACAGTACAGAGAGGGAGATAGAGAGAGAGGGAGAGAGAGAGAGAGTCATTGGGGTGCTGTACTTTGCTCTGTTTCTGGTGGCCAGTGGTGCCCCCTGGGGATGGCACAGCCTCTGAGCCAAATTGCCTTAGTGAGTCCGCTAATGCCCCTTTAGTCTTCTCTTTCCTTTCCCTCTCTCTTCATCCAACGCTTTGTTTTCTGTCTCTGTCGAGCATCTGACTGAGCATTGCCCTTCCTCCTCCTACTACCCCCCTTACTTTCTTTCATATCCCTCAGGTTCTTCTATTTGTTGTCAGCACTGATGACATATTCCAGGGCATGCTAGCTACAGTACCTTAGACACTGTATTGCACGGGGGATTACCGGTGACACTACACAGCTACTTTGTAGGAAACAAGAACTGTCAGCAAAGCATCAGTCCTAAATGATTACTCTGAGTAATCTTTCTTGTCTTTACTTTTCCCTTTTTGTTCCCTGTCCTTATATCTCTCTGTATAGCTACGGCGCTGAGTGTTCACGCACTGCAGCTGGATGGCGCCTTCATGCTCCGCCACCTCTTTGAAGTGTCTTTCTCTTAAATTCGAAAAAATGTGAAAAGGAAAAAAAAGGAAGGAAATTTCCACTGGTGGGCACAGGACTTATCGGCAGAAGTGGTGCTGGTGGGCATGTAGAGGAGCTTTCAAAGCAGTGCCATCTCCATATGGTTTACACGATAATGCTTTATCCGCCATCTTCCCCCCCCCCCCCCCCCGCTCCCTCTTCGTCTCTCTTGCCCGTGGCTACGTTTCTATCTCTGCATCAATTAGCACATGATTAATACAACAAGCAAGCAGTTTAGAGGTAATGGCAGACAATTAACATCTCATTCCACCATAAAGGACTATGCTAAATACCCTAGCCATTGCTGTTCTCTGCCTGGAATTGAAATAAGTGTTTGTCCTAATTCGTATGCTATCTAATGTGAAGTGGGCCCACTTTGTATGCCACAACACCATTAATCTAATTAGAACGAGCCGCAAATGAAGCAGTGTCTCTCCAAAGAGGATGAATGAAGTGCTGCCTTTGTTATTTAGCGCTGTGCCACAGTCGGAGCGAGCTCACACTTCATATGCCAATCTTGAAAATTAACTGCCTTGAGCGTAGGCAGCCATACTTGTTGCTCCCCCCACCACCACCTTTCTCTCTCTCTCTCTCTCTCTCTCTCTCTCTCCCTCACTCTAATTAAGAGCATGTTGCAAACACAACTGCGCACACCAGTAAATAGAGTCGTAGAAGCGCTGTCATGGGCTTCTTTGCTGAAGAGAGGGAAAAAAAAGAAAAAGTATTGGATTAAATGATGCATCCTGATTGACAGCGCTACCTTGAGACCGGGCTGATGGAGTTGTCAAGCCAGAATGCTAACAGGCTGCCACCACTCAAACTGCAGATGCACTGTGCACTGGTGCATCACACACACACACACACACACACACTCCCAGTTTACTGTCTAAGGGAAATCATGTGAGAATACGCTATGTGGTTGTATATTTTAATGTAGTGTTCAAGTGAACCGCTGGGTGAGTTGGGAACGGGTTAAAGTTTTGAGAAGCAACAGAGTGTGACCTGAGCAACGGCGATCTCTGTGGGAAAATGCACCACGGCCTCACATGGGCTGTGTGCTGCGCGCTGCTCGGGGAGGATGATATTACCACCGAGTGGATTTTGCCCAAATGCCTCTATGGAAATTTGGCATTAATGATTGGAACAGTGTTGAATGCAGGGGATTTGTGGCTGTAGCAGCACAGGAATACGAAAGTGTGTCTTTTATTCAAACAAAGAATATAAATGAGTGGAGATTTTGCTGCTGTAGGTGGACGTTAAACTCTGCTCAGAACAGTGGTTCCCTAGAGACTGCTTTCTTTCATCTTGTAACCTTCATGAAGGTTTTTGAAACGTGTGAATCCATGTTCTTTTCAAGGGAATATGCAAAGTAGGCTGACTGGCAATGCAAGAGACACCTGAGGGCTAATGACTCAGAGGAAATCTCTCACCCTCATGCCTCTGGTCACCCAGTCTCTGTGTCATCCACATACAAATGAGAGAGAGAGAGAGAGAGAGAGAGAGAGAGAGAGAGCAACAGGGAGATGGTAAGGAAAGTAGAGAATGAATCAGGACCCTGTTTACACCTGGTCATTTAATGACTTGTAATCCAGATTTTAACTGCATGGATTCACACTTGGTATTGAAATGTGTCTGTTTAGGACTGACCTCTGAACAGATCATCCCACTGTCTGTGTTGTTTATTCCTTCTGTTTTAATATAAATCAGTTTCTGTATTGAGCATCATTGTCAAAGACCTGCATCATAATTTCCCAAGAGTTGTAACTTCAGGATATCCATGTATTTACACAAAAATCTGGCCACCTCCTGAGGTGACTAACTCCTGAAGGTGTTTGAGAAGTCAGATTTAAATCAGTTTCAATTTCAAGACCAGCCGTAAGTGTGCAAACATGAGATTTATATTCCCACGTGTAAAAGTGGTGTGCTCCAGTGGTGTTTAATGCAGGGAGTCTCATTGGACTTCCTTCCTTGATCATGCACACTCAGGGTCAAAGGTTGTGGCAGACAGCAAGTGACCACCCTCACGCCACATTTGGTCGCCGGATCCCACCCCCCCATTTCTCTTTCATTCTCTCTCCCCCCCCTTTCGACGACACTGGTTTTCATCTCCTGAAACAAAAGCTAACTGTTTTGCTCAGAGCCAGATCAAGGGCCTCCTTTTTCCTCCAGGAGAGGGAGAAAAACAAACATGGTGTTCAGCGATACCTTCTGTCGCTTCCAGGCTCACATCTGCAGCACCGCCACTCTCCGGCTCCTCCAGCCAGCTGCTGGAGAGGCTGTGCTGTCTCCCCCCTCCACTCACCACCTCCAGTGCAGCACTCCCCTGGGAAAGGCCTGTTTATCAGTAAGCCTGCCAACCACATGATGGAACCCCTAAGGAGCATCAAACGGGACATGCCTAGGAGGGGGACCGGGTAGGGTTGGTGCGGGTCAGGCCCTGCCCCAAGCCTGTGGACCGAGCTGAGGTACATACTCTCAGCTGTTTACACACACATGCTCATGAGATCTTGTATGAGCTTGTATTTCAGTGTCATGCATTTAGACCACAGGAAGGAAGTCTTCATCAGAATGAACATTCAGTGGAAACAATGAATAGTAGATTCAGTGATTAATACCATTATACATACACAAGTGTTAATCACTTAAAAAAGATTTATGGTAAGCCAGTGTATGAGGTCTTTTATTGTCATCCCATCTACATGCTCCAGATTCTATAGAGCACAAAATGACACATAGGGTACACATATATAAATGAACTATAAATACAAACTTAACAATTATGTTTTTGCAACGGAGCTATGAGGTAGCAATCAAGCAATGGAAGCTAATATCCTCACAGTTTGGCATTGAACTTCATGTCTACACCATATCACTTTAAGTTATTGAACAATCTCTAATACACTGTCATATGTGGTTCTTGACACTGTATGATACAATGTAATCAAAACAGACAAAAATGCAGGCAAAATTCAGATTTCAACATGGACATTGAAGCCATGGAAAACTTTAGTTTTTATCTATGCAATTTACAATACAATAAAAAATAAACACCACTTTGTGTTTTAAATGTGTGTTAACTTTACAGTTTCTAAACATTTCCTTGAATAAGGTCATTATTTGCAGTTAGCCTCCAATACCTGCTTCAGCTGCTTTCAAACAAACGTTTAACCAAATGTGTGCTCTTCAGTTTTCTTCTGATTATCTTTTATTATGCATTATACATTTTTTAAACTTTTTGTATTTCTATGAATATTGTATTGTGTTTTTACTGTAAAACTCCCTAAGGCTTCTTCAGCACACACACTCAGCTGACTGCCCATATTTGGAGTACTGCATTAAAATGGAAAGGTAAATAAATAATAAAAATCAGAAAACTTTATTGCTTAAAAAAACATTAGCATTATCAGTTAGCATTAGCAACATGCAAATACTTGTACACAAAAGAAACACTGAAATAACTCTCTCCACCCACATACTTAAGACAGGGCCCAGCTTACTAATACTAAATAAACTGAGACAACTATTGAAAATTTGGGGAGGGGAGATTAAAACACTAAAATATGCAGACAAGATACAGAGCAGTCATGCTATAGCAGGCTTCTTCTTCTTTTTATGGCGGCTTACAGTTCAGTTCTCAGAAAAATCCATGTTATAATGCTGATCTGCATAAAACTGAGGGGTTACACCCAAAACCGCACACATCTTCTGACCAAAACACTGCTTTAAACACGTCAGTTCCTCTCTCTCATTACTTCACGCTTCACAAATACAAAATAAATGATAGCAAAATAATTAACAAAGATTAATAGTGGAATAATACGCCTGGAGTTTGAGGATTTAAGATTCAGCTTGAGGCTGCGGTTCACTTTTTTTTTTTTTACAGCTTTAATGTCATGCTCTGCCTGAGGGATGAAGATTGTTACTGATGGTTAACACTCTCACTGACATGCGCTGTGGGATTGAGCAGTGTGCAGAGGTAGGCCTCTCTGGATTATTCTTCCAGATAAACCCAAAACTGTGCCTGCTTGCTGGCCCGGTGGGGCCTTCTCCTGCATCTGCCTCAAATCCTACCCTACGCACACGCCTCCTAAACACACATACACACGCACACACACACACACACACACACACCCTCGTGTGTATTTTAATGAGACTCGCCGTCCCGCCAGCGCTCCGTGGCGGACCCTCATTTTAATCCGGCGCGCCTCGAGTCCAGCAGGGCTGCGTGCCGTAATGGGCCGCTCTCATTTGGCTGAGTCCCGCCGCGCCGCTCGTTCGTTTGGCTCGCGATCACAAGCCGCCGCTCTAATTGCTGCCGTCCCGACTGCGCGTTTTAGCCCAGTGGCCTTGAGCTCTGATTCGGCACCGCTCCAGCTCCGCTCCAGCTCCGCTCCGGCTCCGGAGACCCCCCCGCCATCACCATTCCCACCCCTACTTAGCGTACGGAGGGAGGACACACACACACACACGGAGGCGTGCGTCACCCAAAGGCACACACCTTACAGTCTGCTGCCCCGCGCACTGGCTGATCTTCCGGTGCGTCACGCGCTCTCGCAATTACGCTCGCGGGCCCGGTGAGGAAGCGGCTCGTTTAAACGCTCTTTATTTTCCTCTGCCTCCGTTTAACCCATTTAATGTGGCCGGTGCAGTGTCCCCGGGGGCCCTCCGCATTCTTGCGCACTTTTGATTGCCAGCGCGCGCGTCCTTGCCAGTCGGTTGCGCACTGAAGAAAGAAAAGAAGAAACGGACGGACAGGCACCGATCTGCAGCCATCAAATATTAAGTTGTTTACCATGGCAAAGCGCACAAGTCTGTTTGAAGTGACAGTCATGGTGATGGTGGGCCCGATGTGGAGGGTTTTTTGCGTTCGCCAGGGATGGAAGGAATGAATGAAGAAGCTGCTTTAGCATTCGCTTTATGCTCCACTTTTTTCCCTTTTCATGGGGAGTGCCAGCGGTCCTGCTCGTGCTGCAGCTGTGCCACCAGCGCCCAAGGTGCTTATGTAATGCTGTGGTGGCACAGAGGCTGAAGTGTGTGTGTGTGTGTGTGTGTGTGTGTGTGTGTGTGTGTGTTCCTTAGCCCTCTCCGATTAGGCACTTCTTCAGACGCCCCAAACCAAAGGGGACTTCTCTGCCTCTCTTGTATCTCTCTGGGCCTCTGGTGGTCCAGTCTGGCTCAGAGTTATACCTGAGCCTAAGCACCACCACCCCCACCCACACCACACAGCCCGTTCCTTCCCCCACTTACCATTATTGCATAGCACCTTCAGTAAACACAGATAGACAGCTTTGATAAATAAATAAACAATGGATGGTATGAATGAATCAGAGATAGGTTGCCATCTTCTGGACTACTGCTAAAACATCATCACGTAAGGCACACAAGTGACGCTTCTCGGGCGCATCCTCACCTGAACCGGTCCATCTTGTGGAGCTTAATGGATGTTTTGACAAGCAAGAGTATTATTTGTGTAGAAATAATGATATTAATAGCGGGACCTCGTCAAGGATGAGCTTCAGACTTGAGGTAATATTTTGCCGTCTGCTTGGGCTGGCTTTTCTCCATTCATTACCCCCGCCATGGCATGCTCTGTGCTGGAGGAGGGCTTTAATTAGTGTGGCTCATGCTGGAAGGGCCTGGGAGTGCAGCCGTCAGCCAATTGACAAGAGGAACAGGCCAGGGTCTTAGGGTGTGTGTTGTGTTTATTTCCGCGTGTGTGTGTGTATGTGTATTGTAGGTGGGGGCGGTAGTGCATAGGTGTTCAGCTGAGTAAGCCGGCTGCCACGCTGAGTCGGCACAGGCCCCAGAATGTGCCAGAAGACAGCATGGCTCTCTTGCTCGCCTGCATGCGGTGTGGAGGTGGTGTCCATCAAGCCGGGGGACAAACAAGCAGCACACAGCCCCTATGGCCCTCTTAGACCCACTCAGAGGGGGCCACCAGGGTGAGCTGTGAGCTGGGCAAACAGGGCCATTTGCTTATTTGCTAATGAATTGTGATAAACAATAAAATAAGATATAAAGAAATAAAGAAAGGCAATTAATAGGTAAAAGGCACCCAAAACGGTTCAACAAAGTCAAACAAAGCCAAAAGAAAAAAAGCTCAATGCACATTGTCCTAAAAAAAAATTATACTACAGCCTGTCCTCTCTCCCCAATAACTTTCATCTACATTCTTGAAAATATAGAGTGTAAAAAGGGCTATTTGGAGCAAAGCCATAGAAAAAAAACCTGTGTGATTTCCAAAAGCAGGGTTCTTAATTCAGGCAGGGACCCCTTCCAATGGAATAAAATTCCACAGTCAAACATCTCCAAATGTTAAGACACATTGCAGCTGAGGTGTTTCAGTTAGAATATGCAGGTGACTATTTATTTAATTTAGGAGTTGGCTATATGATGATTATTGTCATGATAAATTATGTCACAAAATGCTTTTCTGAGTATGTCGCCAGTATTGCCTGTACTTAGAGTCAAGTAGTTTTAAATTTAAGTAGGTTTATTGTCATTTCAACTATATACATTCAATACACAGGACCATGGAGCAACATAAGAAAAAAATGGAACACCAAAAGACCACATGTGCAGACAGGACAAAATAAACAAAGTGCAAATGGAGAGAGAGTATAAGAAAAAACAAGACGAAACAAAACAACAGGACATTTAGTGCAGTCGACAATAGTTGCTGAATGTATATAGAATTATGACAGACACTGTATTCTAGCAGAGGTGTGTGCAAAAATGCAGAAGGGAGAATTACTTAGAAATATTACTGTGCAAATATAGCGGCAGCAGGACAGAGAATGAGCAGTATAATAAGACAGCTGCATGTTTTATTATAAGAAGACCATAATTAGTTCTGATTGATTGGAAATTTTCTGCATTACTTATCAAACCTCAAAATGAAATACTGTTATTTGTTTTGTGTATAAAAAAGTCTTTCATTTTTAAAATATTTTTGCCACATTCATTATTTCTAATCAAGTTTTAGCCAAAAATGAATGGAGGATATGAGCTCATGTCAAGTACACAGGGTCTCAGAAAAAAAAAATTAAGTTAGAGTGATATGGCAAAAGTCCCAACGTTATTTTTTTTTAAATAAATAAATCGCTGACCCCCTTGCTATACATCACAGACACCACTTTGAGTGGTTTCAGTTGGGTTAATTTAGAATTGAGTGGAAAGGCTTCACCTTTTAATGATTGTGAACATTAGTTGTTTTTTTTACTGTGGTGGTGGCTTGATGATGATCTGTCATGTCGTTGAAGGCATGAAGCACAGGGATGTGAATGGACTTTGCGGTCAATCTGGACTGAATGGACGTTGTGGTGGGCTCCAGTCTGGTACTCAGTGCCACTGAAGGATGTAAACACCTGCAGACAGAACAGGCTCCTTTATTTCCTACAATAATGCCCTTCAGTGTCCCTAATCGTCCTGCAGTTGGAAAGAGATCCATTATAATTTCATGGCTGAGTAGTCAAGAAGGAACAACGGTTTCTTTTAAAGGCTTTGACAAGTTGGTTCAAATTTACCTGCATTCATCCTTTCAGCGGGTAAAACATACGCTCAAATGAACTTTTAAAGACCATCTCAGTCTTTCACACAAGACTAATCGGTGGCCTCTGAATGTGTTTTTAGCCTTGTTACAATTCAGTGGAAGAAAAGACAGTTGCACACTTATTCAGCCTAAGCAGAAATAAAATTGCAGCATTTTCGCTGTTGTTTTGGTGATTTAAAAAAACTGTAAAGTTCTTATACAGCTGTGAGTAGAAAGTTTACTCATCAGTTTAACATGCTCATATACTACCGTAATTACACAAAGCATAGACATTCACATAGTCTAGACTGTATTAAAATGTAAATACAAAGGCAGTGGTCAAAACTATATTACTGGTAGTTGCAGTGCCTTAAAGCATGGGTGTCATTAGACCTGGACATCCAGAACCAGTTCTGCTCAGTTGCCCTGGATGTAATAAGATAAGATAAACCTTTATTAGTCCCACAAGTGGGAAATTTGCATTGCTATGGCCGGAAGTGGACAGTACAAAGTTACAAAGTTAATAGCAGCAAAAACAATAGAATAACAGTATAATATAGAAAGCATATTATACATATAATACAATAATATAAATATAGACATTTGTGTGTATGTAAATATATATGTGTATATATAAACCTATATAAGTATGTGTATATGTACATAGTGAATATATATGTGTATGAACACTGGGTATATACACACAAGCAGCAGGCATTGACAAACAACAATAATGCCCCAAGACAGACTGCACATTACAGTAATCTTTGTCTCCACAAATTGCACGTTCTGCACTAGAAAATCTGTCATTCCGATCATCATTGAGCTTCTTTCATGGATAAATGGCCATGCACATCTATTGATGAATCTGATAACCAACCAAACACCTCCCTCAGTTGACACACCAAAACTGCAGCCCCAAGATCCCAACAGCACCTCTCCCTCAAAATAATGAAGATAAAAATACTTTTCCTGAAATGTCTGCTGCACATCTCGGATGGAGCATGTTCGCAATGTTCCCACCTCAAATCTTTTTAGACAGAAAAGTAATTTTAAATTATTAAGCAGAATGCATTAAGCTGTGGTAACATCAAATTCTTGATTTTTTTTATCGTACATTCATTGAAAATATCAACAGCTGTTCCAAATTTCAACACTGCATCCAAATGTCAACAGACATATTGAAAAGATCCAAAGTGATGTAGAAACGTTGTACTACATTAATCTTTTTTTTTTCCTTCTCCTGTAAAGTTCCCTTTTTGGAGCTATTCAGACCCTCATATTCAAACCTTCACAAATGTTTGACATGAATGTTCAAAAATACATTGCATTCCAAATTTTCTTTGTTTCACCAGCTGTTCGGTTTCACTGAATTTCCGTGCATTTGAAAAATGTAAACCCAACTTCAATTAAACTAAGTAAATTAAAGTTTTGAACAAACCGAACATGATTGAATTGAATTGAGTTAAACTGAACTTAACTGTTTAACTGTATTGATTTGTTTAAAAAAGTGAAATAAATGCTCAGTTTTAAATCATATCTCCTTTTGGAAAAAGACAATAAAGAATACAATTATAGTGACCATATAACAAACAGATTTAACAGAGATCAACCATTCTAACCATCAGAAGTGGGCAGCTTTGTGATGGAAAAGGTGATTTCTTTCTTTTTACAATAAATTCCCTGTGTGTGTGTCTGTTTCTCTCCCTCTCCCTCTCTCTCTCTCTCTCGTTCTCACTTTCTGTCTGTCTCTTCCTGTCTGTCTCTCTCTCTCTCTCTCTCTCTCTCTCTCTGCTGTATGAACATTGAGTGCTGTCATGGTCTTAACGTTTCTGAGATGAGTGTAACTGTAAAAAGATGTAGAGGTGCTTCTGTGGCCCAGGCTCTTATATTTGTTGAGTAACATGATGGGATCATGTGGGGTGGGGAAGGGGGTGTGTTGAACTGATACTGTATGAATGCTCTGCGAGTCTTTGTCTGTCAGAGGTTTGTAAGGGGTGAATTCAGCTGTCCGGCTCGAGTGCTGCCGGCCCCTCACAGCCTCTAAACTTCTCTTTCTTATTTGATTTGATTGCCATGTCTGCCCCTTTCTTCTCTAAAGACCTTTGTGTTTTCCTTTTCTTGTTAATAATTTAATGGAGTGTGAAACCAATGCTAGCAAGAAGGAATGACACTGAGCTCTTTTTTTCCTCTTTATTTGTGTCGAACAAAGACACTGGTTTGAAGAGTCAGGATGCATTAACATAAACCTGAGCAACTTATTTATTCAGACAGGGCTGGATATAATATATCTCTGCACTTTAAGTGATGTGCATAGTGCCTCACCTAAAATTTCATTTTAATTTTTTTTTGTTTGTTTATTGTATGCTGTTTTTTTTTTCTTGGTGAAAAAGTGGCGGCAGTTATTATGCCATTTAAAAAACAGCATTGCATTTTAGGTCAGAGTTGTGGACACATAAGTTTAAATTAACATGACTAATCCTAGGTTAGTTTAATTTTGTTAACAATCTTAGAGAGTATTAAAAACATAAAACCTTTTGTGGCTTTCAATTTTTTTATTTTTTTTTAACAAAGCTCATTTTTAGAACATGGACACTCAAAACATTGGGAGTTAAATAAACAAACAAATAAACAAAATGTCCTTTTAAAACTACTTAAAGACAAACAATTAAAAGCCTTCTGTAGTCAGCTCAGGGAATTACATGCTAATGAAAAAAAAATGTTTGTCTGTTTCATATTTCATATTCAGATATTCAGATAATTTTTCTTTTTCATTTTAAAACTATTATTGTCAGTTGCATTAAAACAATTGTACATATATATATAAAACATTATGTACAATCAGTCATCATCAGCCCCTTCACATTCAATGTACACGTACCATAATTATATATATATATATATATATATATATATAGATTTCAGATGATTTGTACATAATTTATATGTATATAATAATATATTGTATTAAGTATGGTATAAGTATGTAGCAGGTGACGGAGTTGTCCTAAAGCGATGACTGAATGTAGATAATGTTTTGATGCATTATTACAAAGCAAAAAATAACCTGTAGATTAGTGAATGAAGCAGGATGGGCCCGGTCAGTCTGTATGAAATTGTGCTGATGGAGTGAAGCTCGTTTTTTAATCCCCCTCGTTCGCTGATGATTGACAGGCTTTTGACAGGAGTATTGTGGCAGTATTTAGCAAGGTCCCTGGACCCCCGCAGCTAAAGTGAATTTTATGGAGTCGTCGATCAGTCACACACATAAAGCAAAGTCAAGCAGCCTCTACACTCATGCAAATGAATGTGTTTCACATCCTGTCATATGCGATATGGTACTTGATCACTTTGTTGAGAGCAATAAATACACACACACATACACACACACACACACACACATAAAAAGTGTGTGAGCATAATCATTTAGACAAAGTCCATGAGGACCGTGTGGTTGTATATGGAGCCCCTGCCCCTGCCTGGGCCATAGGCAGAGTGGAGTACATTAACAGACCTAATTTACAATGTATGTACTCTGCCGACTGGAACAGGGGCAGATATATGCTACTTAAGCGCTTGGCTGACAATGCTTAGCATTCAATTGGGGGAGAATCTGTTGTGGTGCTGTAATGTCTCTGTAATTATGACTTATTAATGGAGAGATTAGGCAGTGAACTGAGCAAGAAAATAAACACGGCATCATTATCCAGGGTTATGGAGCCCAAATGAGTTTGCATATTGAAGGAAAACAGAAAAGCAAGAAGCTTGAATTATTTCCACAACTCAGAGCTGATATGTACATTTTTGCTCCCGGCAAACATTCCTACAATTTTTTAATCAAACATTATTTTTATTTTTTAAAGAAATTTAATTTGACTCTGTTCATCTGTGTGAAGTTCAGTTATTTTACTGGATTAGTGTCAGTTTTTTGGAACTGAAGTGGATCAGACTCTGCATTACACACTGCTTTTAAAAGCAGATTGCAAAATAGCACTCGTATGCTGAGTATCGCTCTGTAACAATATATTTCAGTAGCAGATGGAAACAATGCTCATTTAGAAAATCACTTTCTGACTCTAGATGTAAATGATAAATGCTTATGATATCCATCTACATAATTAGTCATTTTAGTAATAGAAACACATCAAGTGAGACTTTAACAAATATATAGTGTTTGGTTGTTTATGTGTTTTGCGAAAAACAGTGGCCCATGCAGAAGTGTTTATTTTTTCACAATACATAAAAACTGTGTTCTACCTTTTGCAATTAGCAGAATCATGCAATAAATAAGTGTGTACAATATTCACTTCAAAACATGATTTATGGTTACACTTTTACTTAGAATGAGGCTATGTTCATAGAATAGGATATGTATATAAATGAGTTAGGTGAACCTGTTATCGTTGCTTCTGATTTAATTTGAAGAAGTCCTGATCTTTTAAACCAAGTATGGAAATGTTTAAACAAACACACTGACAGGAAATCATATTGTATTAATATTATTTATTCTAATATTTTCATTAAACAGTCTTGAGGATCGCACAGACCACACAAGCTTGGCAGACTAGGGGAAGTAAAATATGCTACTTTTTGTCTTCTTTCTCATCCATAAAGGTAATCTCTATGTCTTTCAGAAAACATTTCTTGAATTATCACCTTCCACTGCTTGGCTGGAGAGACTGTGATCGTGTGTTCGATTTTTATAGCCAGCACTGCCCCCAAAGGACACTTGAAAAAGTGCAGCCCCTGGGCTTTGCTGTTATAAAAAACGAATAACAATTATATTGCGGACCTTTATTCACATTTAATAGCGCAATTCATTTTTAATATAGTCCACTGCAACCTATACCAGTCATGTCCAACTACATGTTTTACAATTATGGGTGCTGTTATGCTGAATTATTGATGATGCAGTGCAATAAATCACGTTTATTTCTTAAAGGGGTGCCTATATATAAAAACACAGAAAAGCCTCCAGATTATAGCTGACATATTTGTATTTAGAATAAAGATGTGTGTTTAAAGCACTATTTATCATTTTTGTGTGATACTGAGTCGAATGTGCGAGGGCAGAGACATACAATCTGAAGAAGCTGAAAGGTGTAATTGTTTTTTTTTATGATCTAGCAATCCTGGAGGAAAATGTGGCGTTAAAAACAGGGGCTAATTAAAGGATTTTCACTTTGAGGAGCAGGCAGCAGGGTTCACACTGATTGTCTTTCGTGAGTAGTTGCTCAGCGGCAGAAGGTGATGCTGGGGTGAACCCCCGTTACCCTCTAAGCCTTCTGTTAAATTTGGCAGAACAAACACTGAGCCCGAGTAAGAACAAAGCTAGAGCGCTCTCAATAGAAATAAGGAAAGGTTCAGGGAGAATAGCTCGATTTGTCCCAGTCTACTGCGCGATTCAGCGCTCCTTCTTGCAACGTGACATTTAGAATAGACAGGAAGTTTTCACTTTCAGCCTTCGACTGCCTGAATGACTGAGATTCTTCAGGCTTTTTATTTTTGCACGTTTGCCCTGTACAGCAGATGCTGTGCATTAATTGGCCTGTGCAGGCCTGACCCCAGGTCCCTAACTGAGAGCTTTAAAGTGCGTGTTTGTTATTCTCCTTAACCTGCCTGACACGGTGGGTGCTTGCCTGCATGGCATGTATCGCTTTACAGTTTCTAGATTGGTATGGGATTCGAGCTGTGATGGGGCAGCAACTATAATAAGCTTTTCAGGTTCCTTGATGAGGCAGAGAGCAATGTTGACTCATCGATGAGGAGGTAAGCTCATGGACTCATCTCTGAGGTGCGTGTACAGTCTCCATTCATCGCCAGCACTATGACTGATAGACCTGTCTGCAGTATGGATGTTCAGTGCAGTGGAGAGCCATATGCCACTGGCACCGTTTCCCTATTGCCAGACCTGCACTGGAGGTCTGGGAAATAAATGAAGAGGGAACAAGCAGACCAGCAACCACAGGCGCAAAATAAAAGAGAGGCCTCGCTGCGGTCACATCCGTAACACGTTCAGCACACAGGTTATTGAGCTTGACGGTATCTTGTGTCTTTGTGGTTCCTCATTCTGGACCACCGCAGCAATAGAACGCCTTCCAGGCCACTTTCTCCACCTTCTTCAGGCCTTAAAAGCGGAGGATATTGTATTTTTAATAACAGTGAGTGGAGATGAGAGCTGAGATCTGAGCTTGGATGGACTTTTCCATCTGCTGGCCCGGGTAACCCCCCCAACACACACAGACACACAAACACACACACACAGACACACAGACACACACACACACACACACACACACACACACACACACACACACACACACACACACACA
>JBBPDC010000002.1:8516037-8553396 GCA_037974485.1 Hemigrammopetersius urotaenia
ACACACACACTCACACACACACTCACACACACACTCACACACACACTCACACACACACTCACACACACACTCACACAGAGCTGTGGCCAGTAGCTATACTAGGGACTAAGGAGGAAAAAATTAGTGAGTGAATAGGTTTGGGAGGAGGCAGAGATCATTTCCTTTCCCACTGAGGGGTCGGTCAAGGGCACATCTAATGAGAACACTCACTCAGACTACGCTTTTGACACTATCTATCCAGACCAAGTTCAAGTGCTTTAACACACATTCTAATAATATATTAAGTATAGCATGCCTTGAAAAACAGGAATTTATAGAAGAGCATTTCAAGTTCCTGAGTAAAATAACACAAACAGTCTACAAGGGTTGTCAAAAAAATCGATTCTCAGATACTAATCGATAATAAATTTCATTTCGAGTTTACTATCAATTAGCACTGGTATCGATAATTACATAATTACATGTTCACAGAAATCCCCCGGCTACCTGGAGGACCCAGTGTTTACAGGACAGCCCCATAACTCTGCCGGGGAACAACCTAGCGCTGTGAAATTTTACACGGACCCTCAGCTAGTGTTGCTTTCATAAAATTATGACTAAATATCGTCGTCAACAAACATTTATCACGTGACAAAAACGAGACGAGACACAGCATAAATGCTAGTCATGTTTACAATAACAAGACTAAATGTGGTTTACAAAATAAAAACTGTGCTAAACTATGCTATTCATTTTTGTTGACTAAAACGAGACATGGCATTATTTCCTGTACGATGGGGGGGGTAAGAAAAATAAATATTGGGGCACTCTACCTTAAAAGTTGAACAGCGCTCTGTTCCAGTACTTTTGTCCTTTGAGAGACACTATGAATTAACATGGCCAATATAGTGCCAGGGAGAGAAATGACACACATACACAGTCTTTCCCATATCCATGCAATAAAGCTTATCCTAAATTGTTATGATTTGGTTGTGTAGACTATATTAAAAAAAAAAAACAAAAAAAAAAACAGGTAAGTTCAAACCAACACACTAAAGACTTTTAGCTGTTTTACGTATGTGGGGTTTTTTTTTGTGATGTGATGTTATTTCATTTTTTTTTCTTTATTTACATTGATGTGCGTGTACTTCTAAGTTCTAACATGTTTGGATGGCAAAATAAATGTTGTAAATTCAAATCAGAGTGTCTTCCGTGTCTGGAATGGATATACAGTATTCTTGAGTCTATCAGGTAACAATAATATAATAATAAGATAACCTTGGGAAATAGTTTTGACTAAAAGAAAGTGTAGATTTTGTCTATTCTACTATCTACTATAATTATACTATATTGACTGGGCAGAGAACTGGTGCAAAGGTACCATCCTTAGTATCGTATTGAGTTTGAAATTTCAGTATTGTGACATGCCTACAGTCTACACAGCTAGTCAATTACTTCAGAAAAGAAACCCAAAATGTATCAAGGCCAGCATAATATTCTGAAAAGCATTTCGTATTCGGAACAAAATAATGCGTTTACGTTGCATGACACGTGCCTTACTGTTGCCCGTGGATTCCAGCTATCCCTTCTGTATTCTAAATTATATCACAGCGTGTGCCTGTTGTGTATCATTCAAATCCGTTTTATGTACTATATGTTTGTGCTAGTATAATATTTTTAATAATATGAGATGCCAATGATGTTGACAGGTTACTGCAGGAGGACCTCACTTAGAATTCTAAAGGCTTGTTATACCGACAACCATGACACTATAATTGCTTACTGAACATACCAGTGTTGTCCAACAGTATAACCATGTTGTTCCATGCCAGGCTGTGTTCAGGTTTCAGCATAGTGGCATTCCTCCAAGCATTCAGTGCATCCACATGGCGATTCAGGTCAGCATACTGTATAAAGTACAAATAAGACAATGCTATTTTGTTTTTTATTCCGTGTCTTTAATTTCTTGCTGCAAAAATGCCAAACACTGCTTAAACAAACAAATGAACAGACAAATAGCTCACCAGTCGGCCCAAATTGTAGTAGCAGTCCGGATACTTCTTTCTGAATTTAATAGCATTCCAGTAGCTTTGCTCTGCCTCATCAAACTTTCTCAGACTGTTCTGCACAATACCCAGATTCATCCAAGCAGCAGCAAAATCAGGCCTGGACACAAAAAAAGATATAAGAGGAGAAAGACCAGTATTTTCAGCAGGGATGGACAATGAGTCAAGGATCATGTCAGTATTCTCAGCATTTGCATGAATCAATGTAAGGATTTTATAAAAATATAACACCACGTTTATCATACTCATGAAAGACAAAACATTTAGGTAAAGTTGAGCTTCTATACAAAAAAAAATCTATTTTATTTATTTTATGACAGTTGGAACCTATATAACTTACAGTCTAATATACATCTAATCCGTTAGTCTCAATATCTTGATGTCATATGTATTAGCTTTAGCATTGACATTAGCATGGCACTGACCAATAAATCCATGAACAATATCAGCTATTGACATTGTTACATTACACCACTGTAGTCTTCTGTTTACCTACTGGATATGAACAGCTGTAGTGAGCAACTCTTCGGCTTCCTGCAGCTCATTCCTCTCTTTTAATATGTTGCCAAGATTATTCATGGCATGAACATATTTTGGGTGCAACCTACAGAAAACAAGGCAATACAAAAAAAACCCAATACAAATTGATCAGATTTAGACATTTAATACAGGTTTATTTTTTAAATGATAAGGAGCTGACAAAGTTTATCAATGTACCTCAGTGCTACCTCAGTTACAGCATTAGTGTTTCAAATAGCTACAAGTGACGAATAGCGACAACTAATCTATGGTAACTGGATGTACCCAACTTTCAGCTATCGCCAGCGTTAGCATATTTTGGTGAGGTATCCCTTTTAATTAAAAGATCAGTACTGCAGGCTATACCTTTAAAGTGCAGTTCATACCACATACCTCACAGCCTCCCTGTAATACTTGACTGCAGCACTCTGGTTGCCTCGGTCAGCGAGGTTTTTGCCAACATTGTAATGAACCTGCAGAAAGAAGGGGAAGAACAAGGAAAGTTTCTCAGCTTTACTGAGCAGCCAGTTTCATCTGGCAGTCAACAAAAACTGCAGTTTCAAATGTCCAAAATAAATATTCCACGAGTGCCAACTTGGCTCTTTCTTCCAAACACAAAAGGGACATTAATCATACTTTCACCAACAATAAAATTAATGATTTGTCTTTTACCGCCTTTCACATTATTTCACAATTTTTGTCCAAGGTCAAACCAACAATGAAATCGGAACAATGTTTTTCTCAAACAATGGTCTACAAATGAATTCTGTGAAGCCAAACACCTCCCAGCTCTTCCCATGTAGCCTCACCTTGGCATTGAGTGGGCAGACAGACAAGGCGCTGGTAAACAGGCTCTGCTCAGACCTCCACTGCTGACTGCGCAGGGCACAGCGCACCACGTTCATGCTCAGCAGGGCCAACATGGCCGCCTGCAGCAGCTTCTGCAGGTGGGTGTTATGATGGATCAGTCAAGCACATTAAAAGAGGAACATTAAACAAGCACGCACAGAGCTGGCCTCCCAGACTAAAAGGAATATTAGTTACAATGAAGTATGGCCTGAGGGTGGAGATTAGGAAGGAAGGAGAGAGATAAATGGCTCTATGCTGGACGGCTACCTTGTGCCTCCTCCAGCGGCAGCAGCAGTAGGCCACAGCGTTGGCCAGGATGAGGCAGTAGCCAGCCGTAGAGAGGTACAGCACCCGCTCAGCTATTACAAAGCCCACCCGGAAGAATAGGTTACTGGCTGGTAGGAAGGGGATGACCAGCAGCACGAGGCCAAACGTCAACGTCCTGACAACAATGCACAAGCACAAGACAACAGATGTCATTTTATGAACTTAATATACTGTATTAACTTTGGCTATATACATTAATATAATGTATAATAGACAAATACATTTGATTTACTAATTTGGCCTATTCTGCACACTGGCTCTATATTATTATATTGCAAACAATTTTTCCACATTGTTTATCGATATAATGGGGGGAAAAAGGTTACAAAACTCAGAGCACCCCGAGCCTATAATCATTTTGAGCTACTCCATACAGAAAAATCGTTATCTGGAGACTGTGTGATTCTTACCTTCTTTTACTGCTGTCTGGAGAGCACAGAGCTTGCTTTATCAAGCCAATCAAGCAGGCCCACAGCAGCAGCGGCCAGACAATTCTCCAGTCACCGGCTGATTTAATAAGAGGTACACAGCCCATTGACCAATCAAAACACAGCCACCAGGGACACAGCAGCAGCCATGCATTCAAGGAGTAGTAGTAATTATAGTTCACAATCTGCCAATCAAAGAGAACAGGAGGTGTTCAACATCAAAGAGGCAGCGGAAGAGAGGAACATGAAATGATTCAGGGAGCTGAGGGTGGATTAAAACCTGTCTATGTACCCTATGTACCCAGACAGGCGCACTATGTCAAATAGTGCGCCTGTCTGGGTACATGGTCCAGACAGAATGTTAACTGTACAATATTATGACTTACCATTAACTGTACAAATCATTTATAATCAAAATGTAATCCAATTTACACTTATAGCAACTATAACTATTATATAGTTATAGTAGCAGATTTGATAGCAGACTTCCTAGTGTTGGAATTACATGCAGCTGGTGGGAAATGGAACTGGAACTGAACTGGAATTTCAGGAAACAGAAATGACTTGAAACCAATTCTACAAAATTCTATTTAGATGAATCGATCTGATTTGCTACTTAGTGTACATACTGACTGCAGCTGAGGGGAAATAGAACTGAAATTGAACTGGAATGTCAAGAAAAATGCAAATAAATTCTACTTTCTAAGATAATTTGACTTGATGTGCTATATACTGTCCAAATGACAAACATGAAATAAATACAACCGTAATGTTTTCACCTGGAATTGCTATGCATAAACATTTTCTAAATTACTTTTATTTCTTTAATAGAAATATATTAATAATATATGAAACGTCTTTTTATGAATGCCATTTTTAACTCTGCACATTCCTGTCCATAATATATTCCTAAATTTCCTACTATTCCTTGCAAGATGAAGTATAAATGAAGGTAGGGTTTTTGAAGGTGAGACTGGAGAATGGGTGCTACTCAGATTGGAAGTATTTTGATTGACTTTAAATAATTTTTGCTTGTGATTTTAGACTGTTTTGAGAAACTAATTTGTGTAGGAACTGTGGGCGGTTAACAACATTAAACTGGAAATGTCTGGGAAAACTGAAATTTACAAGCATCAAAGCAAGTACAAATTTACCTAAACCTGCTGTGCCATACTGAGGAGTTTGCTCCTCTCCTGGATTGGAAGGAAAACCAGAACTGTTTTTTATTTTCCCAAAAAGTGATAATCATTTACTGGCATAAACCGTGTATTCACATCTTTATCATGGCACCAGGGCCAGTTTCATTATTTATTATTTGTTTGATTACAATTCTTAGTTTTGTCTCATATTCGTTTCCTTATGTTTTTGTCATACATCACTTGGTATAGGCATCATTACTATGGTACAAATGTATGCCACTTCATGTCATTGCAATAAATAAATAAATAAATAAAAATTTGCTAGCATGTGGGCTAAACTTGTGATGTACATTATCACGTGACCGAAACAAGATCTGACATCTTTTTATTGACTCTGATAATCAATAAAATATTTTCTGTGCGGCCCGGTACCAAATGACTCATGGACCGATGCTGGTCTATGGCCCAGTGGTTGGGGACCTCTGCTCTAGAAAAGCAAAAACAGAAGTAGACTGAATTTCATTGAATTCAACTACACAAAACTCCCAATGCAAATTCAATTCACTGCCAATTCAAATTGAATTTAAATTTCACTCCCAATTTAGTTTCCAATGGATGATGTTCAGTTCTAATTCCAATTCTGTTAACTTGATTGAATTGGTACGGTTGAGCTCAATTCTGAATCTATCTCAATCATAAGACTTTCAGTGTTCCAGATACAGCTCCAGTTAGTAAAAGGAATGTTATAGTGTTTTTCCAAAAAAAAAAAAACAACAAAAGAAAGAAAATCTGTTTACTCAAAAAGACACTCAAAGTAGAAGCCAGGTTTAGAAGAGAAAAAGGACAGAAGCAACTGCCCACTGGCTTCTATTTTAAGTTTGTTATAAGTAAACAGATCGTCCATTTACCCAACTTGAGAAACGTTCTGAAATAATTGTCTTTGGTAATCGACTGTATGATACAGGTTCAGCAAATAGAGACTGGAATAAGCAAAGGCTGAAGCATTCCACTGACACCACACAATTCATAATGTAAGTAAGAAAGAGCAATTGGCTTTCAACTTACCCTAAGAAAAATATTTTCAGCAAAGGAGGCTGGATTGTCTACCTCGGTGAAGGCTGGTGGCCCCGTACCCATGATCCTCCACCTTGCATACAAAAGCAAAGAGCCACCGAAAAGCAGAAGAGCCAGCCTGACCAGCAGCCCTTTCTGGATCCATTCACCAACCTGCTTTCACATTCAGACAAAAAAAACAAAACAAATCTAGATGTCATCTGAATCAACACAACCTCACATAAGTCATGTGAGAGTCAGCAGAAGGTTCAGCGACAGCAGGCAACATCAGGTGGAGAAGGAGAGGAGAAGAGACACTTACACTTGCAGCCTTCCTCTCGACTAGCAGCCTGTGAATAAACTCGTAAATATTCAGATTGCAGATCATGAGGACATCAAACACAGTGTTGACTCCCTGGGAAGACAGGATCAAAGACAAAGAGTCTGCTAGGAGTCGTTTGCATTTTCTGATGTGGTGAGCTATACAGTGTGGTTCGATGTAATCAAAAATAATATGTCCTAATTCCTAGGGTGAAACTGGATAATTATCATGCTGTTGTGGTCAATACTGATAACTGATCATTTTCCTTTTTCAAACTAATCCATACCTGAAGTGCAGTGAGTGTAAGACTGATTTAAAGATGGATCTGATCAATTTGGACTGATGTTTTATACAACCAGACAAGTTTAAAGTAAAGTGGCCCCTCATAGTCACATGGGAAGACACCACAGCACAGGACACAATGTGAAATTCTTTCTCTGCATTTAACCTATTCACCAAGTGAAGCAGTGGGCAGTCACCAATGTTCTTATGTTCTTATCTGTATACATTTACAAAGGTAGGTAAATAAAACATATTGTCTCGTCTCCAATTTCTCTCCCCTCAACTTGTTCCTGACTGGACTGGGATTCAAATCTATGAGCTTCTTAAGTGCAGTAGTGTATCCACTATGCATCCATTTCAATTAGTCTGAAAAGAAATGCCTACCACCTATGACTATTTATGTACTACTGCCCCCAAAGTAATCTGTTCTAATTATAAACCAGAGACGGGGACTGGAGTCTGAGACTCGGACTCGAGTCGCACTTAAGCCGCACAAAGACTTGTGACTTGGATGTTGTTACTCAGTAATTATAACAATGTTCATTTCATGGAATTATTTATTTATATTTCACACTCTTTCAAAAAATCCTTTGCCCTGGTGTCCCATTACTTTTGTCGAAGGTGAACGGTTTTCAGCTAATAATGCAGATTGGCCACACTCTGCAATTACAATTGGCTGCTTCTTAGCCGGGGGCTGGACTGCGTGCTGTGATAAGCCCGCACCAACATGGAGAATTTGCCTTAAATGATCTTAAATCTAAATGTTAAATATGAAAATGTTCTTATAATTCTACAGGTGCAAATGTATGGACATGTACACATACCAAAACTGTGATGCCTTGCTCCTTACACAGCATGGCTATAGCACACAGCAGAAGGCTTCCCACTATCCATGACACAGAGAAATTTTCGCTCTTATCACCTGAAAAAGACAAAAAAAAAAGTTTTAAAAAGCCACAATAGGTATACAGTGCAAAACCCTGCACACGTGTTCAATGTTTCTCCACTAACCTTGAAATGCTCTGCAGTATGAGAGAAAGGACAGTTGGAAAAAAAGAGCACACAGGAGGTCTGCTCGGCCCACAACGCCAGCCACCTAAAAGAGAATGACAAAAACACACAGTGAAGTTCATTTAAAGAAAACTACCTGTTCAAATGAAAACTGGAAACTAGAATAACATTTATAACAATTAGCATTTTTTCTGACTGAATCCTACTTTAATAAGAACAGAACAGATTTGTTTTGGTGGCTTTGTAGATTAGCAGGAGTGTTTCCAAAACAACTAACTTCACCTCCATGCCAACACATTATTTGTGGTGTGCCAGTACCTGGAGTTTGATCATGGAACTCATTAAGTAAATAGTTTAAATTGGGTTATAGTTAGATCTTATGACCACAGAATCAAGCTTTTGCCACAGTCATCCTGATCTCCTATCCTAAAACCCACTGAACACGTGGGTCGAGCCAAATAAGAGAGTCCAAAGTAGAAGACCTAGGATTTGGAGAGATCCTGTGTTAAAGACTGATTGTCCATTTTGTTTACTTTTCATATAGTATAATATAGGAAGACGTATTGCTTTTACATTCAAAGATGCAAAAGTAGTAAATGTAGGGGTGCCAATATTTGTGACACAATTGTGGCTTTGTTAGTAAAAGGAGTTTGGATTTACTACACTAAATGTACTTCCAATACAGATTGTTTTCTTGTATTGTGAGATTAATTCCTCACATTCTAAGCTAGTTAATCACAAATGCATTTTTATGACCTTTTTACTCATTTGTACCAAGGGTGACACATATGGATATAACTGTATAAAAAGCAATATTTAATTCATATGGCATAAGCGGCTCTCTGCTAGGACGCCTAGGATGCGGACGGTTGGCGTCTGTTATCTCCATTTTCAGCCAGTGGGTTTTGTCCAGTCTCTGAAGTTACATTCCCAGTTTGCAACTGCCCTACCCAAGTGCATGCTGCATATGGGACCACAGAATCTTTGCTATGATCTTGTCTTTTTCTCCATTAGAAAAATGTGACTCCTCTTATTTTCAATGAAATTGTAACCTAAGATTTACAAGATTCACACACTGGGGAATTGGTGCAGCTGACAAAACCATATGACTTGAGGTAAGGTGAGTCCTTGACCAGAACTGAATCTAACTCTGGTTTTAGTGAACAAAACGCTGATAGCAGAAACACTCATTGTGCAAGACTTCTAATACTTGTTTGTGGTGCAGTCACAATTACACTTTATTACACTTTAATACTTCAACTTAATCTGTGAGTCCACTACAGACAGCACACGGCAACAGCTGGTCATCACAATAAGTGTGGTAGTGCACACTTCTCCAACACTGTTCTCAAAGAGGTATACATCTAGGATGACAGTCCACGCCTGTCCCAGGCAGTCAAATTTAGCAGAAATTACAAAACGCTGATAGCAGAAACACTCGTACAGTCACAGAATGCAATAGAAAACTAAAAATTTTTTGGTGGACTTCTCCTTTAAGAACTTTAAAAAAAAACTTTCTTTGGTTCATTACATCAAGAAAAACAGACACTTAAATGGTATTAAAAGCCTTGCGAAACAATTCCTAGGGGCATTCATTTCAGAAGCAGCTGAGCATTTTACAACCAACAAAATTGCCTTTTGTTTGTACTGCAAAGAAAGGGGGAAAAAAAACGGTAGTTAAAATATCTGCTGCCGTGCTCTGGCCTGTGAAATTGCCTGCGTTTCTGGAGGTGCCAAATTAATGACGGAGGCAGGAGGTCGTCTTCATTAGAGAGCCATGGTTGGCCCTGGCTGGAGTCCTGGGGCAGTGGCTGGAGATCCTTTGATAAATCCGGTAGGCCTAAGTCAGTGGTCTTTCTGAAGCTCACCCCCCAGGTCCTGCGCTAGCCTCTCTGTGCCTGATTAAAGAAGCCAGGCAGTGGAGGAGCTCAGGCCTCACGCTCCAGTTCAATCACCATTGGATACATCCTCGGCAGGTTAAACCAGCTATTCTGCAGCCATTAGCACAGCCGACTAGTCTGAGAACACACCTTAGCAATGCACACCTACCGAGCGGTGCTTTCTTCTCCCCAGTCTCTTTTAATGTATGTTTCATGCAGCATGCAAGCAGCAATGTGGTACAGGGCATTGTAGAATGCTGTTGTTTACTGGGAAGCGAAGGCATGCGGAGTCATGGCTTCCCCTCTACTTACACTTTCTGTGTGAACTGGGTGAACAGCGAAGAAGAGCGCAGCCAGGAGAGAAGCCTTCGGAACGTGGGCGAGTCTCTTAGCTTTCCTGTCGTAGGCCAGGCCACCAATTAATATTGCAAAGACATCAATCATTAATGCCGAAATAACACAGTGGAGGCCAACGTTGAGAACGTGGAAGCCCACTGGGTGCAATCCACCAGCCAAGAGGTAGTTTAGCCTGCAGACAACAACAAAACATGTCAATAAAACAAGCAAAATCAATGACAAGAAAACAAAGGCGATGTCTGATCACACAGTAATTCCACAATTTAGTAAGAGACATCTCCAGTTTTTACAGAAGTGTTAATGCAAGGGTGACGTGAACATGTGTAGCATGTTTACAAATGTATTTCACTATGCTGCCACTTAAATGTACTCTTACTGTCAGTATGAAACAACTCTTAAAATGAAAGGGAAAACAAAACTGCTCAGTTTTTCTATATGAACATATAGAACATTCTGAAACTTACACTGCCTATATGCTGCACTAAATCTATGTCTAAAAGACCGTAACTTTAGTTTTCTCCATTTAAATTCATTAAAAAACATGTTCCAAGTTTAACATATTGTTATTTTTTCATAAAGCAGTAGCCTTTCAACAGTATTTATGTTAGCATAATAAAGTGTCAAGTGACAAAGTGTAAAGATCACAATTACAATTACACTTTATTACACTTTAATACTTCATAAACTTAATCTGTGAGTTCACTACAGACTGCACACGGCAACAGCTGGTCATCACAATAAGTGTGGTAGTACACACTTCTCCTACACTGTTCTCAAAGAGGTATACATCTAGGATGACAGTCCATGCCCGTCCCAGGCAATCAAATTTGTTCATTTTGCCTATACGGACCCTAGGGACCTTGCATAAGTGGTGGGCAAATCAGCCCTTAGCCATTACACATGCAAAACAATGTCATTCTCATTAACAGCACGAGACATGACCTAGACTAAATAACCCTTAGACAGAAACTAGTCATGGCTGAGTTCAAATGCCAAAGACAAAGCAGAAATTAGCAGTCTGGGAAAGGCAATACAAGCGGCATCCCAATTTAATGTCAATTATTGTGCTTTCCATGAAGTAGTACTTGGAGCCACCACTTCTGATTCCCTACTGAGAATAAAATTGCATTTTCAAGCATACGCCTTTAATATATGCAAGGTCATTTAAAAATATTTGATATATGCAGGTTGGACAGTAATGTTATGTTAATCATCGGGTCACTCAATATCAATGCCATGGGATTTACAAGCCTACTAAATACACTTCATGACAAGCAAGGCAGGCGAGCTTACCTAAAGGTGAGAACAGTAAGTGGCCTGTAAGATTTGTGGCTGGAGTTGCTGCTTAAGTTACTTCCCCAGAAGTCATTTTTCCAGATGTTACTCAGAGGGGTAGCGGGGTTTAGATCCTGTAATGAGAAAAAACAGATAACGATTTGTTTAAGTATAATATGAACAAAATAATGTAACACGGTATTAATGTACGGGCAGGGAAATATCATTTTGGCCAATACAATTTTTTTCATGCTAAATTATGTTACAATATGCCATTGTGAGCATATATTTATAGCATCAGTATGCAACCAATTGCAAAATCCGCTACAAAGAGAAAATAGGCCTAATTAAATATAATTATACCTTAAGTAGCTCTCCTTCTTGTTGAAAGTTTCCAGCAGTGTCATTAGAACATGTATTTTTGCGGTCAGCAAAAAATGCAGACATCTATTAAAGGAATTTATACCCTCTGAGTATATGGTGAATAAAAAAAAATGGAACTGGTTCTTGATTCCCAACTTTGAATGGGGCAGAGGTGCCCCTGCGATCAGAAGGCTTTGGGTTCAAATCCCAGGACTGCTAGTGGACTACTGTGGTACCCTTGAGTTATCCTGGGGAGCATTGCTGCCTTGCTTCCCAAGGTATTGCGTCACTGGCTGTCCACTGCTTCACTTAGTGAATGTGTTAAATGCAGAGAAAGAATTTTACATTGTGTTCATGACTTTTAAAAGCATGCTCTGCAGCCTGATAATTCTGCACAAGGTGGCACTATTGGCAGTTACGCTTATTTTCAGATAAGATATGGTGAGTTTGACATGAACTAAACAGCCGTGAATCTCTCTAAACGAATATCGGTTAGTATTGATGGTCTGGTGGGTTTATTCTATGTTTAATAGTGATTTATAAGCACATTTCTTTGCCTATTCGTTGATCCACAATGAAAGAAAATTGCACATATGTACATGAGAAATCACACACGTCTCTGAATCCATGAATTAAACATGCAATGCATGTTGTAATGTAATGTACTGTATGAAGCTGTTTACATTTTAATGCAAAACACTAAAGAGTGCAGACTACACTATAAATGGCATGTGGTTAAGACATCCATACAGTACCTTGTTATTGATAACAGCCTCTGAATCATCAAAGACAAAGTCCCCATCATAGCTGTTTATGAAACAGACCAGAGCCACCAAAACCACCAGCAGGCGTGAAGGAAGTGGTCCCAGTTTTGGCAGGGGGATGTGGTGGTCCCAGTAGGGTTCAGATTGCACCATGGCTCTTGAGGATGCTGGTCATGCTGCCTTGCCATTTACTTGCAGGAGAGAATGGAAAGGGAGGGCTGTCAGGCTGGTTGAGACATGGAATTACAAGAATTTTCATTCACTGTTTTATGAGATGAATTAAAAGTCTCACAACATACCTCTACATCTCAGAGATGTAAACAACTGCAGCACAGCAGCAAGTGACTGGCAACAACAGTCTGCCATCCCACAAAGATCCCAGTGAACAAAACAGAACACCAGAAGTCTTTCCACAAGAGCTGCATTCAGGTACGCGGTTGAAAGAATGTGTCAAAGCTCCTAAAGGCATGAACCAATGCTACTATTCTGCAAAACAAGAAGAGCCCAGTGTCATGGAGCTAGCAAGAGAGGCTAAAAACACAACACTGAGCCTGCTGCAGACAGAGAACACACTCAGAAACCTGCTATATACGTTGTTCCTGCACGCTGCACCCAATTCAACGAGTATAATTCACAAAAATATGCTAAATATTGCACGTCCACAGACTTAAAGGCTAAATACGTGACTAAACCTCCATGTCTGCCTGGGTCGGGCGCTTGCGCATGCGCAGAAGCGTCCAAGTGGAAGCTCACACCACGTGATTGAGGTGTAGTCGCTCTCACCACAAAGAGCGTGATGTGATTTGGTCCATGCATAGCAACATATGTTCATTTTCCCAAAGTATGCTCTAGACTCCTGTTAGGGGTTAAAGACTTAAAACAATACAAACCAGTGACCGCTGTAAATATTATCAAACACTTGTTGAATCCCTAACCGTGATGATATATTTATGAATGAATGAATGAATGAATGAATGAATGAATGAATGAATGAATGAAATTTTTATTTGAACATAAGACGAAAAACAATAAACATAATTAGAACAGATAAAGATATGAAAAATATGAAAAATAAACAAAAATGCCATATTCTTTAATGCACAATGGTATACAGCTGCAGGACATATTGCAGATTTCATCCCTGAATTAAACAATGTGCAATTAATGTTATAAAGTAAAAATATGAAGCAGTGTTTTGTTGCAAATAGTATACAATGCATCTACTACTTCTACATGAATTATATTTTATATGCTGTCCCCAGCTTTCGAGGTGAAGCTCACATTATATGATCAAAGTGCTTTAGTTCATTCTTTGCAACATGTTTTCTTTTTTTTTTTGTATGCAACTCATTCATTGCACATGACTGCCCCAAGTTCTATTGGTGCACAATTTAGTAGTATCTACTGTAGACTACAGACAACACTAAAAACATGGTTAAGAGCATTTACCATTTTTCCTATTCAAATAAGCACATTGAGTAGAATATTTAAGTTTAAATGAATAAAAGCAACATTTTACATTTGAATCAAAAACACTTCTTTTCAAAAACTACAATTACAATTGGAGAGGTATTTTTTGTGGTGGACTATTTTACTGGAAGTGGTCGCTGTTGAAGCTGTTTTCTCATTTTGCCATTGACTGGCAAGCACAAAAGTAGGTCAGGTAGCTAACAATATACCAAGGGAGCCAGAAGCCACATTACAAACACCCTGGCCCTCAGGTATTCACTTCAGAGCAGTTGCAGGTTTTCAGCATTTCCTCTAACCTTCAAGATACCCTATATGGACAAAAGTATTGGGACATACCTCTTACAATTATAATTATTGAATTCAGGTCGCCCCTTACTTCCAATGAAGGTAAATCTTAATGCATCGGCATACCAAGACATTTTGGACAATGTCTTGCTTCCAACATTGTGGTCCCAGTTTGGAGAAGCCCTTTTTCTATTCCAGAATGACTGTGTCCCAGTGCACAAAGCAAGGCCCATAAAGACATGGTTGGATAAGTTTCGTGTGAAAGAACCTGACTGGCCCACACAGAGCCCTGAACTCAACTCCATCTAACATCTTTGCGACAAACTGGAACAGGGACTGTGAGCCAGTCCAACATCAGTGCCTGACCTCAAAATAGTCAACAGAACATATGGGCACAAATGTGCACAGAAACACCAAATCAACCAAATCTTGTGGAAAGCCTTCCAGGAAGAGTGGAAGCTGTTGTAGCTGCAATAAGGTAAAAACCTTGAACGCAAAAAGTTGATGTCCCAATACGTTTGTCCACATAGTGTCTGGCCAGAGAGTCCCTTTAAGTGACTTGCCAAATGTGCGCTTTGCTACCTGGATTATATCATTATAAATACACCCAGCTGATCAATCTGCACTGTGTCATGTAAGAGGTCACAAAATCACCCTTCTCCCTTCCCCACAAGACTGTACACAGACCTTGACACATTCAGCACTGCAGCTCCCACACTGGTATGTCGTAACTGTTCTGTTTTCTATGCCAGCATTTGCCCTTCTGAACCGCTGACACATCAGTAAGCAGGACCCCCCACCCAGCAACACAAATACCAGTCGGGCCAGTCCTCTGCCAGTCCCCGCTGAATGCATTCAGCTCCAGAGCTTGGAATCTAATCGGGCTGACATCACGGAGATTAGCTGCAGCCGTCTGATTCCTGGTACAAACATTCCACACACAAACACTGGCATCAATGGGGGCTTTGAGTGGCCTGTGAAACCATCCCCTTGTTTCCCCTCCACTTCAATGATACATTGTAGGGGCTGTGAATAGAACAGGATCCTCATAATAAAGACGCAGGGCTAGAGTCACCATGACCTGACGCATGCCTTGTGGCACCTCAATGGCTAATAAAACACCTATGAATGGGAATTAAGAAAGCAATTGAGAGCAGAAGTGAAGTGACAACAAAATAACAGTATTTCTCAGCTACAGAGGTGAAAAGGAACAAGGCCTGTGTGTCTTTCACAAAGTGAGGTAGGATTTTCCTTTTTTTCCTCTCATCTTGGCTTCCTGCTGTTCCAAGCTTGTGTTTTAGCTGATGCTGTGATTTGATGTAATGAACGAGTGTGTGGTGATATAGAGGCATCTGATTTAGACTGATGATATGGACTTGTGTGATAATGTGCTCTCTTGCATGCTTAATGAATTGTTCTTGTACGTTTGCATCACACACTGTCTAATTATTCAGCAAACTACTCTGAATAATCTAAGATATGATTTAAATGGACATGATGTATGAGATAAAAGGAATACATTAATTTTGGCTCATCCACTTTTCCTAAAACAGAAGCAACAGAAGCTATTTCAGTGCTCCTCTCTTATAGCGCTAAAGATTTTAGTAAACTATAGAATAATGTATGTGATTCCCTACATCTCTACTCATAATATACATGAATGCATAAAGCTGGATGATATTATCAAAGAAATGCAAACAAAGAAAGACCACAAGCCCAAGCAAGACTATTTAAACAAGCTCTTAAATACTACAGGCACAAATTATCCTTTTTTTGTGCCAACCATTTTTCAGAATTTTTGATATATTGCATCTTCTCTTAAAGTGTAATTTATGAATGTCAAAATTCATTTTTATTACATTTGGAACCACAAATCTCAGCTTCTATAATTTCTGCAGTCATTAAATGTACATGTTAGTTCCTAACCAAACTCCAAATGTATTTCTCATATTTGGATTTATGCCATATTTTCTTAAAAATGATCTACGGACATTTTCTAATAATCTCTATTTCATAAATATCATATATATTTCTGCTATCTGCTCTATAAAACCCTATCTATGGAACATTTCTTCAAAATGTATATAATAATACGCCATTATTCTAAAACTGTTTTGTTATTTGCACTATGAGTATGTGTGGACCTTGAGCTTTGCCATTTAACCTCTTTATATACTTGTCTATGGTGGAGATGACAGTGCAGTTCACTTTGACTTTGAAATGGTCAGAAAAGAAATCAAACAGAAAAATGACCAATATCACATCTGCATGAACGGATTTGCTTTCCTAGAGACAGGGATTAAGTCCAGCCCTAGACTGTATAGGATTTTGACTTGTGATTTTCCACAAGTCCATGACTACACTTAATCCAAGAGATTAAGACCCAAAAAGTCTTAAACACAGATCAGAGTTATATTTGGAGGTCTCTTCTCACAACCACAAAGAGAAACAAAACAGTTCTTTATTCAAATTCTGTGTAAACAGAAATATAATTTCCTATTTATTGGAACAATATCGGAGCCACTCACAATGCACTGAATGGTCAATTAAATGTAAATGTGCAGGTCATTGTCACACAAAAACTAAAGAAGCACACATATATACTGATATACATATTTATGTGAAGACTGAAGCAATAGGATGTTCTCTCCATTCAGCATGCACATCAAATTGAACACTGAAATAAACACTGCTTTGTAGATCACTACAGCTCTGCAGATATGAATACGGCACTTCCTTACTCACGGATGATAATGAAATAATTTCTACTCCCTTGCTTTGTATGAGAAGCCATTAAAGTATGATTGTACAAATTAATGAGCTGCTTGTGGCAACACTGTTTTCTTGATAGCAAAGTTTTCCACCAAGATGCGCTAACTGTACAGCATCTGAGTATAGCGCATTTGCTTTTATAGCTGGCACAGGGCTGACAAAAGCATGTTGTGATTTTACATTAAATATATATCGGTAATTGCTAATGAAAGCAAGGCAAATTGTTTGGAAATGTATTGACGCGTAAAGAAATTAAGTAAATGATGTAACATGCTATGTAATGAATTATATAATCAATTAATTGAAATTGTAGATAAAAGTAATAAAATTGAACTCATTAGTCTAGGGCTTAATCTGCTCCAGCGCCGTCATAAAGTGTGAATATGAACTAAAGAGTCTTTCAGGCCTGATTCCGCCTCATCTAATGAGCAGGAGCACAGCAAGCAAAGCTCATTTCCTTCTTGCTTGGGGATGTTCAGCTCAGCACATCTTAATTCCGTGTGTAATTTTTATCTACTTAGTGGTCCAAAAGTGGCCTACAGGGGCATTAAACTCTAGGACGGCAAAAGGTCTCTGCTCAGCGTTATGCATTGTGTGTTTCATGTAATTCAGCCTTTCTGTGTTTTTAATAAATGAATGTATATCCATTAATGTGGCTGAGCAAATTCAGCAGCTCTTTAGGCCTTACTACTACGGAGCTATTACCATTGCTTAAAGTGTGGAAATATGCACTTTATGGACAAAAGTATTGGGGCATAGCCTTTATTTAGTGTTTGGGCTAGACCCCTTAATTCCTGTAAAAGGCGATCTAAGCATACCTAGAACCCACACAGAGCCCTGACCTCAACTTCATCCAACATCTTAGGGATGAACTGGAACGGAAATTGTGAGCCAGGCCTTCTTATCCTACATCAGTGCCTGACCTCAAATGCTCTACAGAATGAATGTGGTCAAATTCCCACAGAAACTCACAGAAAATCTTATAGTAAGCCTTCCAAGAAGAGTGGAAGCTGTTATATCTGCAATGGCAGGACCAACCGCATATTAATGTCTATGGATGGTCAGGTGTCCCAAGGACTCTTCCAGGGAATATTGTGTCAAATATTTAAACTATCTGCATAATCCTAAAATGATCAAGGCTGTTATTTTAATTGACATTTGTTACAGAGCTATATTTGTTGAGCCTATTTGTTGCCAATAAAATATACTGCACTGAGTATTGACTATTGCCTGTGAGAGCAAAAGAGGGGGGGGCAAAACAAATACAATAATGGTTCTGGTGCCCATGCGTACACATCATGTCTCAACAAAGTCATTTCCATTCTTTGGATAAATACTATATACACAAGCTGTTTCTAAAAATATTCTAAATTCCCCAATTATTTATTTAATTTGAGCTTGGAAGTGGTGCGTTGAATGGAAATGATGATGATAACATTAACCTTCTTGTCTTTAGACTACAGCTGGTATGGTAATCAAACCCATTAGACTTGGATTTGATTCCCCACTCAGGAAGGGGTGTCCTTGGGCAAGACTCACGATGCTACATTAGTAATTCTGGAAAACTGGATGTACCAAAAGCTGTTAATGTGGTATGACAATTTCAAAACCAAGTTGATTAATCAACGTGGTGTGACAATTTGTTAAACAAACTAACCATAGTAATGATGACTACGAATGCATCAATAGAGCTCAGAAATTACAGCCGTTGGATTAGTGAGTTTATGGAAGCTGTCCTTTATTTCTCTCCCAGAAAGAAAAGTGTAATGTAAGCAAAAACAGCACAGGGCCAAGTTGGTCAGATACAGGAACTGATCCTAGAGCAGCATTCAGGAGGTGGTTTGTCAATACAAGCCTGGATTTCTGTTTAAATGTATAACTGAGACACAATGATGCAGCTGAGCAATCTTGGACAAGTGCATTCTATTTCAGTCTAAATGACTCTAGACCTAGTTTTATGATGTTAACATGAGTGGGTTTGACTCTCTCTCTCTCCCTGCAGCACTGGGCCTCTCTTTGGCCATTAGGCAGATTCTCTGTGTTACTGGAGCAATGACAGGTGAAATGAAGCACAAAATCCTAAAACCTGAAAATGGCCCCTTCTGTCTTTTTCTCACACTCGCAGACATATTGCACATCATTCTTAAAAATAAAGCTGCCATAAAATATAATAGGAGAACATCTAAAGTCAATTTCAGTTGAGTGGTACTTAATATCATATTTTTAAAGAACCGTCCACTTTAAAGTGGTTCGATATGAAACGGTCTGTCCTAGAGAAATGTAAATGGATCAGAATTGGTTACAGCAGTGGTGATAGGAACCAGACACCCAAAGCATTTAATGCCTCTAAATGATACCAAACAGTATAATTGTAACAGGAACTTGTCCGATACCCTACATGATATTTTACAGTAATTTTACATTCGATTAATGCCGAAAACATATATTTTTAAATGTTATTCAAGCTGGAGAGGTACATGCCAGGTATTGTAATGCATTATAGCTCTCGCCACCCAACACCCAACCACCAAAAAAACTTTCTACAGATTTATTACCCTGTAATAGTGTGTATAACCTCATACAGTGTTTCTCTTCAATACAAATTACAGCCTGAAAAAGACAGATGGCTCAAAAGCTTCTCTGGATGTCTCTTGCACATTTTATTTCCATCCAGCACACATAAAGGTTCATGCTTCACCCAACATTGCATGATATCTCCCCATTTCAGATCTGTCTCTCCATTTGACCTTGGCCTCTCATTTCCTTTGTCATCACTTGCCATCAAATCATGCAGAATCAACGTCCACTGCCCATTACAGGATCAGAAAAAATTACGTCCTCGTGTCCTCTGATGGATGGTCTGTCACTTTGCATTTGGGCCACTAGCGTGGCGGCTGGTGTGGAGAGAGGTGCCCCCTCATTAACAACTCTCTCCCCCCAGTGTAACTGATGCAAATAACTGGAAGCCGAATGCTACAGCCAGCAGATATGAAATCTATACTTCATACATTTTGCATGCGGGGTCAATGATCAGTGACCGCAAATGATAAACCATGGTTTTCACTGTTCACTGAGTACTTACCAAAGAAATGACTGAGAAATGGAGCTAACTTAGAAGAAGTGAGGGCAGAAAAAACACACTAGAGCACTGATGATTTTTTAATAAATTACATTTATACATATTATCATTGAATGGTCCGTATCTTACATTTATCTTATTTTATTTTTATCAGAAATTAAGGATATTAATGTAGCATTTACTTCTCCGTCTACACAGTCCATACTTGGAAGTGAAGTACCAAAATACATTGAATACATTGTTTTTGCAATAGTGAAAATCAACATATTTACATATATCTGCTTTTTCTGTTGTGGATAAACCAAAATCATCCATGCTGAAAGCATGCCTGATTCAGACACCTACTTTTTGAATCATGCAAGATAAGGGTAGCCAATCAGAACAGAGCTCTTTTAAATAGATCAGTCTTAAAGGGACAGTAACAAAAAAAGCCTGTGAAATTCTATGAGTTAAAAAGAGGTTGGAAAATGGTCATGTAAAAATAAGTACCTAAACCACACAAGTATTATAAGTGGACAGTACAAGACAACAATGTAAGATAAGGACCCTTTTAATTCGATCTTTTCATAAATGTTCTGGTGGTTTAATCCAATATTGTTATTCAACTTTTCTCACCAAAATGGCAGTTTATCATGGTGAATGGTGATTTAATGTGCGTGTGTTCTGTTGACGGGTGTGTTCCTGCGCTGGCTGATAGGATAGATGGTATCTGGAGCATGAGCAGAATGGCTTTGAGGGGCCGCCAGAGGCTTCCCCAGCTGGAGCAGCTGGAGTCCACCATGAGCAGCTTTTCAGTCAGTCTAGACCACTATGACCTGCAGGTGGACACAGAGGAGCTGGACATGAGCTGCAGTGCTGACAACTGCGACAGCAAAATGCTGGGTCAGTGACTCCCCATTACTCATTGACTTCACTACATGTTCTTGTTTTTACAAAGGCTTTCTTCAACATTAACCCTTAGATGTCGGATTCTCAGTGCTGAATAAGTCATGGTGCCATTCAATTAATTATATCTCAGTCAGAGCTTATTGAAACAAGTGGAGATAAAGTGCAGTTTCAGGAATTTTAGATGATGCTAAATAAGGTCGCATGCCAGAAGTACAGACTCAAGATAAGATAAGACCCTGTTAAACCTGTCAAATGTAAACTCAGTGTAACTCTAAGTTCATGTTGTAACTCAGTCTCCAATTAAATATGTAATTACACTTGGAAACGATTTAATATATCTTTGAATATTTGAATATTTTCAGTGAAGCAAAAAATGTACGATTTTAACAGGTTTACATTTTGCTCCAAGCCCCCTAGTGGTGTGTACAAAAACAATGTACTGTAATAGGATGTTAAAAATCGTAAAACCATAACAATTGTTCAATCATCAAAATCTTGATTTCTGCTGACTCTAAAGAATCAGATGCAGTGCTATTTTAGTCATTAGTAAAGATGTGCTTGTGGCTTTGTTGGTTGTGTATGTTTGTTATTCCTTCATCACCATAAACCCCCACAAAACACTGACTAAACCTGAAACAAGAACATGTTCTATGACCATAAACACCTTCATAAACTTCATCCTCCTAATGAGTTTAAACTTTGAATTGTGTTTTGATTACTGTAGTTCAATAGTTATCATTTTTCAAAAGCAACAAATAAAAAAATGGCATTTTCTCTATCATGTTAAATTAAACAAATGAATCAAATACTGGGATTCCTCAAGGAGAGGTTAGGAAATGGTTGCAATGGTTGCAACAAACCATTGCATTGGTTCATAGTTTATTGATATTTATTCTTTTCTTTTTTTTTAAACAAATGCTTGCTACCCAGATTTTTATGTGCAATGGACACGGATACCTAAGTAGTGTACATTTATTGTACTGGTTTATTAGTTTACATCTTCAAGAGGACCATACAGGCCGAATTAAATCTCATGTTTTAAATTACATCAAATGTTAAATTGATACAAAGTTCCTATCATGCTGAAATGATATGTTTCCTTAGGAAAATATGTCTGTTGAACTAACAGGCCATCAAAAGTAGCCAGGCTCATTGAAAAAGCCTCTCATCTGTCTTATACGGAAATGTCTGGTAGCAGTAAAACACAGAGCACTGTGAGATTTTGTACGGCATTGCACAGTGTCCCTGGGGAAATCCCCAAGTGCCAATAGTGTGCTCCTCCAGCTGGACTGAATCGCTAGACCCCTAACATAGACCCTCCAACCCATTATTGCGCCACTTCAAAGGTTGTATAGTCGATCTAATCACTTCCACTGCTACAGAGCTGCTAGGTTTTTATGCTGCTATCAGGCTTGCTCAGAATTGCAGGTCCAAGATCAATGCAGGAGATTATGTTGTGTAGACTGATTTGTGTGTGTGAGAGCATGTCTTCAGTTTTGTAATTTCATAATCAGATGTAGTTCATTAACTAGAAATATGTACTGCTGAAATAAAGGAACAGCAATAACCTAACATGTCTGGTCCCTTTCAGAATCAAGAAACATCCCATTTCAATCCATCTACTCCTTTCTTCCATTCAAGTCCTTGGACTGCACTGTGTTTCTAGAAGATATGCTGATCCTTGTGCACGTGACAGAGGTGGAACGCTTCACATCCACAAGGGTAAATTCTAAAACACATCAAATTCAGTTCACATGTAGTTACAGTTTAGTCAAGGAGAGAACTCGGCTGTAGTCCGGGAGGGCATATGGGGGAGGGGGGTGCGGCACGTCCCCCGCTTCTATAGTGGTCCGGGACCCATGCTCTGTTCTCAGGGAGCAACTTGTTTTTTCTGTAACAATCTAGATGAAATGTGAATGCCCTGTGGTGGCAGATAGCTTTGGTTTTATATTTGATTTGATTACATTAATGTTTAAGTTGAGATTTACTCACAATTAAACCCAATTAATCCCAATTAATCCCACAATGACGTGGTTAAACTCAATTAATATGTATATACATGTAGATAGATGGATGGATGGATGGATGGATGGATGGATGGATGGATGGATGGATAGATAGATAACATAAGTGCTTACTTTTTTATGTCTGATTAATATTATTCTACACATTTTCTGTTTAAAAGCCTATAGATACATATCTTAACTAAGCTTGAATTTTCAAATGGTTTCCCTGGAAGGTGTTAAATCCCAACCTGTATACCATCGAGCTCAGTCATGGGAACTTCACATGGAAAATCAAACGGCGTTTCAAGCACTTCCAAGCCCTTCATCAGGAGCTTCTCAAATTCAAGGCCCTCTTAAAGATCCCGCTGCCAAGTCGAATGTAAGCAGTGCTGATTTATTCTACACACACACACACACACACACACACACACACACACACACACACACACACACACACACATATACACACACAGGCATAAGGCATGTCCTCACATGCATACATGTATCCAAAAAAAAAGTCCAAAAAAGTAACCTTTAAAAAACATTCTAATCGAAATCATACTGAAGCCTTTCTGTCCGTCATCAAAGTTTCACACAACATAAGGGCGGTTTCCATGTTCAAATTATATAAAATAATAAACAAATAAAATGAATAGTAAGACAAGTTGTTTCTGGACAGTGGTGAAATATGATATGCATTACATATATGTAAACATCTTTATGTAATAATAGGTCCCATCTATGTCCCATATGTTTCACATTAAGTCCTTTATTAAAGTCTCTAACTCAAACCCTAAAGCCAACCCTTGTCTTGGAAATAAAAATAATTTTACTCCTCAGTCTCAAAAAAGAGAAAGGGAAACAAACGAGGCTTTGTCAGTTTTATTTGTGCTGGTCTTATATTTCAGATTTTTAATGTTTTTGTCCTTAAAGTATACGAAAACACACATACACAGACACACACGCACATACACACACGGACACACACAGCCGTGCATTGAAAATATTCTCTACCCCACTGCTTTTTGTATCACTAGATGTTTTCATTTTTCAGCTGGGTGTTCTCAATTTGTCCCAGATGTATCCCCTCAGCTTCTTCCTAAACAACCTGTTCTCAGCTCCACTGCACCGCTAGCACCGCCTGTCACAACACTGAAGTTTAACAAATCAGAGCCTGCTTCACACACGAACTAATAGTTAGTGAAGGTGGTAAACCCTGTTCAACACCGCCGCCTGCTTGCATAAAACTAAATTCCCTCATGTAAGAAAAGTAAATAACTCTATTTTATGTGTCTAATTAAGCCTAAATAAGCCTAGTCCTGGACTAAATATCTCTTTCAATGGAAAATCTCCATTCAGAATCCTGTGTAATTTAGGACTAGGCTTAATCCCTATCTGGGAAACTGACTCAAAGTGTTTTACTGTAGATTAGTTAAGTTCCATTACCATATAAACACATCTTGTTTTGTTTAATTTGTTGTGGTGTAAGTATTGAGAGCCTGACCATTATGCCAACAGGGACTTTAATGACATTGCATTCAGATAAATAGACATTAATATGGAGCTGGACTCCCAAATGCAACTATAACAGTTGTCACTTTTCCTGGAAGGCTTTCCACAAGACTGTTTCTGTGGGGATTTGTTCCCATTCATTCTGTGAAGCATTTATGAGGTCAGGCACTGATGTTGGACGAGAAGGCCTGGATCACAATCTCTGTTCCAGTTCATCCCAAAGATGTTGGATGGGGTTGAAGTCATTTTTAAAATCAGAATAAAGACACAATAGGGGCTGTATTTCAGTGTATGTGCTCTTTCAAACAGTAAACAAGTGACCAAAAAAAAAGAAACTGTGATTTCTGGTGGGAGTTTTATTTGCAATGAAGAAACTGCTCGTAAACTTCACCTTGGGATAAAAGAAGAGGGGAGAAGTGAGCACAAACTCTTGTGGACAAACAGAGCTAAACTAGGACAGTCCAGTTAGCTGAATAAGGTGTATGTGACTTGATAAGGTCTGATCTGGTGGATCCCCACACTATTCAGGTCTGTCTCAATATTTTGCAAAACTTGTGATAGACTTGGAGAAATCTGTTTTGCAATGGTTGTGAATTCAGCCTAAAAGTGAACTGCTTATTTCCACTGATGGGCAATCTTAATGCTTTAGCATATCAAGACATTTTGGACAATGCCATGCTTAAAGCTTTGGGGAGGACCAGCATGACTGTGCCCAGTGCACAAAGCAAGCTCCATAAAGATATGGTTGGACGAGTTTGGCGTGGAAGAACTTGACTGGTCTTGCACAGAGCCTTGACCTCGAACCATCCATTTTAAAGTCTATGTGTTTTGCCCATGTGGTCAAATGTAATGACTTTGTTTGGTGAATGGGTTAAATGCAGAGGAAGAATTTCGTGTTGTTCACACTGTGGTGTGTTCACATATGACAGAATGGTCACTTTCAGTTGTTTACTGTTTGGAAGAGAGCACACGCATTGAAATACAGCCCCTGTGGTGTCTTGATTCTGCATTATAGAGCAGGTAGTACTTGGAGAAACTGAACTGGAAAACTTCTGCAAACTGTGTACAAAGCAAGTGTAAACACCAAAGGGATGTTTTATGAGTAATGTGGTGCAGCAGTTGGGATAATGGGCCATGTTTAAAAGGATTTTATAATTCAATGAGAAGTGCAGCCCGCAAAAAAATGCAAAGCAAAAACAATAGAGGAGCTTTTTATATCAGATTCTCTCTCAACACAATCATCGAGTCCAAAATTTATACCACTTTTTGACTAAGGCCTCGTCCACACGGACGTTTGAAATGAACGTGCTCTGAACGCCATAGACGTTTTTGTGGCGTTTGGTAGCGACGCTTGATCGACGTCAGCAAGGCGTTCAACTGGCGTTAGTCTGACGCCGTTTAACGCCAGCCTGACGCCCAATCTGTAGTTTGGTGTATTCACCTGTGGGGGCAGTTATTACTCTGTCCAGAGCGTTTACACGTGTGTCATTTTGGTTTTTAGTTCTGCATTGAAAACATGGATCCCTATTCTTCACCGTTTACATTCCTGTTTTAAAAATCCTCCTGATATGGCGCCGTAGGCAAGAGAGGAACAAAACGTGGTTTTTCACAGTTGCCGTACAGAATCATGGGACATATTCAGTCCTCCAGGAGGTCAAGCGAACGCCATGGAAACACCATAGTGACGTTTTCCTCACGTTCGTCAGGATGCCAAGGAAACGTTGCATGCAGCGTTTATTTGACGCCATCCGAACGCGCAGCCGGCCGAAAGCCGGTGCTGAACGCCCGTGTGGACGCTTTGATTTGCTGCAATGAGCAGAAAAACGGGCGGCGCTCAATAAGCGCTCACCTGGCGTCACGAATGCCAGAAAAACGCCTGGTTCAGACGTCCGTGTGAACGAGGCCTAAATCTATTTGTGAATAGCCATATAGCTGACATCAATGTAAAGTCTCACTCTGGCTCAAACTGAAAAAAATTAGTCCACTACTGTTTCTTAAACCTGTAAACAGCTTAAATCCATGCCCACTATTTAACCGAAATACTGCACATTCGGTGCACCTATACAACATCTGTCAAGTAATAATTTGCCAACACCTGCCAAACAATACCAGAACAACATAAGCCATAGAAAAGTCAAGAGTTAAGACAAGAATAGGGAAGTTTTTTAAGCAGTAGAATACGAGACGTAGTTAGCCGCTTGAAGACAGCAAAGGACTCTGCAGATCTGACGCATGTCTCCCTCTTCTTTTGAGCAGCAGATGCTCGAAATGAGTCGTGCTTGAAGCTCTGAGAGGACGAGAAGAGACACGTTATTTGATCAGTGCTGTTATGTATGGGGGTGCAAGTCCATTCTTGACCTTGTCCTTGAAAACAAGTGTTAAGGACTTGAAGTTAACATGAACCAGTGAAGGTTCCTTAGCAAAGGTGTGGTGTGAGTGAACTTAGGAACATTGAACACTAACCTGGCAGCTGCGTTCTGAATCAACTGAAGTGGTTTTGTTACCTTCATTGGAAGTACAGCCAGAAGAGAGTTGCAGTAGTCCAGTTTGGAGATGAACAGAGACTGGACGAGAATCTGTGTAGCTTTTGTGGTGAGGAAGGGTCGAATTCTTCTGATGTTGTAGAAAAGGATGCGAACCAGGGCCAGGCTGTGCCCAAGATCCCATGGTTCGAGAGAGTGGTGAGGAGGATCTAGTGGTTGACTGTGTCGAAAGCAGTGGAGAGATCGAGGAAGATCAGAGCAGAAGACAGGTTGGCTGATCTAGCCACATGAAGTTCTTCTGAGATGGCAAGTAGAGCAGTTTCAGTGGAGTGAGCCGTCTTAAACGCGGACTGGTGGGGGTCCAGGAACCTGTTCAGGGAGAGAAAAGTTGATTTGGTTATACACTGCATGTTCCAGGACTTTAGAAAGGAAGGAGAGAAGGGATACCAGTCTGTAGTTGTTGACATCTGAAGGGTCCAGCGATGGTTTCTTCAGAATCGGTGAGACCACAGCAGACTTGAAAGCAGATGGAATGGGACAGTCGATTCTGTATAACAAGTGGGAACAGTCACAATGTTTCTGGTTCTGTTATAGCACAGATTTGTTTGTGCTTGCATGTTTTCAGAACATATTTTAATAATTTTATGTATTCACAGACAAATGGTCCAGCAGCCACATTTAAGGTTTCTCTCTTTCTCTCTCTCTCTCCCAGTCACTCTGTCAAGAGAAGGTCGTTTAAAGGGCACAGGAGATCTCAGGGAGGACACATGCCCACACTGCCCCGCAGACCGGATGCCCTGGTCAAAGAGGAACAGCTAATCAGCAGAAAAGTTAGAACCTTCATCTTAAACCGCATTCCAATGGAAAATACTCTTAGAGCTTGTGTTTAAATAATGATGTGTTCCTATTTACCTTTGTGATGATGTGATGAGTTCTGATGAGTATTGGATTAAAATATGCTCTCTAATATCATTTATCTCATTGCTACATGCTTGATTTGCTCCATTAGATGCAACTTGAAGACTATCTCAAAAACATTTTGAAAAAATCCTTATATAGGAATCATCCTGCTACAGTAAGTGACAACCAATGTATGGTATGACTATATCATTTAACTGTCCAGTGAAACTGTATTGACCGTTTAATGTGCTTTGGGAATAATTAGCATCACATTGTAGGTGTCTGGTCAAAACCTGGTATCTCCAGTTTTGTCATCATTTGTAACAGAATGTAACAAAGTCATCTGTCCTTTAGAATATGTTTGTTTTTGATCAAATCTTCCTCCATTGATGAACATTCGAGTTTGTTATTTGCTGAAACTTCTGCTGGAAAGTTACTATACTGGAGATATGAGGTTTTGTCCCAGTAGAGACCAAATGTTATGTATAGGCTTTGGAATAATTTACAGTGACAATGGGCTAAAAATGACCACATCAGTGCCAGTATTTTGTGGGCCTGTACTGGAAAGAAGGTTCTAGAGGCATGCCTGCTGTGTCTTTGCTCATTAAAGGTCCCTCAGCAGAGCACGCCTAGTCGAGGTGACTCCTCACTTACAGCAGTATATCACACAGCCGATATGCTTGTAATTAGCAGCTGCCTGAAAGGCTAATTAAAGAGTACCTGTGTCCCCTGCATATCCTTATCCAGCACACGTGTCTTTCTGATAATTCAGCCTGAACAGTGTTGAACGCATCACAGAATTCAACCAGAATCGCCATCTTTCAACACAGAATGAGACCAGCTAACTGAAATATTGATAAGCATATTTATATTAAAACAGAGTGCTCAGCATATTCAAATGTGTTTGCCTTCAAGCCAGTTTATGGCTTTCAAATGCTAATGAACTCCATCTGTGTTTAAATTTGATTTCAGCTTGAATTCTTAGAAGTGAGTCAAATATCGTTTATCCAGGAGCTTGGACCAAAGGGCATGTAAGAATCCATCAAGATGTAAATTACAGTAATATACTGTAAGATGCAGTAATATATACTGTAAAATGCAATATTCAGTAATATTCTGCCTCATTCTTCATTCGCAAGCAAGAAATACTGTTTATCGGGATCTAGTCCCACTTCTTCATCCTCGCAGACCAATTAATCTTCATTTCTTTTGTAAAAAAGTGAAGGTCTCATCCTCAAAAAGTCTGGAGGGAACACATTTCCAGTCTGTTACTGGTGTGGATCCAACAGTGTGTGCTATCGCTGGTCCAAAAGGTGAGGTCAGCTCTATAATAGTATTTTTCTGTTTTTGTTCCTCCTTTAAAGTGAATTTCATTGGCATGAAAAGAAGCAAAATGGTTATCTGTCAAATCATGTTACGCTGGCCCTTTTTTTGTTGTTTTTTCAAACCACTCCCTTGAAACAGAGAAGAACTGATACTTCGTTTTTATATGTGTGTGTGTATTTGTGTGAGAAACAGCCCAGGCTGACAGGCTTACAGTCACCAGCATGACCTCCAGGCTCTGTTCCTTTCAAAGCTGCCATAGCTCAGAGCAGAGCTGCCCCTGAAATGAGTAGGACAGAATAACACATGCTCATGTTGAACTATTCTTCATCAGCGGAGAAACACTGTTTTTATTTCTGTTTTACAGCAGCTAGTGTTACGCTTGCAAAATTCACACAGCTCGTAAAAGCAAACAGTGAAGCTTCAGCTCCAGTTGAATTCTGCTCCTCGGGTTGCGGCCCTAGCTGGGCACTCGGGTCGCGCTGTGTCTTCTGTTGCGGCCGTTTACTTATTTTTGCTTATTATGGCTGTTTTCCTATGGCGGCTGGATGGGCTCTCTCCATGTCTCAGCTCTCATCAGGCGCCCGCTTCATGTTTCAGATGGCTGGTGGTGAAAGACTCCTTTGTTCTCTACATGAGGCCCGAGGATGGCCAAGTAGGGACGGTGATTCTCTACGATAAGGGCTTCCACATCAAAATAGGGACCCAAGAGACCGGAGTCAGGCACGGAGTGACAATTGAGAATCTTTGCAGGCAGGTCACCCACACTGTAATTTCCCACTTTTAACCCTCTTTTAATTTATATCAATAAATAATATGTTTCATTTCATTTGGCCTACACATTCTCTGAGCTTGTCTAAGCACAAATCTAAAGAAAATTCGAACCGATCAAGCCATCTGCCTTAAAAATGAATTTTTTATATATAATTCATCTCGGTCAGAATGAAACCTTATATATCCAAAACGTGACTGTATAAGAATGAATTTAAAATGTGACAAGATCATTTGCCTAATTTTCTATTAATCCAGTCATTAAGTGAGATAAACAGTGTAAAGACCAGCTGATATTTTTAAATGATGTAAAACAAAATAAAACAACAGATTTAAGTATTATGAGAAATATCTATTTATTTAAATGTTTGCTACTGAAGTAGAATAAAATAGAGGCATTGTCATTCAGGCCCTGTGCCCTGTGTATGCCATATTACCAAACAGTGCTGTCCTGTTCTGAGCCCACCCATTCCATTCATTTAAACCATTTAATGCTTACTGCACCCTTTTCACCCGTCCTTCATTCTTTATTACAGGGCACTTACTATTAAGTGTTCTACGTATAGACAGGCTCGCTGGTGGGGGCACTCCATTGATGAATTCGCCCAGAGGTTCGGGCAGGACTTTCTGAGGGAAAATCGGCATGGTTCTTTTGCCCCTGTCAGAGAAAACACAACAGCGCAGTGGTGAGAGGCAATAAATTACTGAGCAGTAATCTTTTACAATACACGTGTTTAAGCTATTGTTATACACTATAACACTCTACAATCACCCTACTGATGTGCAGGTCGGGAGTGAAAATTACATCCTTTCTTTCCATAAGACTCAAACATTCTACGTCTCACAAATCACTTTTTCAGCTGCATTTTATTCCTTGGGTTACATTTAGCTTATCTTTCCTGTTCTCTCCTATATAGATGTGAACAGTGCTTGCTTCTACAATTACTGTATAAGAAATATCTGTGAGGCTCCCTGGTACTGCTTTTAAATGAACCGTCCTGTGCCTCTTTTGAAGGTTTGTCAACGCAGCTGGGTACTTTGATGCCATAGCTGATGCCCTGGAAGGTGCAAAGGAGGAAATCTTCATCACAGCCTGGTGGTACAGATTAGACTCAGCATCAATCATTCCTCTTGTGCCTAGGTTTGACGACGCTGTGAGCACTTATTTCACACCCTTTGATGCAGTAGAAGAACATGCGGGACACGTTTTTGCACACCATAGCATGCATGCTTGTTCCCCAGAATCAAATCTCATTCCACTTGGGGATATTTGTTATGAACGTTTTTGACAACGTGTGAATATCTCCCTCCCTTTCTGGATAAAAACTCAGAAAGATGGAGTCTCTCACCAAACTGCGGCATTTTTGAGGTTTAGGCCTTTTTAAAATCCTCTTGGGGTTTTATGAAGCTATGAATGCATTATTAGTGTAATCACATTAGCACTAATTGTATTTTTTTTATATCCTGGAGCAGATTCAAAGTGGGTTACTTTAAGGTGGTGCCATAGTTGTATTTTATGCAGATTTCTTCCGTGGTCTTTAGGCTGAGTCCTGAGATTTTCCTCAAAAGACCAGTGGTGGATGGAAACACTTGGAGATTAGACCACGTCCTGAAACGCAAAGCAGTGAGTATCTTCAGAAGCTTGCAATTTACAAAATTAGAATAATGGATGAATTTGGAAGTGGAATATTACTTTAAGGTGCAATGTAGTATGTGAAATTTGCATTAATCCTTGGTATTGCATATTTAGCAGTTTTTATCAATGCACTTTTGTTTCTTAAGAAATAAATACGTAACTCCGATTTTGCTTGTGACCTCATTTTTTTGTGACCTCTACAGTAGGGAGAAAATGAGGTGTGGATGCACAGCTGTACTTTACATTTTAAAGTTTAAACAGCTGCTGCTATTCTCCTTTAAAAAAAAAGATGAACAAAATGTTGAAGTAAAGTATGTGTTTTTTCTTCATCACTGTTCATAAAATGTAATAGTTTTACACTGTAGTGGCAGTTTGTAGATCAGTCAGTGTTATATATACACCACTCAGCCATTAAAGCCACTTACAGTTGAACGGAATAACACTGATTATTTCTTATAATGCCAAGTGTTAATAGGTGGGATATACTAGGCAGCAAGAGATCAGTCAGTTCTTCAGGAAAAATGGACAAGCGTAAAGATCAGAGCTACTCTTGACAAGGGCCATACTGTGATGGCTTGATGAGTGGGTCAGAATTAGGCCTACAAAACAACAGATCATGTGGGGTGTTTTTGGTATGCAGTGGTCAGTACCTACTGAAAGTGAACCAGCAACGGGGTCATGAGTGCCTCACTGATGCATGAGGGAAGTCTAGCCCATCTGGTCTAATCCCACAGAAGAGTTACTGTAGCACAAATTGTGGTCAATGTTCATGCTGGCTATGATAGAAAAGTGCTGAAGAAAAATATCGATTTGCATTTATATTTTTAAATGATAATACTTTTCATATAAGCACTTTGTCAAAAAAGTGGTATTTTTTCAGATGGGACACGTCCACTCAAGTCATGTCATGTTATGCTTTTGTGTTGGGCTGGGGTCAAAATTTACATATGGGTCTTCACAGCCCATCTCTAAATTTTAATTTCACAACTTAAAAGAGGTTTAACCCAGGTTTAAAAGGTTAAAAGCATGCCCTGTCCCTTATACTAAGGTTGAGGAAGCCCAGAAATAAATATGTAATCCAAAAATATCTTCTGTTATATGTAACATGTTTTATGTATAAAGCTGAAGGTGAAGATGTTATCGTCATGAGTCATTAGAAATCCCTGGTTGATGATTGTTAAAGCTGGATTTAAACAACTGGTGAACCAGCGACATGGTCATGAGTGCCTCACTGATGCGTGTGGGAAGAAAAGGCTAGACCATCTGGCCTGATCCCACAGAAGAGCTATTGTAACACAAATTACTGTAAAAGTTCAGGCTGGCTATGATAGAAATGCTTTAGAACACAGAGTGTATTACAGCTTGCTGTGTATGATGCTGTGTAGTTGCGGAGTGCCCAAACTGACTTTATTTCTGATTGTCCCACCCAGGAACAAGGCGTAAAGATCTGTGTCCTGCTCTACAAAGAGGTTGAGGTCATCCTGGGCCTCAACAGTGAATACACCAAGAAGACTCTGATGGGCCTTCACTCCAACATCATGGTGAGTCCTACAGTATGTCAGATGTTCCTAAAAGCTGGCTGCTCTCCTCTGCTGACAGTGATACAGAGGGGAGCTGTCCCTCTGCATCAGTCTTATCCCCTCCCCCTTCCACACCCTACAGCCGCTCATGTCCCTCCGAGAACAAAGCCCCTATCAAAACATATCACGCACAGCGCCGGAGCACCCAGCTTGTTCCTGGCCCCATGGCAATAGGGAGGGGACGGTTACTTAGATCATGTTTGGGTTTTGCCAAAACCTCTCTAAGAGAAAGAAGGGAGATGACTCTGTTACAGATCGTGACTGGAGATGGTCAGGTTGTTCCCTGACGATCATCTCGCTAAGAGCCCAAGGCTGCAGGTCTGCTCCGCCTCGGCCACCTCTGACATGGCAGAGACTTCTTGGCTTCGTACCGTGGCTCTGCAGTGTCCATCACTGCAGCAGGCTGACCCCAGGCTGGGGGAGTGATTGACGCACCGTCATATTATCTTATTGGAGTGGTGGTTGAAATTGTGCAGAAGAATGGTGCTGGGAAGTGGCTGGGGACCCACACCCCCGAGGAAACAGCAGCTGGGTGGGGGTATATTCTTGGGACCTGCTGGTGCACAAGCACCTGCCAGGGGCAGCATTCTCTGGAGGCTCTGCAAAAGCTGGTGGAGGCGCAGCTGTACTTGTTTCTCACATTGGGTGCCACCATCTTGTGAGCCCTGCTATTTTTGGCAAGGTGCCAGCTGTATTCCTGCCTGAAATTCAATTTGTTCGTTTTTTTTTCCCATTCTCTTTCCAGTACTCACTGATCAGTCATCCATTCAAACCCTTCTCTTATGACTGAAGCTTTAATCCTATTTATTTGTTTAATCATTTAACAAAAAAATTAAAAACATTTTTAAGTGTTATGAGCAGTAGCCCTTGCTAAAGAAAAACACAGATTTGCATTTGTATTGTTAATGATAATACCTTTAATACGAGTACTTTGACAAAAAGTTGTATTTTTTCAGATGGGACAGACCACCCACGTCATGTCATTTTCCACATTTATGTTGGGCTGAGCCCATCTGCAAATTTCAACAGATTTTACCTCAGTTTTTATCCTGCTTTACTCCTTATCGCATTAAGAAAATATGAGGGATTTTTATTTCATATCCTAAAACAGGTTTGAACCAGTTTATTTGCACATGTATGCGCTGGCCCTGATACCAAGTTCAAGGAAGCCCATACTCATGACAAAAATGAGAAATAAAGATGTCATTAGAAAAGTACAGTTTACAACAACCTACAAGATGCTTATATTTCTTCTGTTAATCCAAAAATATCTTCTTTTATATCTAATGTTTTTTTGTAAAGAAATAGAGCTGAAGGTGAAGGTGTTATCAGCACTGCAGTGCTTTGTAAAAAGTTTATCTAGACTAAATATTTAGTCTATATTTAGTCACATGAATACATTTGTTAAAGCTGGATTTAAACATAAATTTGAATGTGAATTAATCGCATGTGAATTTTGTCAGACTTAGGTCAGGGACCAATGCTCTGTTTGGTGACAGATCAGAGCTGTATTAGACCTGTTTAAGGTTCTACCCCTAACATGCTAAAAACGTCTGGAAACAGGTCTAGAACATACTCAAGTTGTTATTTGGAAGCTGTTATTTCAACTAAAAAAACAGTGTTTGAGTTGTGTATGAGTTAAGATTATGCTAATTACTAGGGACATGGATATGATTTTATTGATACTGAGATTGATAATGGTATTTATACTGCTTACTGATACAGTTTATTGATAATGATACTTATTGACACTACCCTCCAAAAAATAAAGACATCAGATGAAAAAATGTGACATGGGAAAAAAACCAAATAAAACAGTTTGCTGATCTTCCTGTATGTATACAAATGTCTAGTCAACAAATGTGAGGTGGGGATGTACATTCCTCCCACTGATCCAATCTAGGATCAGCCGTTCGTAAATGACAGCTATATCAGAATGTATTAACACTGCATAAACACTGACAGCAGTAAGTTTTGTCCAGTAGCTTATCTATATTTCAGTATTGAGTAGTCAGGAACTGGTACCATTTCTCAATACCCATCACTACCAGCTACCTACAAGTATTAGGTGTATTACTTTTTTTTATTACTTCTACATTATGTAATTATAAGGGAATCTTTAATATACGAATTAAGGACTTTGATTAAATTCAGTAGCTGCTTAAAGCAGGCACACAATTGCTAATATCCCAATACACAATTGAAGGAAAAACACTTTTTTTTTAATTTTGGGATTTTAGTTTAGTTTATATATAGGTGGCTTTGTCATGTTTTTGACAGGCCATACCAAAAATGTCAAATTAACATAATCTATAGAAGGAATACTTCAAATGAATTTAGACTTTTGAGAAAAAAAAAAAAAAACAATTCTCGTGTCTGCCTGTGTTGCGTGATAGGTGATCCGGCACCCTGACCACGTTCCCTCTTCTTCACTCCTCTGGGCTCACCATGAGAAGTCGGTGGTGATCGATCAGTCACTGGCCTTCCTGGGGGGCATCGACCTTGCCTACGGGAGGTGGGACAACTCCCAGCACAGACTGACCGATGTAGGCAGTGTGAGAAGGAGCCCTCTGCCCAGTCCTGCACTGTCGCCCAGTCTCACCAGAGTAAGACAGCCACAGCTCCCTCATCACCACAGTCCTGCACTCATTAACACTATTCCTAGATAGTTTTGTGACATATAAGCAAAGGGAGCTTTTAGGGGGTATTTTTTAGTAAAGGCATGGTTACATAGTTGCCTCTAGTATTTTTTTTCCTATTTAAAGGAAGTTAACACAACATTTGCACAGAACAACCTTTAATATTAAATTTTTCTGCAAATTGTAATGCAGTTATTAATTTTTTTGCTGATTTTAATAAATTGTTATTAAACAATATGTCACAAAATGTTTCTTGTGCATGAACACAGACAATTTTTCAGACAGGTAATTGTAAGATCCCTGTTTGCTAAAACCAGTTTTGCTGTCTATTTTCGATAAGATTCGTGTATAGGTAGAGTAAAGGCCATATAAAGAGCTTTTGTAGTAGTACAAGGTTTACTCTATGTTTCAGATCAGTGTCTTATTGTGATATCCAGACTCTTTTCTTCTTCTGTGTCTTCACTAACAGTGGAATATTAGCTTCCAGGATTTATTGATATTTACTGGAATCCTTTCCTACCAGGTATTTTAATAATAAAACAATAAGTGTTTTATTATTATTTCATCACAGCACAGCACTTGATTTCTAAAATACCTTTAGTCCATCTAAGTGTAGTATTGTATATGGGCCATTCCAACGAATGGGTGCCATTTGCTTGTTGTAACTCTTCCAAATTAAACTTCATTTTTTATCTTTTTTCAACTTTGAATCTAACAGCACATATATTTAACTATTCAAAACACGTATTGGTCAATCTCATGCAGCTTTATTTAATCTTTTACAAGGTTTCTAAGCCGAAGATGGTTAAATTTTTCTCAGTTCTGTTACCAAAACTCATGTGACATTTAAAAAGCATGTTTAAAAGCATGTCAACTAATTCTATTGTGGTTCCCTCAAGAAAGTGTTTATTTTAAAGAAATGGTTGACTACGTGTTCAAATAATCGATATTTATGACTAAAAAATCACTGTATGTGCTGCACGTTGTATTTTTCTAAAAGATGCAAAGCCATTTTTATCTTTTCAAGAAAACTCAATCCTGAAATGTATTAAATTTTTTATCATGTAATTCATTAAACAAATGCATAAATGATGGACCAAACATAATTGGATAAAACGTGTTTTACCTTTATTTTTTTAAAGAAAAATAATCAAGTAACATGAATGAACACTCGGTTTTATACATACTCTATGGTATGTTTCCCTCCACTTTTTGCGTCGTCTGTGCTTTTCTCTCTCACTTAGATTATTGATAAGCACAAACAACAGTCAGGACCTGTCCCCCCACCCTAAGACGAAGGGATGCCACCCTCTTGTCCACTAGAGTAAACCCCAATGTACAGGCACCAAGCTGGGGAGCAATAAGTATGCCCACACCTGCTTGACGCCTCTCACCATGGGC
>JBBPDC010000002.1:8580586-8597144 GCA_037974485.1 Hemigrammopetersius urotaenia
ACACACACACACACACACACACACACACACACACACACACACACACACACACACACACACACACACACACAAATTCATTGTTAGTTCAGAATTTTTCATCTCCAAGTGCAAAACGTTACAGATGTCTTAGACCTCTATTCCTAGGTCTACATCACTGCACAGACCTGGTTTGTTAGATTAAGAATGCAGTGTTGGAACAAGGAAAATGCTAGGGTAGAGCTTGGCGGTATGATCTATGAATATAAATATTTATTGTTATTACGATAAACTTCAGAAAATCATTCTGTTATGCAGTTTATCATAATAACAATAAGTATTGTTACTAACTTAATGTTCATGTTCTATCTGTATAGTGGCATTAGATATGAGAAAGGTGGCATTAAATTAAGCTTACTGTTAATACTAAAAAAATTAAATAAAAATGATATCCTGTTTGGTCAGTTGCATTGCACATGTGTACCTCAGCACATCGTGAAACGTGACGTCTCCTCCACTGTGCAGCCGTTCCATCTCATAGCACATGTGCTTGAAAAGCAGCTTGTCTTTGTCAAGGTCCACCTCCAGTCGGCCTCTCAGCAATCGCAGCAAGAACTTCACCCGCGAGGTGGGAATGACACCCTGCCAAACAGCACATTCATCTTAACCTCACCTTAGTTCACCTGGACTCTCATTCTCATTTCTACCACACATAAGACATAGATCCTAGACCAGCTCTCCGCAGTCATGCTGCATTCTGTTTAGCAAAGTTTTTTAGCAAAACAAGGCTGTTTCACACTTGTTAGGAGTCTATAAACAAGTGTTTAATTTGGGACTTGGTTAAAATGGGGCTATTTATACATTTCAACTCACCCTACAGCACCATACAGTTCCTCATCTGTGAGTTTCCTTCTCATCCAGGGTCTATGTTTAATTTGAACTCATTCATTTGCAAACTAATGTGAAAGTGGTCATTAGCCTTACGAACCTTGACCTTGTCAAGTTCAATAACTGCAAGGAGGTCTTGCATATATAACCAACCCTACTTTTGCAGAGACCAATAAAAAAAATGCAAACCTGGACTAAAGTACTACAACACTACTTCTGCAGCTCAGGTCTACTATGATGTTCCGTTCAACTACTTCAGATTATCTTTGATGCCCCTTGGACAGAAACTTTCGACATGTTTTCATGTATGTGGAGCCTAAACGTTGAACCCAATCCCCTAACTGACAGCATTAATTGTCCAGAGGATGTACAGGTAAGATCAGGCATTTTATTTTTGGGCAGAAGAGGAGAGTCACCATGCCATAAAACAGTGTTGAAGAGGTAAATCTCTGCTACTGCAGCTATTTGGCTGACAGTTTGCCAACACCTCTCTCTACTGCTCTCCACAAGGGTGCTAATGAAGATGCCATCTTCTCCTCTGCCTATCTGTGACAGACAGTAATAACCCCCATTAGTCTTGAGGTGAGAACATCAATGCCTACAACAGCCTCATTTGCAGCAGAAGGATTGTCTCGGAGAGCGCACACACACTCCGTCATCGACACACCCCAGTTTGGATCAATAAGACACCTCCGCTGGCCGCCTACCTCTCGCTTGTCATCAACCATGTTCCAAATGATCTGGAAGTGACGCAGGTCGTTGTAGCTAAGCAACTGATCCTCCTCTGTGGAGTAGAACAAAGAGAAGTTCTCCACAATGATAGCTGGGGGAAAGAAAAGAAAAAAATGGGACGGTTATGCTCAATGTTTAGAGAGCTCTCGACTCTCTCAGCTCTCACAGCACTAGCTTTAGCCTTATCCCCCAGTAATAACAGCAGAATAATCAGATATGACATTTCTCACTTGTAGCTTACTAAACATTATATTCTGTAAATGTATCTATTTCTGCAATTTTTTCTTATTTGATAACATTATATGAAGCATAACAGGACATTATTAGAATATTAACAAAATGTTCTCATCCTTTTTGTCATGCATTGGTGATTTGCTGAAACTATTAACAAAAATAGAGACATGACACAGAATGTAAATCAAATAAATAATACCAAACATAATCATGTAATCAATCATGTAACTGTGCAATTTAATTAGTATAAGAAAATGGCAACAGTAATGAATACAGAGGCTTGGCCTGGACTCTAATCTACTCAGCAACTCATTCATGCTCTGCAGGGACATCCTACGAACACAAATTTGTAATATCCTCAATAAGAAAGATCATTCTATCTGTAAAAGAAGGAAACTTAATCACTGTGAGGACAAAAGGCGTTAATAATACTCCCAAGGTTTCAGAGGGGGAGAGTTGAGGCGTGTTATTGCATTTCATTAGCTAGTTGGGCTAATGCCAGATGGAGGAGGAAATGAGACAGGAAATTGAGTCGGGGGGGAAGTGGAGCGTACCCACGAGCAGGTTGAGCATGATGTAGGCGATGATGACGTAGAAGGAGCAGAAGTAAATGAGGGCGCCAGCATAGTTGCCGCAGTCCGTCTCCCAGTAGCGATGCTTGTCCGGCGTGCAGAACGGAGGCTGCACCTGGGGACCCAGAGCAGTACACACAGTCACATTCAACACATGAAGCCCAATCAAGCAATGCAGTATGACCACATGGGAAATCATTTGGGACTTTGGCCACTGGGGCCCTTATTGTCCAGTTATAATCAGTAAATGTGTCAAATGAGACAGAGACAGATGGTTTTCTATGATATGTATGTGCATGATAAATTATACATGTCATCAGCTGCATTGTTCTATGAGATGAGAGCTGAAATCTCAAGGGCTTGACCCAGAAACGAGCACACAAAATACAGTAGTTGTCCGTCAGCTTACCATGCAGTCGTGCATAATCTTATTCCAGTCTTCACCTGTGACGATGCGGAACAGCACGGTGATGGCCTTCCCTGCAGTAGAGAAGTTTGCATGCCTGATGAAGAAGGAACAGAGGGAGAGGTTGAGAGGGAAAAACCATTACTCTCACCCACTCTCAAGCCAAAAAACACACAAAAAACAAGCATTTTTAGCAGCACTTCTTGACTTTTCCCACCAGCGCCACTGAAGAAACTTGCAAAACTCCTACCATGTCCTCGATATCATGGGATGTTGTTAGTGTGTTACACATTTTGCCCAAGGCGTGCTGACACAGCCTAATTATTGCCTCCACACTACCTGTTAATGTTCTCGCCATATTTGACAGTGCCAAAGAGCACCACACCAGCAAAGGCGTAGCAGAGCAGCAGCAGGAACATTCCCACGATGATGAAGAAACTCTTATACATGCTCACCACCACTGTCAGCAACAGCATCTTCAGTGTCACCTGCACACACAGATGGGTTTAAGCACAAACAAGGACAGGAAACCACGATAGCTCTGTTAAAGATTGTCATCAGGATTTGCTGCTATACCAAGACACTGTTGTTTCACGTGTGGGGTGATGTACAGTCACAGTCTGGACAGACCTACTAATGAGTTTTACTATGAGAAATATACTATGAGCTGAAATAATATTGCTACTACTAGCTAAGATTTAGATTTTTCAAGGTAGCCCCCATTTGCTTTAAGTCCACACTCTTGGTACTCTCTCAAGCAACTTAATTTGGAGCCCCCTGGGATGCTTGTGCAGCAGAACTAACGCATGCTGGCGGATGAATTATACTCACATGCTTTCCACATATGGTGAAGAACCTCAACACTATGACACAAGTGCCCATCATATAGGTGTAGGCATTCTAAGGAAGAAAAATAAAGTTTTCACATAAACAGCATTACATTATTTTCAGGTTTCATTAATATCTTTATTCAACGGTGGAATCCAATTCTGAAGGGTAATTATTCTCACCAGTAAAGCAAAATGTAAAATGATCCAGATGACCCCGAGGGATGTGACAAGCAGATCATATCTGTTCCTCCTGCTCTGCCAGTAACCAGCTGGTGACATGGCTATCAGCTTCATAGTCACCTGTTAGAAAAAGAGACGTAACCACACAACCATTGCAAACACACCAGCTATCAATGCTCCAACTGGCTGTACAGTTATACTGTAGAGCAAATTTTTACTGTACTGTGGCTACAAAATAGACAAATATTTAAATTAGGACTGTCAAATGATTATGCAAACAATTTATAACAGATCACTGTAATTTGTGAAGTTAATTGTGATTAATCACATTTGTTTTATTAGCTGAAATTTGACACAAAAGATTTTGTCTGCATGTTCCAACTACTGAGTGTATATATCACGTAGAGTGATAACTGTATAAACAGTTAATGATGACTGTAGCCTCTCACTCTTGCTCTGGTTTGTGGATTCTTGTTATACTGGAATCTCTCAAGTGGAACTCTAATGCTTGATGGTCCTTGATTTTTTCATAGTTCCCCAGCAAACATTGACCAAAAAGTGTACTTGTTCACTATATAGGGCACTATGTAGTGTGTCAGCCATTTTGTAGCGGTGTCCGAAATTTCTAACCGTCATTTTCATCCACTAGTTAGTGCACTACAAAATCACCGCGTGACATGCCAAATATAGTGTACAGACACGGTACGCTACATGAATGCACATATACCATCATGCACTGCAAGTTTCTTTTACAGTGCCCTACATAGTGAACGAGTGCACATTTTGGACACCCTGCACACTACATTTATGGTGCGAAAGTCGGAGGGAGGAGAGACGGCGGGAAAGTGGGGATTCAAACGGAGGACATTCAGTCACACTCGCACTTTTTTTCTCTCTCTCTCTCCACGGAATACAGTAGTATCCAGGGCTACACTGATTTAAAAAAACTGTCTGGGGCATTTTGAGCCGCGGTCTGGGCGAGATGTGTGTTTATGCGACAGAGATAAATTGCCGAGATCCGGCGCACTATTTAAGCAACAGTTAGTAAAGACGTAACATCATGAGTGCCCGAAATTAACTAAACGTCACCTCCCCTTGTTCACTAGTTTGCCTTCTATATAGCAAACACTATGTAGTGAACAAATTCACGAGTGAACAAGTGCACTTTTCAGACACAGCTAAAGTCTCTCCAAATTACTGCTGCCATCAGTAGTGTGTTTTGCTTGTAAATGATACTTCAGACCTGATATACATCTATAATAATAAATGAATTTACAAAAGCAGCAGCTAAAAAAAGTCCCCAGCCACAAGAAACATCAATGGAATGTTATGTCTGTATTTAAAGGAATATGATCGTTGAGTCATAGAACCAACTCAGAGCTACCAGGCTACAGCCTGCATTACTCTGGATAGCTGAAGGGTCAAACTAGGATAATATGTACATCAATATAATATTAAAGCTGTGGTTAAAATGTTACATTTGAAAGCCCATATAATAACAGTATTTTTAGAATGATCTTAATATGATGTAGACCAAGAATGTAAAAATATTTACTTCAAGGACAAAGATGAAGGTGAAAACCACAGACATGGTTGCCAGAGGATACGTCACTTGGTCATCCACATCCCACTGAAGAAAACCAGAAAAGCTCTGATTAATGACAAGAGAATTCTTACCTATGTGTTTGATTAGTGCAAACACTGTGCTGCTCTTACCTTAACAGACAGCAAAACCGACTGTGCTAATACCAGCACCGCTATGCCTCGCTTGAAAAAAGGGTGCTGGGTGATGTCGTACATCTTGGCACGGAAGCCACCATTTTCTAAAAACAAAAAAAAGAAAACATTTTTATTTGCTGACATGGTATTTTGTTCATTGTTTCAGTTCTCAATTTTACTCAGTAAAACAGTTCTCAACAGTGAGATATGTGATATATTTTTGACTGGCAGACTACTCTACCTGTCTCTACCATGTTGCTACTACCACAGTTCTGAGAATGGTCCATGGCCCAAATTAAATGTGGTCCACTCTAGTCCTATGAAGAGTGTATTTTGCACTGATGAATGAGGTAGCCAGATGTTGATAAATGAAGTGCAGTAACAGACGGGCTACAGTCAATAACTGCAAACCCACAAAGTGTACCTGTATGGTAGGTTTATCTGACAAAATGGCAACTTAGCGTAAAGTTAATGAATAGACAAAGACCGAATGCACAATATTATTTACTACTACATTATTGCTATTCCTTTTAAATTGTGCAGAAAAGAAGCACATTACCTGCTCTAGAAATCAAATCAAATTTATTTATAGAGCACATTTGAAACAACAGCGTTGAACAAAGTGCTTACAATAGGACAATAGGAACAGTAAAAAAAGAAAAACAGATCAAAATAAGAATGCTCTGTCCTCCCATTCTTAAGTCGCATAAGTAAAAAGGACTGGTCTGAAGATATCAGAGATCTCGAAGGGGAATAAGATTTTAAAAGATCAGCAGATCTGGCCTGCCCATGTAGGGCATTAAAAACAAACAATAAAACCTTAAACTCAATTCTCCTCTGAACAGGGAGCCAGTGCAACGCGGCAAGAATAGGAGAGATATGATCTCGCTTACAAGAACCTATAAGGAGTAGAGCAGCAGCATTTTGGATGAGTTGTAATTATGATGATGAAACCTGGCTAATGCATACAGAGCATTACAATAATAAAGGCGGGTTGTGATGAAAGCATGGATAACCCTCTCAAAAACACTGAAAGATAAAAATGGCTCAGTTTTAGAAAGGAGCTTTAATTGAAAGAAACCTGCCTTAACAACTGCATTTACCTGGGCATCTAGTTTCAAACAATTGTCTAATTTAAAACCAAGATTTGTCACAATCGACTTAACAACTGGTTCCAAAATGCCTAGGTCCAGATCACGAACATCAGGAGCACCAGGTAAGACCGAGTATAATGACCTCAGTTTTATTTTCATTTAAATTTAAGGAGTTTGATGCCATCCAGGACTGAGGGGAAGCAAGTAGAGAGAAAGAGAGAAAAAGAATGGGTTCCAGAATTGAGCCTTGGGGGATGCCACATATTAGAGGCACTGAAGATGAAATAAAATCACCAAGCCCAACACTAAAACCTCTCCCAGAGAGATATGACCTTAACCAGAAAGCAGAACACTTGTCTCTCATTAAGAAAGTCTCATTAATATATTTACTCAATTGATTGTTCATTTGACTTTGGCGGGTTATTCTTTTAATAATCAGATCTTCAGACTAAAATACCGGACACCCTTCACACATACACAAAATAACCCCTAACAAAAAACACGGATTTGCTAAGCAAAATGAGTGTGCACTTGGGATTGTTCTAAATTGTGCTATGCTATCACTGAGGGTGTCGCTGCTAAAACACACCAGCTGTGATCAGAATTCATCACCAGGGAAGGAGACATAGTAAGGGAGGTTCATTTGAAGAAGGTTTGAACAGAGAATTGATCTTGTTCGAGTCACTAGCGCTGACCAGGGTTATTGATTTTTCTTTTAGCCTACAGGAGCAGGCTAAGTGGCCTTGAGTGCAGCGCTGCCTATTCCCACTGCTGCTGGGCCTTAAGCCCTTTCCAGTCAAGTTCTTCCCAACAAAACCCTGCCGCTCTCATCCAACTACTTACACTTACATTAACACAGTTATAATAACAAAGAAAAAAACACTGCAATTTGGTCAGTTTGTCTTGATATGTTTACACAATGTGACGATTGGGTAGTGTTTTGTGGCACAAAAATGTTTTTTTGACTGCAACAATATGTAACAATATGTAACACAACAGTTTGTAGTAGGAAAAAAAAGAGAAAAAAATGATAAAAGAATGAACCAGTGCATCTCCTTATTCAAGCGTAACTTAAATAAATCTAGATAGATTTTGGAGCAATCTAAACAGTTGTGATGAAGTGGGCATGCTACTCGGAGGGGAGTAAATTAGCTTATGTCCTTACTAAGTATTAGTTCGTTTGGTGAAATAATGATTTAAGCAACAAGCATCTAAGAAAACTACCTTTCCAAAAACGAACTTAAAGTACAAAAGTAGCAGGTAAATTACAGAGTGACTTACTAATAGAACTTACAAGTGGAACTTCTTAGTACAGTGTTTCCCCGTCCTGGAGCCCCACTAGACAGCATGTTTTAGTTTACTTCATCCCAGGTATGTAAATTAGCTTTCTAGTTTAGCCCTGATGATTGTTAAGAAACTAGTAACTTAATGAATTTACAAGAGTGAAAAGCTGAAGTGTTAGCCCACGTAAGGCCCTTGGGGTTTAACATATATACTGGAATTAACAGTATCCTAAGACTGGAAGGAGAAACCTGTTCATTTGAGGTTACTGTATGTTGAACACTGTCAGCAGCAGCCGTCACAAGTGTGCTTTGTGTTATACCATTTGTCTGGTAGTTTTAGGTGTTTATTATGCTAATTATGTTTGTTCAGCATGTTGTGAACATCTACTATTTGTATATGCCTAATTTGGCTGGATCGTGCCAGTTTTAGTCAAATGTGAATGACTTCAGCATACTCTGCTGTGTGGAGGCAGCGCTGGTTTTCAACTCCCCAGTTAATCAGCAAACAAAGTGTGCCTGCAGGAGTCTGCAGGAGATTCGCCTGTCTCTTGTTAGCTCTGGGACCCATTGGGCCCATGGGCATGCATGCTGCAAGCTTCTGCAATTTTCACTCTGCAGCTAAATGGGGTCTTTCCTCATCTTTCCGAAACCGTATTTGGGGCACATAATAAGAGAGACTTGAGTGCTTGACTTGGGCAGGGCAGAGCATTAGTGTTTCTGTTCAGTGGGGAGAGGGAGGGAGGGAGAAGGAGGGAGGGAGGGATGGAGAGAGGGAGGGAGGGAGAGAGGGAGACTGATCAGGGTATCTGCACATTTTTGAAATGCAAATTCAATGACCTTTTCAGGACCTCTATGAAGAAAAATTAAGACCATCACTGCAGCAAAAAAAACAATAGCTCAGAATTTAGTTGATTTCAACAAGGCACATGCTTTTTTATGTTTTATGTTGGAGCAACAGCTCTAACATAAGATGTCTTTTTCAACCAGCTACAATACTTCTCATCCTCCAAACATCTGTCATTGAATTTGCATTTACACATTCTACACTTGCATGGATTAAAGCAAAAAAAAAAAATCATCTGACTGAATTTTTAATTAATTTATTTTTTAAACCAATTGCTCTGTGTCACGGGCCCATAGCACCTCGGCCATGCATAACATTTTTAACACTGTGTTGTCCAATATGCCTGTTTTGCACCATGAACTAAATGGCTTGCTTTTATCTGCCATTTCATTTAGCCAAGACCATCTCCACAATCGAATGGGCCTATGTCCTGTAAAATATGGCGTGTAAACGTGACTATCTATATAGTCACGTTTACAAATAGCCTAAAATCATTTTAAATCATACTGAATACTGCAGACTGTTACGTATAAAGAGTTATGCTCCAATCTACTTTAGGCACTTAAGCCATACCTGTAAATTTTCTGCTGTGCGACACCAGAGCCACTGTCCTGAATCTTGAGCTTTCGACGTTTGGGTTCTTTATCTATTTAAGCAATGGGTTTTCTCCGCTGTTTTCTGACCTTTTAGCTACTATTAGCGAATCAGACACTTCATGACACACCACTGTCTTCCAATCATAAATATGTTCTATTCTGATTGTGGTGAAGGGGGACCACACTACCCAAGACTTTAAAACGCCCTACCAATTTAAATCTATACTGTAAGCATTGTGTCACAGCAGAAATGTGCATAAACTACGCACAATAGTATATTTTGATAAGGTATGACCGATTTACAGACTGGACCATCCTTTTATCCTACGCTAGGACAAAGTAGTATGTTTTTTTTTGGAATACTGCGCATGCGCAGTAACAACGGGTAGGATGGTTTTCCAGGTACGACAGATTGTCAGAACACCAGTAGGATGGAGTTCAAAGGATATTTAATGCCCATTTAAACTTGCACATGTAAGGATAATGTATGGTATATAGTTCTGTAACAATTTAATCAAGAAATTACTACTGTGCTTATGCTGAACAGATGCTAGATGGGTCAAATGCTTAGTGTACATCCAGAACAATAAACTGTAATTATTCAGTAGGTTCAAGACTCAAGTAAGTTTTGTTCATCTGAGCACAATCCTCAAACAAAAGCAAAGTGCCTGAATATACAGCACAGCCATGAATAGTTAGTCCCTATACTTTCCCCTTAGCTTAGGCTACTACCGTTATTAGCAGTGTACAGGCTAATAAACAGAAATAGCACAACAGCGCCATATGAACTACGTACTTACAGTCGGTAATGACATATACACATACAGTAAAGAATTAATGCAACACTGTCAGAGGATCTAAAGTGAACAGGTTTGTTTCCCTGTGTCTCTCATTCCTTCACTTGTACTAGACAAGCACCCACGTTGCTTCATTTCGCCCTAGAATTAATTTAATGCCACTCCTTTTGAAATTCCAGACTTTTCAACACTTTTCAAAGCCTTAAAAAACGTAAACATTTTTAAGACTTTTTAATGCTTTTCAAGGGTCCGCAGGGACCCTGTTATTGACCTGGGCGTGGTGGGAGGTGCAGTGGTTGAGCAATCTTCAGTCTGCTCTTCAGATCTTCCCATCTCCTCTGATCCACTGTCAGCAGAGCCGTGCCCTGGAAAAACACAGACCTCCTACATCAGAAAGTACACTGAAAACTTTGGAATCAGCATTCGAGTGTTTCCATTTAATGTTTTGATAATATTGAACAGATTTGGTTGCAAATAAAAATATAAAATGACAGCTTTGTCATCAACAGTTTAGTTCTCAACAGAAAGCTGCTAAAATTAAAGACGTTTCCAGAATGATGAATAAACAAGTAAAGTGACTGAGAAAGCCATATAAAACCAAGAATCAAGTAATTATAATGTTAATATGCAGAATCATTGCAAAAGATCTTTTGGCAGGTAATGTGACAAAAAAGAAAAATAGAGCATTAATAGAGGAGTAACAAAGCAATAAAACACTGCAAAATTTTTTTTTAATATATATATATATATTTGTTGTGCTCTTTTATTCTATACTGTTGTTGTTGTAACTTTGGAAATTTCCTACTTGTGGGACTAATAAAGGTTTATCTTATCTTATTGCTATTACAGTCATCACTTTCTGCAGTGCAGATTTAGTTGAAAATATTGTAAGAACAGAGAAGTGTGAATCCAGATTTGTATAGTGTATCGTTACACACCTAATAATACACACGATAATATTTATTACTGTTTGTTGATAGTAATTAAATTATTATTATTATAAATGATTACATTATTATACAAAATTGTTATATTGTTATAATATTATTTCCTAATTATAAAAAAAACACTAAGTAATCAACCATGCCTTACCTTGTTTTCATTAAAATTAGCTATAACAACACCCACAAACAGAGTGAGTCCAATCATGCAGCCCAGGAACACGAAGACATGGATGTAGATGCCATGAGTCTGTGGTGAGACAAGATCAGACAATTAAACATCAGTCAGTTCCTGCTTTTGGTGATATTTTGGGTCTGGCAGGTACCAACATTCATGCAGAAACTTACTGGATCCACTCTGTGTATGATGACATCTCTCACTTCCACCCAGCCTTTCAGAGACAGCACCTCAAACAGAGCCAGCATGGCGTTGCCCACATTGTCAAAGTTGAAGTTGCGAGGGTTTGCCCTGGAAACAACAGTGCAAAGCTGTAAATGCATTCACAGCATGTCTTGACACATTTCACTGTAACTTGCAAAACATGCTGTCTAAACTTGAGAAAAGTTTGAAAGATATTGCTACTAAAATATATGGTGTAGTCTGTCCTCCCTGTATTATATATATTTACTTTTGTTTTTGCTTCCATTTTTCATGAGTGAGCACTTTAGTAAGCACTTCTTCTTTGTCGATATAATCCAGAAAAACAGTGCAAATATACTGAAGGGAGTAGTGAAGCTTAAATGTCTATTTAGGATCCAGAGTAGCCGCTGCGTCTAGCTAACGCGCCTCCATCGTGGATGGTGTTTTTAGGTCATTTCTATGACATTCTAAGAGTTTGCTAATGTAATACTTGGTGGTTACTATACTTTCACCTTCACAGGTCAGGGTTAATGGAAAAACACTGACCAAAAAGACAGGGGTATAAGTACTTTTTCACAACAAGAGAGGTGCTAATACTTTTTTACTAGATTTGAACCTACGAACACTACTGAGAGCTCAGATCACTCAGCCACTCTGTCTTACCACAATCAATTAAATGAGCATTTTTTGGGCACTGTCTAAGAAGCAGCATGTACCCAAACTTTTGCAAAGAGAGGCACCCAAACACTGGTTTTACAGCCTAAAAACAAAAAAATCAATTCTGCTCACAGCAGGACTGAACTGGTGACACTGTGATTCTTTTCACTTAACCGGCCACGTGTTACCACTTACTCACAGAGGGAGGCTTTAAATTGTTCTCTATTACCAGGCCATTTATGGTTAACGGAGTGAATTCTTTCAGGCTAGAAAATGTGTGTTAAAAAGTGCACATAGTCGCAAAACAGATTAAAACAGCAGAGAGCAAAACGCATCTGATTCAGTTAAACTCTCAAACGAACACACGGTTGGTGCAATCTGGTCACGGGGCTCGTCTTTCCTAATGCCGTGTGTTTAGTGTTGGTTTCTGTTCCACACTGCAGATGCTTGGATCAGCCTAGTATGCAGTGTGAGATGAGGTCACAATGTGTGGGCATTCTACCATACAAGTCAAAGGCGAAAAAAAATGTTTTTGAATGATCGATACTTAATCAGCCCATGATCAACCCGCTAAAAAGCTTTATTCATGCTTAATACACCAGATCTTCACAAATGTTTTATAGTTGTAACAGTGCTAATATTTCAAAAACCAAATTCCAGCTATAAAACTAAAAAAAAAACCTGATGCAATCCCACTAAAAAGTTTTGAGGAGCTAAGTAATTTCAACTTGACCAAACATATTGTTGTTTCTGACATATTACTGAGCGGTCTTGAAGTCTGAATTTATTGCATCCTTGCCTGGTCTCAGTCAGCAAACAGTGTCTTGACTAATGTGCTACATTTGAGTAAAATAAATTGCTCATCTGGAGGTCCTTACCATACTCTGGGTACCCAAAATCCAGGTTTCTTCTCTCCGTGACGCAGCTTTAGGTTCAGGTTTTTGGAAATGCTGACGTTAATTCTAAAGATACCGTGGCAGTCCTCCTTCAAGTTTAAAAAAAACACAGGGAAAGTTTCAGTTCAGGATACCGTGTTCCAAAATCCAGAGGTAAAAAAGAAGGAAGCACTCCTACCTCACGGGAGATATGAGGATCATTACACTTGGCAAGTTTCCCGGCAAAGAGCTGCACCCCAAAGCTTGCAAACACCAGCATCAATGTCAGTAGAAGAATAGAGACCTGTGTAAAGAAAATCAATAATCTACTTGCGTTCCCACGGAATCCAATATTCATGCTACTCTCATATAGCGGTGCAGTGCTACACTGTGAATGCCAAGCAGCTAACAGTGGGAGGACATCAGCAAAGCAAGTCTGCCTGTACAATTATAGGGTCACTGCTGGGTCCTCTACCAACAGAATGAGGATCAATTCTACTTTTGAACAGATCAGAGAAACTAAATAACAAAATCAACCTGTCCACATCTGAGATAACCTTCCTAGTGCCATTTATGATTTCTTACATGTATCTCATGAAAAAAAAATCAACCTTTTTTATACATGCATATAGTAAACTGCATCATAATCATAGTTTATCCTTTTCAGTTTTAACAGATGAACACATTAAACTTTCATTAAATACTGTGACATCAAGCATTCACACAGATGAATACACACCGTGTATTCAACCTTCACACCGATAGGAGAGCTCTGGAGAGCTCTACACAAACTTCAGTTCAGTCTAGGTGCCAGTGCATGTCTCTCACCAGGAAGATTTCTTTGAAGCCTTTGAGGACCTCCCGTACCACCTTCCGCATCTGAGGCACCAGTTTGAAGATGCGCAGGGGACGCAGGCAGCGCAGCATCATCAACAGCTGAGCTCCTGATTCCGGAGGTACATCAGTGGGCAGCCAGCACAGGAAGATCAGACTGACCTAAATAGCGCATAGACAGAAGAATAAAACAATGAAAGCATATAGATATACCTTTACCGTAGTCAAATATGATTAAAACAGTACAACATAATGGCCCTGTTCACACCCGGCATTAACACGTGATCAAGTCATAAGTGGACAGTGCTAAAGCGAATGCTAACGCGAATGCCGTTGAATGTGCCTTGGAAACACTTGATCCAATCACTCAAACCATGTTCATCACATAATCAGTGTTGGGCAAGTTACATTAAAAATGTAATTAAACTACTGATTACTGATAATCAAATTACTAATGTATTTCAAAAGTAATTAGTTACATTACTAGTTAGATTCAGCTCAGCTCAAACACACTCTTAAGTCAGCTCAAACACACTTTATTATTAAGTGTTACAAACCTACGACAACTCACAACAACGTTCTTGTCTTTAATCGAGATAAATTTAAAGTAATCGCTATATACAGCAACTGAATGCGTACTTCTCTCCCACCATGCTCACTTTGGTTTGTTTTGAGCTGGTGTCGCATGCATGTAGGGCTCCCGTAGATGACGTCTCGCGGGCGACTGTCAAACAGACATCTGCCGGCCGCTGACAGGTTACTGTGAATTACTATTTCTGGTTTTATAACATAGATATTAAAGCACTTGATTTTATTGGTAACACAGCGGTAATGTGAAGTTACTTGAAATTGTAACAGTAATCTATTCATCAATTTTAAAACTACATTACTAAAAGAATAAAATTACAGTAATGTGTTACAACCCAACACTGCACATAATATATGTAGGGTAATTGGTAAAGCATCCCAAAAACAATGAATAACTGCCCTAATCGACTGCATTCTTAAAGAAGAGGCGAGAGCAACTTAATTGCCGTCACGGCTGCGGGGGTTTGTGTCTCTTTCCTTTTATTTAAACAGAACATAAAGAGCGTGATGTAAGGGTGATAGGGTGATGGACCGATACAGCGCTCCCCATGAACTGAACTGAAATACACAGACGGACTCAGACAGAAACCAATCACAAAGCATAATCACTAAACTAAACACAAGACTCCTGAAACTGGGACACAAGAAACAAAACATGCACAAAATAAAAGCCCCAAAACAAAACCAAAACAGTGGCCCCTACCGGCCACTGGCCGAGCGGTGACAACTGCATACCTATCTCGATCTTCTATCTATCTTATGTTACACTGTGCCCATACCATCCACTAATTTGTACCATTCGTCAATGCTGTTAAAATTTGTCTTGATTTTAATGCCTGATGTGTGGTTACAAACCCTTTCGAAAGCTTTGGAACTGCAGTGAAAGCCTTTTTTCAGCATCATTATACTTCTTGGAGTCTGTGAATGAGTTACTAAGGTTGATCTCTTTGCATTTATATCAGCTTGTGAAGTCTACATGTAAATGATGTTTAAACAGGAAAAGAGAGATTCTTATGAAATGAACTCACTTGTATGATACAGGGGCATTTAAATGATATGTTTACAGTCATTAATTAGCTGTCTTCTGAAGTTTAGTCACAGACATGCTCTGACTCATCAGAGGAGCCTTTAATCAGAGAATGCTGGCTTTCACATGTGTTAGCCGCACAATCTGCTGTGCAGAAAAGATCAAAAGGAATGGATTCTTACTAAATAGATGAAAATGTCCATAACACCGCCAAAATCTCTGATGACTGCAGTAGGGGTGAAGAAGAGGCCGTCCGCCATGATCTTCAGGTTCAGCTCGATGCTCATGAAGATGACAAACACATACTCTGCAATCTGCAAACAGGAGATATGCAAGAGTTTAATGTGAACATTTTTCAACATAAACCTAACAAAGACACTTTTTTCACTTAAAAACATAAGTTACTCAACATTTAAATAGTTTATTTAGATGTAACATTTAACACGTTTCAGTTAAGTATTATATATTATATCATATATTTTTTAGTGGAATAAGGAATTAGTTTGAAGCCAGGGTGTAATTCTGGTTTTACCTTGTTCAGATTCATTGCAGGCTTTTCTCAGAGACATCTCTCATATTTAAGGTTAGACAGAGAGCAAAATCACTCTAGATTGTCATACATGTACTGAAGTACAACTATGAACTATGTTTTTTATTCTCTGTAATAATATTAACATTCTAGAATCTGTTTTTCAGTAACAGTAATAACCCTGGTTCGACCATCCACTGTTTTAAGTCCAACAGGCTAAAGTAATACACAAGACTCCATATCATACACTTAGCTATACAATTATTTGCACCATTGGTAAAGATAAGTAAAAAGGGTCATAACAAATTCTTTGCTGAATTAGGTTATTCTCACACAAAGTACGAGGAACAAATTTAGGTTTTAGTTGAAGTAACAAAAAAATTGTTGGCATTGCTAGAAATTGTTTTGTACAAATTATAACTAGCATGCTCTCATTATAATAACGCTTTTTACATCAATCTTAGAGCTCAGAAAAACCTTATGAAGTCACCCTATTTTACAGGGGTACAAATTAGGGCTGCACGATTATGGCCAAAATGATAATCACGATTATTTTGATTAATATTGAAATCACGATTATTAATCACAATTATTC
>JBBPDC010000002.1:8607583-8621051 GCA_037974485.1 Hemigrammopetersius urotaenia
ACACACACACACACACACACACACACACACACACACACACACACACACACACACACACACACACACACACAGCTGTAGTTGTAATTGAAATTTTATGTTTTATAGGTACAGAAAAATAAATAAATAAAAGTTCTTGAATACAACAGCAAACTTTATAATATTCAAAGAAATGATGTGCCAGAATATTCAAATTTTTCAACAGTCATGTTGGTCCTACCATTAGGAAATGATGAGATATATCCAGAGATGCTGCGACCATGCATGGCTGGGTGTCAAAGAGAGCATGATTGACTTCACTGGGTAAGATAGCCTTGCCTCACTCATGCAATGCTAGCCAATGTAACAGAACTGGCTGTCATCATTCTGCTCTGCCCAGTGACTGAATTAGCAGAGGTTTAAAAAATAGGGAAGTCCTAGATAGTGGGTGGAACCGGAGAAGAGTAAAGTGGGCATACAATTAGGAACTCCCTACCACCAGAAAAAAAGAACAATGATAAATTTGAAAGTGTTAAGCCTGCCTCACTTCAGTCCTTCAGTCCTTATTCAGTTCAGTCCTTATTCTTAATTCAAATATCAAATGTATAATACATAATACATAATACAAATAAACCCCAATCAAGCTGGTTATGAGCACTTGGGAATATAAAAGAACTTTTTTTTTGCAAAATTCCTTCTGAGAACTTCTTTGTTTATGGTGCAGTGCAACAGAAGCATATTGGTTTGGAGATTTACACTGCTGAATGAAACCTTCAGGGTCTTTCCTGAAGTTTCTCATGTGTAAGGAAAAGGAGAGATCCACTACACTATTCTATTATCATTTGTAAGGCAACCTGCTTTGAATATGAATTTCGGATTTTTAGATATGAATTTCACAAAACATTATAATGAACTTTTATATATCGGCCACGATTTTCTGATTGCAGTCCCTACAGTGTGTATAAAAGAAGCATGTTTAAATACTAGGGAGAGGCCTCTATAAAATTAAAATACTATGAAAACAGCATGCAGTTTGCAAAATACCCTTATAACCACCCAAACAACACCAAAACAATCAAACAAAAAAAATTAAAGTTTAACAGAAAAGGATGCAGTCTTTGCAAAATATAAGCCAAATTTTATATTTTATGTTTGAAGAAAAAAATCCCACATTTAAAGTCCTGGTATGTACAGCATACTATATTGTATGTACGTTTTTTGAATATCTGTACTTCACTTGAGTAGTCTTTTTTTTTTGGAGACTTCTAACTTTCACTTCACTTCATTTCTGTCAAGGTTCTCGTTACTCGTTACCTTCGGTTCTGAAAGTGCGCGTTACGGTTTTTAGCAGATGACCGACTATAAGAAATCACTAATAGTGTTACGTCACGTCTGTACGCTGTAACACTGCAACACCAGATGGGAGTTAGCTCACGCAACTTTGAGAACCAGCTTCTGGTTTAACTAATTTGACCACACTGAGATTTGCCTGTAATATTAGCGCTAGAGACATGTGAGATGGAGAGTACTGAGGAATGTCTGTTTTGATGGTTGAAGTGGTATTGCTGTTTTATAGCCACTGTTATGGACCTGTGATGTAAAGTTTGTTGGATGTGTTAATTTTTTCCATTCCAGCTGCATTTACAGCTGTACAGTTGTCAATTTTGTTCAAATATATAGTGCATACACATACCTTTTGTGTGGGTGTGTAGTGTACAATTAATAAAAAAGTTGTTTCATTCTGTAACATTCTACCTTATTCCTTGTGCTACATCTTCTACAAGCAAGTTAGATGCATTAGGTCTTGTATGTGTGGTGGCAATAAATAAACAATCCAGTGAAACATGTACTTTTAATACTTCAGTACTTTTACTCAAGTGAAATTTGACTGTATTACTTTCACTTGTATTGGAGTAAAATTTGACTAGTGGTATCTAGACAAAGCCAATATGAGTGTTTTAGAGAAAAGCAGAGAAACACTGACATAATCTGTGCGGTGGTACTCCAGAAACAAGGTTGAGAAACACTGCCATAAAGAAAAGGGAAAAGTGAAAGTGTAGTAACTAGTAGTAGTGTAGTCCACTGGAGTAGCTTAAGTGGTTTTTAATGCACTGCAACAGTTGGATGATATGAACAGAATGAGGGTCCATACGGTACCTAATCCTGGGCACAGTGAAGTCTGACGGCAGCTTGGATATCTTCACCATCTGTGGTCTGTTGGGGAATTTCTCAAAGATACGCAAACGCAGGGGAAGCTTCTCTTTCGTGTCTGCGTTGGCCTCGCTCTGCTTCAGCTGTAGAGAGTGTAGACACAAACCCATTTCAAAGGAGGATTTCAAATCCAGGATGGATTTACGGAATGTTTTCTTTGTAAACCACCAGAGACCACAGTTTTGGTTCAGGAGAGAGATACTGTGTCACTTTCTCAACTCCTAAACGGCAAACAAAGTTTTATTGATTTATCACTGATATGGTGAAGCGTGATAAATACATAAATCCTGACACAAATTTCTGTTCATTCTTTTGTAATAAAAATTGAGAATTATGACTGTCATTGGTATTTTTTGATCAGGATTGTACTTTTTCACATGTGATTTGAAGCAAACTTTATTTCATATCATTATGCTCGACTTTTGTTCAGTTTTCATTCACACAATTTCATATGTATAAATTACAAATAACAGTCTAGAAGTGGACTCACTCTACTTTAAATCTTAAATTCCCTGGAGATGTCTATGAATAAAGGTTACAACCGATTACTTTGAAAACAAAAATGAGGTGAGACAAAACCTCCTTCTGTTTGAAAATACATCTAAAGTATACCAAAAGGACTAATGCACTTTTAAAATTGATCAAACACTTAGCTGAAATTAAAAACCAAAATTGAAGAACCAAACAAAAACAAACAATAACCCTGACCCTAGCAAGTTTTTTTTTTAATTAGACATAAGTACAGCATTTAGATATGTGTGCTGCAAGGGTCACACATGTTTCCTTAATATATTGTCACTGTCATAAAATCTTTACAGAAGAAGACAAAAATGTTCTTTACTTCTAATGAAAAACAATGTTGAGTTTTAAGGATAAGGATTTTTTGAGTATTATTATTGGTTCATTAATCAAGAAAATTTAACACAATATCAAAGACAGATTCTGTGTACAAATGATAACATTCGAGGCATTTTTTGGATATCAAAAATACAGATAAAGAATTAATAATACAATTTAATATCTACTTTACCCAATCATGTTTTATGTTTACTCTGATGATTTGTAATTTGACTCATCGTGTTCTCATTTTGAAAGTGAGGTTTCTATTGCCTTTCCCTATTATGTCAGTGGGAGAAGAGGTTAGAATGCTTTAGGTTACTGTGCTCTACTATGGCTCAGTGCGCTATAACCTCAATCATTGCCTGGCTCCATTATGCAATACAAAAGCTGTGGGTGATTAGCACTGTGCACTTTAGTGGCTCATTTTTCTACTGTCAGTCAGTGGTGAGCAAAGTGAAGCATGAATGGTATCAGCGAAGACCACTGCCTCATAATAACAGCAACAGAAAAGATCACAAATAATTCAACCTTTGTAGTTCCATCAAAGTAGTGTGGTCTGCTCATTTTCTTTGACTGCCATGTACCTATTGAATAGATACAAATCCTGCTTCATGGTGCTTCTCATAGAAATGCCTCCCTCCAAGGAAAGTAAAAAGAGAAGCTTCAAAATGAAATTTCAAAACCATTGAAATTCCATTTTTAAATTCATAATTTTTGTAATTTCACAAAAATAACCATCTATCTCCATATCCTATGCGATCCTATAAAGCCTTTCATACGATACAGGGCAGCCAATTTACATGTATCAGTTACAGAAACACAGTAACAAAAACAGCCAATTTAATAATAAGGGATAAAGACAGGTTGTAAGATGTCATGTAAATATTCATTATGGCTGTTTATCTGTTAAATTATCAAGTCAAGTCAAGTAGGTTTTATTGTCATGTCAGCCCTATACATACAGTACATGATGAAATGAAGCAGCATTCTTCTACGACCATTGTGCGACACAAGAACAAAAACAACACAAGACTACATAAGTGCTGATAGTATGAAATAGACAGACTGTAAAGAGGGCAGGAGAGAAAATGCAAGAAAATCACAAGTAATGCAAAAAACGAGATGAAGGTAGACAGCAATAAATAATGATTGTGCAAATAATGGCAGAAGCAGGACACTGCTTCCCATTAGGGAAAATAATAAAGTGCAAAAATATGCAGGAAATGGACCCTTTAAAACCTTGCAAACTTCTCTAAAATGTGCCTCAGTTGTTAAGCCACAGAGAAAATACAGAGACATAGAAATCCTGTTTCATCATTTTACAAATCACACAAAATATGCTCTAAAGGAAGACTCTGGAATTAGATCATGACGCTGTACTCAAAGTCTGTCCAAAGATGGCAGCAGCACACAGCCCGAAAGCATCTGAACAGGCACCATCATTCCTCTCACCATTCAGCAGGAAAAAAACAAAACATCAAAGCAAATTAACAGCACAAATTCCATTTTCATGGGACAGGCTGAGTCAGAACAGTCGTCTAGGAAAATATATATGAACACGAGCAAGCAGCACCACAATGGCTGAACAGAGATGAACGCCTCGATTTAGGGTGGCCAATTAAATCAATTTAATTACTGATAGAAAAGTCTTATTGAAATTCCTTGACTGGCACACTCTGTCTGGAAGGCAGCAGATAAATCTGATGCATTTCTGATTAGGAACAAGAGCTACCAAAATTGAGCGCTCTGATGAATGCTTATCATTGGAGACAAGCTGCCAGCCTGTGCAGTTCCACTGGCCACCAAAAAGACCCTTCCGGAAATGAAAAGGGGGGGCTTGAGCGAGAGGGACGGGAGGGAATGGAATGAAAAGGAGAAATGCTAATCTGTTTATTGCCTTCCATAGAGCAGCGGAACTGCAGGGCTTGGCAAGAGAAGCCATTCTTTCGTTGCCCAGTGGTCACAGTAATGCAACCCTTGTTCAAACACTGAATCGCCGTATTTGCTGGCTGGGCTCTTCATCATCTGCTGCATTCCTGTAGGTATCTTAAGGTCTATGTTTTAGTACATGAGTGTCAGTGAACAACTTGGTTGTGGGGCAGAAACAAGAGAGACTGAGAGAAGACCGTCAGAGAGGAAGAGTGATATTCTGAGATGAGTGATGATTCACTGTAGCAGTGTTGTGTTTATTGCTATTGAGAGTCTGAAGTGAGGATACATTGCATCAGGGCACAGGCTAAACAGGTTGAGAGGGTGCTGTGCTTGACCTGCTCTATAATCAGATCATGAGGGCCCCATGACTCTGTGCTGAGAGTCCTTCAGGACAAAAGCAGTGGAGAATAACCATCTCTGTGACAGTCCCCCCAACAATGCTTCTGCTTTAGAGTGGAATAATGAGGACAAGACCAAAAAACCAGACCATAAATTACAAATATCTCCTTGCCATTTTATCAGGTACACCTACTTTATAGGCGCATTTTGTAGGTACACATTTACAGACTGCAGCTCATCTGTTAAAACACAATTGATGAACAGTGCTCTAACCCAGCAGTTTTCAACCTTTTGCAATACACCATAAAAACAAATGGACTTGCACTGAATAGACGCCTTTTAAATGCCATGCCTTTTGGATATTAGCTGTTTTATTTAGTAAATACTCTTCGCGAAAATGTGTTATTTTATATTGTTTTGTTAATATTTATGTATTTAATTGCATTTAAAATATATGGTATATAGAAATACCACCATCTCCCACCAGGGGGCTGCAACCCATTGGTTGGAAAGCACTGCTCTAAAATGTTCATCAATAGAAAAGGATCACCAAGGGACCACATTAAAAGATATTATTTGGGTGGTGGATCATTCTCAGTAGTGGTGGAATGCCAAGATTGTTGAGGTTTTTTAAAAGAAAATCCTAGTGGCTACCTTTTTAGATACTATGGATCAATGTAGATGTACCAACTTGTAATTAAGACTTCCAGAACCACTGGAATATTAAAAACAGATGTGTTGGACCAAGGTGACAGATCTCCAGAATCAAACAGATCTAGCTCTTCATCAGATCTCAGTTTTTGACCACTATCCAAATCATATCTTGCAGGCAATGTCCCTGTGAGGTCCCTTTCTACTGATGGATGGGGTAGAGGGGGGCTAATAAATCTACAGAGATTTAAACAGACATGGCTACAGTCAGTACAAAGTACATCTACAGTCTTATCCAAAAGTTTGGACACCCCTTGATATAAACAGATTTGAGTGATTTTGTAATTGAAAATATGTTAACACACTCCCTCTAAGAAATGGAAAAATGTTCAGCAAACATTGATGCATAGTTACTTTTTTGCTTGCAAACACTTTTTATAGCCAGCTAAAAGTTTTTCAGTTCTTGTGCTTGGGATTTTCTGCCATTCTTCCTTGCAGAAGTCTTCCAGTTCTGTAATATTCTTTGGTTGTCTTGCATGCACAGCTCATTTAAGATCCATTCACAATTTTTTGTTAGATCTGATGCATGGCAACAGCTGTCATTGGTAAATGTCAGCTGGTGCCAATGTCAAGGCTTTACAAATACTCTGACTCTTCAAACCTTATGCACACACTTTTGGACACTCAACAGTCATGGTTTCCTCTAAGCAGCAGTGTGAAAATGAAAGTTATTGATGCCCACAATGCAGGAGAAGGTTAAAAGAAGAAAACAAAGCATTGTCAGCTACAGTGAGAAATATAATTAAGAGATAGCAGTTCAGGGGAACTGTGGAGGTCGAGATGAGATCTGGAAGACCAAGGAAACTCTTGGTGAGAAAGACAAATCAAAATCCCCATTTGACTGCAAAAAAACCTGCAGGAACATTTAGCACCGTTCCACTGTGTAGCGATGCTTGCACAGACAAGACCTTCATGGAAGAGTCAGCAGAAGAAAACCTTACCAGCGTCCACATCATAAAATCCAACGTCAGCGGTATGCAACAGAACATCTACAGAAGCCTGATGCATTTTGGAAACAAATGCTGTGGACTTTTGAAGTTAAAATAGAAATCTTTGGGCACAATCAGCAAAGGCGTGTTTGGAGAAAAAAAGGAGCAGCATTTCATGAAAAGAACACCTTTTCATTAAGCATGGGGGTGGATCTATCATGCTTCAGTGTTGTGTTGCAGCCAGTGACACAGCAAACATTGAACGGGTGGATGGAAGAATGGATTCCACTAAATACCAGCAAATTCCGAAAGCAAACATCATACCATCTGTAAAAAAGCTGAAGCTGAAAAGAGGATGGCTTCTACAACAGGACAATGATCCTAAACATAACTCAAAAACCACCATGGACCTCAAGAGATGCAAGCTGAAGGTATTGGAATGGCCATCACTGTCCCCTGATTTAAACATCATTGAAAATCAGTGGATGGATCTTAAAAGAGCTGTGCATGCAAGACGACCAAAGAATATTACAGAACTAGAAGACTTTTGCAAGGAAGAATTGAAGAAAATCCCAAGTACAAGACTGAAAGGCTGGCTAAAAAAAGTGTTTGCAAGCTGTGATATCTGAGGTGTTACTAAGTACTGATTGTGTAGGCTGCTCCAACTTTTGCGGAGTGCCACAATAATGTTTTTTAATCATTATTGATTATATTTAATCAATTGAGTGTTGATACTCAAGGTGTCAGACACCATGCTTTGTTCGGTGTTCCTATGTCACGCAGAACCAAAGTTATTGTAATTTAAAAAAAACATGTAATAATAATTATGATGTTGCAAAGGTCAAAACAGTGATAATGAATATATTTATTAAGGTACAGTCTTAAGCGTTGCCCCCTGCTACAGCCAATGTTGCAATGTCCCTGCACATGATTTCACAGATTATGCCCTTGGTCATCCTTCAATCATCAGTGCCCCCACACTTTAAGATCTACCCTCAACAAAACACCGCACACTTTCATACAAAGGCTCTCAGACCACCGGGTCTTGAACTTGAGTCTCGCACAACAAAATCATGACAGTAGATCAAAACAAAAAAGCTGGACAACACAATGTTTTTCTAGGTGTGTTTGCTATCTGTGGTAACTGTTCACATTGCTGATACACATAAAATCCACTAAACAGTCTTACTTATTACTTCTTTTGAACATGCAGCCATGGTTCTACTGACTTTAAATAAAAAAAGATTCTACGATAGTTTTTGCACTTTTTGCTGCCTAGCAGTTAATTTGCTCTCAGCTGACTAATGGCACTTTGGTTTAGGTTAATCAGTAAAACATTTGTGCATTTGTGGGACTTTTATTTTGACATTCATGTCTGTTTTGTGTTCATGTGTCACGTTTTCACATGCTTTGTGTTTGATCACTAATTATTGTCTGTTTTTAAGTTCATATGCATGTCACTTTATTTATTTATGCTCTCTGTAAATACTGTACATACCTTAACAACTGTGCGTATTGAAAGTGATAACACTGCCTATTTTGCTTTTAAGGTTTGTGGTCTCCTTCCAAACAACGAAATTAGTCCAGACTGTTGTCAGAGGCAACGCAGAACAGAAAAAAGAAAAAAAAAACAACATTTTTAAACTATTATCAAGAAATTCTGTTTAAATATTCTAAACTGACACTTTATGAAGCATTAAAATGTTTATCATAATCTTTTGCATGAAAACAGCTATTGATTTGGCTGGAATCATTCTTTCATATCTGATGTCAGCGTGGCATTTTAAATAAGCCAAGTTGTAAACAATAATTAATATTTATGAAACAATATTTATACTTAATTTAAAGTCAGAAATTCAGTGTTCGTTTCTGGGCTGCGAGGAAAGGATAATCTGGGAAGATAATCACTTCTGTCTAGTGTGAAAGTGGGACACGTTTTGCAGTCATTGGGAGTGGAAAATCTGGCCTGGTTATCCTGCAGTAGAGGACAGGCTGTTTTCAGTATCATCACAACTAACACCAAAATGCTCCAAAATCCAATAATTACAAATCCTCTGTATGTGCTTTTCATAGGTTGGTGACAGAAAATGTATACATAAAGAGCAACATCTAAACAATAAAATTCCTGAACTGGCATCTTGTTTCAGGAAGGATGCAAATGCCCCGATTTGTTTACCTGCGCTCTCCCAACTGAGACTGAAAAAAAAAAGACACCATGCCTCTCACTGATTACAACAAACAGCAAAGTGTCCTGTAGTCCTGAACTCTTGACCTTTTGCTTTGTTCTAAATGCTAGCCACTGCTGAGAAACTTTGAAAAGTGCTACAGTCATCTTTTCCAGTGGAACCTGGCTCGCGCTGGGTCAGAGCTGCATTTCCCAGAGATTAAATAAATAAATAAATAATAGAGAAAAGAAACTTTGAGTGCGTTATTTAAGAGTGAGTTGGAAATCCTCACAAGTCCCCATGGCCCCAATCAATGGCTCTGTACATGGAAGGACCGTCGCAAGTGAATGCTCTGCTCAGCAACAGCTTCTGATTAGCTCTCACCCGGCCGAGCTCAGAAACATGGCCTACTGCGGCGAGAACACACACTTCCTTGTTATTTACATCCCTCGTAGAAACAGCCCAACTGGGGAAGCTGTGCGGCAATGCTACACTGCATACTGCCTACTTGTTTATTCCCATCTCTGCTTTATTACCGAAGCTGGGTGCTCGAATAAGACTCAGGGCCAGATGCACTGAGCTTTTTGGGACACTTTCAGTGGCAAATTGAATGCTTTTCACCCAAAAGTTAAGCACAAAAGTGGCCTAAACATGCAATTCAAGTGCCCTTACATATGCATGCAAGGGAAGACTGCACACAACACGGGAGAATCACACAAAGAATGGTTGCAAATATTGGAAGTGATGCTGATTGCATATTTCTGTCAATTTCCAAAAGTTTTGCATGAACTCTCCTCTGGGTCCATTTAATTATTTAAAAATCAAACTAGTTAATGGAGTGCTTTCTGAATGATGCAAAATTGCGGTAAGGATATGAGTCCATATATTTTAAAGGATTTAAAAGTACTGTCATAAAAACTATTCTTGAAAGGGATTCAGAGAAGTTAGACATTGTTCATGTAAAATATACAGCTCAAAAAAATAAAGGGAACACTGAAATGACACAATGTAACTTCACACGTCTGTGAAATCAAACTGTCCACTTAGGAAGCAACACTGATTTACAGTCTAGAGTCTCTCAGTGACAATCAGTGTTGCCTCCTAAGTGGACAGTTTGATTTCACAGACGTGTGACTGACTTGAAGTTACATTGTGTTGTTTAAGTGTTCCCTTTAGTTTTTTTAACAGTATAGTATTCGGTGAATGTAAAATGCAAGAAAAAGGTAGGATGAGAGTCTTTGAAAAGATAAATTAGCAAGGGAGTCTCAAAAACAGTTTATTGCCTTCCTCTAAGAATAGCAACGGCTATAGCTGTAAATGTCTTATACACGTTCTGATTGACTAAGACAATAACCTTATAGGTCTTTTTGTTCATATTATTGGATTTTTCGTTGTTCTGTGAGGTCAGCTTAAGATGTTTATGTGGTATTGTGTACCAAAGACAGTTCTTAAATTATTTAATGTGTATTCATTTGGTTGTTTTCACAACCTCTTTAAGTAAAAAACAGTCAATTTTACTGTCTTAAACATACACTATATTGCCAAAAGTATTCAATAACTGCCTTTACATGCATATGAGCTTAAAAGACATGCTTTTCTAAATCCACAAGGTTTAATATGATGTCGGCCCACCCTTCTGGGCACGCTCTCCACAAGGTTTAGGAATGTGTGTCATTTTTGACTATTTTTCCAAAAGCACATTTTTCCAAAAGCACATACACTGATTCATACCAAACATGTTCTATTGGGTTGAGGTCAGAACTCTGTCCAGGTCAGTCAAGTTCTTCCACACCAAACTCACTCATCCATGTCTTTACAGACCTTGCACTGGTGCACAGTCTTGATGGAAGAGGAAGGGGCCGTCCCTAATCTGTTTCCACAAAGTTGGGAGAATGAAACTGTCCAAAATCTCTTGGTATGCTGAAGCAATCAGACTTCCTTTTACTGGAACTATGGAGCCAAGCCCAGCTCCTGAAAAACAACCCCACACCATAATCTGCCCTCCACCAAACTTTACACTTGGCACAATGCAGTTAGACAAGTACCGGTCTCCTGGCAACCGCCAAACCCAGGTTCCTCCATCAGATCGTCAGATGGAGAAGCATGATTCATCACTCCAGAGAATGCGCCTCCACTGCTCTAGAGTCCAGTGGCGGTGTGATTTACACCACTGCATCCGACGCTTTGCATTGCACTTGGTGATGTATGGCTTGGATGCAGCTGCTCGGCAATGGAAACCCATGCCATGGAGCTCTCTACACTGTTCTTGAGCTAATCTGAAGGCCACATGAAGTTTGGAGGTCTGTAGCGATTGACTCTGCAGAAAGTCCACTGACCACTGAATCACTTCAACTTTGTAATAATACCACTGACAGTTGACTGTGGAATATTAGAAGTGAGGACATTTCTAGACTTGTTGTACAGGTGGCATTCTATCACGGCACCACACTGGATTTTACTGAGCTCCTGAGAGTGACCCATTCTTTCTTTTTGTAACTAACTCTAGCACTGTACTGTAACTCACAGCGTATGTATATTACATTAAGCTGTTTATTTCTATTTAAATTTTCCATGCTTTCCAGTTTTAGACTTCAGGTTTTCTAGGATTTCCAATGTGCAAAATATGCCTCAGTTTACTTGAGAGAAAGAAACAATCAATTGAACAGCCCAAGCCAGGAGGCTAATTCCACTGAGGTGTGTGAACAAGGTAACTCCATTTCACACACATGTGGTGAGCCATGCCACATTGACTGTTGCATTCACATGGCATGGGAAAAACAACTTTTTTGGTTGGGTGCTAAGTGAAACAATAATAGGTCAGGGCTGCAGTGGCATCCTCACTATTGCATTAACTCAGGTGTTTGTAGGCTAGTGTGGTTGGGGGGAGACAGAGACAAAGAGACAGAGAGAGAGACAGAGAGAGAGAGAGACAGACAGACAGAGAGAGAGAGAGAGAGACAGAGAGACAGAGAGAGAGAGAGAGAGAGAGACAGAGAGAGAGACAGAGAGAGAGAGAGAGAGAGAGATGCGTGCTCAGGAAAAGTCACGAACGACTTAGAGAAAGAGAGATCGCGCGCGTGAGAGAGATACACAGAGAGAGAGAGTAAGAGAGAGCGAGAGAGGTTTACAGTCCATGCACGAGGAGCCAGAAGAACTAAAATGAGTTTTAAACAAAACCATATTGCCACGAAAAAAGCAAAAGAAAAAGCGGAGAATCTTTGCAGGTTCCGCGTTGTTTTGAATATTTCCGCGTAAAACGGTCAGTTTCGTTCTCGTGACTGGATCCGCGAGTCCCGATCCGCGTAAAACTGGGGGTTTACTGTACACTCAATTTGATGCCTGTAACTGACAAACAGGCAGAACTAAATTAATTTCACCAAAAAAAGCCACTTCTGATGGATAAGTGGTCCGTGTTTTCTTCAAAGGAAAGTTTCCTGTTATGTTCTTGTTCTCAGGATCAATAAGAGCTGTGTTCTGTGGAAAACTGGATACAGATTAGTTGCGCTTAGGCTTATTTGCAGGGCAAACATTCATTCGGTGAGAACATAATCTAAGGGAGATTACATTGCCTCCCTGAAAGCGATTTACTAGCGGCTGGAGGACGCCGAGGTAATTAGGCAAAGAAAAGCTTTCGCAGTGACTGGAACCAAGTCACTTCCACTCTTCCCTGCAACAACCACATCAGCAACAAGAGCAAGGCAGCATGTGTGTGCGTGTTTGTGTGTGTGTGTGTGTACTGGAACACAGCTGTCAGCCTCCATGTCCATGTCAATCAACATCCCCGCCACTTCCGATCTCTCCGACCCTCCTACAAAAGAGCACAGCAGCTCAATACACACACAAACGCCACACTATTCACCCACACACACCTTGTACTCACGCCTGAGGGTGTAAAAATGCATCACGATGCATTGATCTGAGCGTGGCCTAAAATAATCAAGCAGGGTTTGCAAATCAGTCAAAGGATGCAAAACATAAAATACAAAAAAAAAATGGTTTTCTTTTTCTGTTTTCAGAAGAAAAATTTATTTTGCAACATCTCTCACAGACAAATCACATACAGCAGATTAATTATACAAAAGAAAAGACATTACTTTTCAATTTCGTGACTTTTGAGCTATGCAGAAATTCAGGAAATCTGCTGGAATTCCAATTTTTTCAATTTAGTGTTAGTTAGTGTTGGTAGCTGGATTTTTATAAAAAAAAGAAGTTTTAAAAGACATTTGGGATAACAAGGATAAGGCTGGGCGATTAATCGAAAAGTAATCAAAATCGACATTCAGAACCAATAATCGATCAAATTTTTCCAGGTCGATTATTCCGATTACTTTCCCTTTAAAAACACTACCGCGTGTGGAGTCACGT
>JBBPDC010000002.1:8643818-8659624 GCA_037974485.1 Hemigrammopetersius urotaenia
TGCTGCTTAAAGGTTTAGTTCACCCAAAAATTTAAATTCTGTCATTAATTATCTACAAATGAAGATATTTTGGATTTCATCCAAGAGCTTTCTGACCCTCCCATACATAACGAATAAAGTTATTTTTGTTTACTTTGCGCACAGAAGTATTCTCGCAGCTTCATATAATTATGATTGGGGACCACCTGCCTGGTGCCCCAAGAGGGGGGACGAACGAGGGTCCCGATGCGGACCAGAGTCCGTGACACCACAGCTCGCCGCATGCCCGGCCCACCTTCTGGCGCGGCGCGTAGAGGCGCCCCCCTCCGCCCGCGCCCCCACCCGAGAGCGGGGGGGACAGAGGCCGGCGGGCTCGGGGAAGGCGCCGCGCTTTTGGACGGGAGGTGGTACGGCGGGGGCGAACGGGACGGCTGCTCCCCCAGCTTCGGCTCGGGCCCAGCCCCACTTCGCACCCCGGCCCGACCGACCCAGCCCTTAGAGCCAATCCTTATCCTGAAGTTACGGATCTGACTTCCCTTACCTACATTGTTCCAACATGCCAGAGGCTGTTCACCTTGGAGACCTGCTGCGGATATAGGTATGGCCCGGCGCATTTATACCCTCTCCCCCGGATTTTCAAGGGCCAACGAGAGCTCACCGGACGCCGCCAGAACCGCGGCGCTTTCCAGGGCTTGGGCCCCTATCTCGGGGTGAACCCATTCCAAGGCGCCCTGCCCTTCACAAAAAAAGAGAACTCTTCCCGGGGCCCCCGCTAGCGTCTCCGAGTTCGTCTGCGTTACCGCACTGGACGCCTCGCGGCACTTATCTCCACCACTCCGGGTTCGGGGATCTGAACCCGACACCCTTTCGAACGGCGTTCGCCTATCCCTTAGGACCAACTGACCCATGTTCAACTGCTGTTCACATGGAACCCTTCTCCACTTCGGCCTTCAAAGCTCTCATTTGAATATTTGCTACTACCACCAAGATCTGCACCCGCGGCGGCTCCACCCGAGCCCGCGGCTTCCGCGCCACCGCGGCGGCCCTCACACTCGTTGCAGCTTAAGCTCGAGCGCTCAAGGCTTTCCGTTCTGCCAGCGACGGCCGGGTATGGGCACGTTAAGGATGCCGCACGTTTTCTAGCGAAAATGATTTTTTCCGATACTCGATAATATCGAGACGATTCGGTCAGTGCTTAAAAAGTATCGAACTCGATACCCAGCCCTATGTGTCATAGTTACCCTATGCAACCACTATTGAAAATAGTGTTAATACGTTTCATTTCTTATCCACCGCATCTTTTGTCATTCAAACACACAAGCACTTGTGGCCACACCCTCTCTGAGGGGTCCAAAACTCTCTTTCCAGTCACTCATTTATTTCTTTTTTATTTCAGAAGCTAGTCTGAAAGCCTGTATTTTGAAGCCTGAAATACCAGTTTTCTGCAAGAAACTTTGGAAATTCTCCTTGCTGACCCATTCTACCACAGAGAGGCACTTAATGGCCACTGTGAGGTATTGTTTGAGGGGTCCTGTTAGATGGGTAATTTCTTTTTTTCCAGTTGTTTGCTAGACTGTAACAATTTACCAGGTTTCTATCTTGATATGAGTGTTTTTGCTGCAGTAGGGTCATTGTTACATATTCAAACATCCTTCCAATATTCCATTTTATTTTTAATTTTTTATGATTTCTTATGACCTGCTACATTCCATTCTTGTGGTAAAAAACACATCAGTTTTTTCTGCAACACTTTTCAGGCTGGCAGCTTTCCAAGCGGTCAAGTTATGACTGGTCAAAGCTAAGACGTGCGTGGCCACTTGGGCTTCAGTTTCTTTTTCAAGTACTCTGCCAGACTGCTCTGACACCACCATGCTGGTTAAAATAAATGGGTTTCTTCCCTGCCAGCAAACTGCACAGTCTACATGTCAGGACAATTCAATGTCCACTACTGGGCTATAATTTGGATCTTCAGCAATAGCTGTTATTACACCAAAATTCTCTCCAATTCACGTGTTTCTATTTTGTTTTGATTTCTCCCACAAACAGCTGTACTGCACTGAACTGAAAGCTCAAATACAATAACTGATGCAATGTGGAATCGTCTGGTGTAAAACAAATTTGGCATCACAAACATGTTAGACTGTTCTCATGCTTGCTTCAATGAATGTCAGCAGAACTCATTACAATGTCCACTACTGAGCTAAAACTCAAATAAAAAATATCACATTCTCATATAATTCATGCTTTTACCTATACATTTAAATGTGTTATTCATTGCAGAACAAGCAAGAAATGGCCTTAAGGGGGAATTTCACCAACAAAATTGTAACATAATTACACGATTAAGTGTAAAGAAAATAATTCAGATGGATTTGATGTGAAATGCACAGTTCTATGAGTCAGAAATGTTTGCAGTGCTTGCAATAGAAATCGGACAAAATAATGTGTTTAATGCCTCTAAATGTTATATCACAGAAAGTTATTAAAATAAATGCTGTCTCTTGCCCAAAACACTTTGTTACAATAACTCAGATAAATCATATACACTGGTCACTTTGGACCACTCCAAAGAAATCAGGGTCCATGAGTTTACTCATACAATCTCAATGACTTTGTTTACGGTGGAATTCCAATTCTGAATTCCCCTTTAAAATAAACCCATTAAGAGTAAATTTGCCACATTTTTGGATGACTTTAGGAAGCCATGTGAGGAAATAAATGGAACAGCAGGCAATTTTGTTTTTTATAATACAAAAACTGATATACTCAGGTAAAAAAGCCTAAATTAAGTAAAAGTATTCAGTAAATGTATTGAGATTAGATATGGCCTCTTTGGTATAATACAGCAGCATATTATTAGAGACAGGGTCTTCTGTATCCATAAGCTATAATTTATAAAATCAAAAGCTTTACCTGTTTCAGCTTTTTCAGGTCTTCATCAAGCTCAAGATTGTCCAGAATAACAGCCACAAACAGACTCAGCAAGATCTGGAAGACATTAAAGCAGAGATGCAGAATATCACATTGGACAAAATACAAATGAAATATAAAAATGCCATCATGTATTTTACAAGTTTCAATTTTACAAGTTTCAATGTCTAGTGCTTGTCAAAGAAGATTTTAAAGAATAAAAAAAAATAAAAATGAAAAAATGAATAAAACATTTAGTTTCTTTGCTGAAAGAAAGCACTGTTGGTGGACTCTGTTTGGACAATGAGAAATGACATATTTGTTAACATAAGCTGTAGTCTATTTGTCTATTTATAGTGGGCAGCAGTATGACTCATGTCCCATTGGCTTGTCAATATGCCACAGACATCCTTTCTACTGACAGCATAAAGTCAGACTCAGAACAAACATAATTCAACAGAGCCATAATGCCATACTATAAGCCAAGTTAACTCAATAATGGCAGGTTCACAAACGAATCAAACTTTTAGAGATATGTAGTACACCAACAACTGAAAGTCATGTTAATGCAATGTACAATTCCCTCTAATAAAAAAATATACTAGAGTCTTATTAATTCAGACAAATGAGATTTGAACACAAAAGCCAAGAACCATAACATACTAGTAAAATGTCTGTTTTTTCTCAAAATTCATCTACATACACTTTCCTTTTTCTTTACTATCTTTTGTAATATCTGACAAGGGATGAATAAACAGTTCTGCTGTTCCCTTGATAACATGTTCTCGTTGCTCTCTGATTACAGATAAGCTTGTGTTCAAATGTCAGATTTTAACAGCATTTCTTCCCTCATTTCAGTTTGTCAAATGTCAAACACAAGAACGGGCTTTCCCACCATGGTGACAGGCTTGCTATTGCTGCAGTGAGGTTGTAATCAAACAAAACAATTGATTAAAATGATTCTGCAGGATCTATAGTCACGCTGATAGGATATAGAGTGATCTATCATTCATTACAGACAACCAAGAATAACAATGTGGAATCCGGTAAGGTGGTTAAATTAACTTGAACGAATGATAGGAGGCCTGTGTTGAACGTCACATTACAAGAATAGAGTGGTTCTTAATATTTAATATTAGTGATTAAGACATGCTATCTCTGTTTTCATCATCACATCCTTAGCAACATGTCTGTGGCAACCCACTCATGTTAAGCACATTATCCTTGAGTACTGTGACAAATTTCTCCCTCAATATAAGAGAGTACTGTGACAAATTTCTCCCTCAATATAAGGGAGAGTTTCAGCCAGTGACAGGTGGGGTTAAGGGGAAAGGGAGGTGAAACCTGATGTAATTGGTTAATATTATCTGCCTATGATGAAATGTAACAAATTCTTAGGCAATGGTTTCAGTATTCAAATACTAGCACTTGCAATGGCTTACTGAGTACATGAGCATATTCCTTTTAAAGGACAAAAGCATCTTAATATGCATAAACAATGAGTTCTCTGCACAAAAGAGTTTAAATTGCAGTAGGAAACATCTCCTCAGACTTCAATATGAGCGAAGTATTTTTACCAGAGTGGCAAACAGGTGGTAGAGGATGAAGTAGATGGCCACCACTGGTGCCCACATGTGTCCCACTGCTACCAGGGTTTGGTCCATGACATCCACCCAGCCCTCTTGAGTAAGGATCTGAAACATGGACATAAAGGCCTGTGGGAAAACAAAACCGAAACGATCAGTCAGCCGTCCCTCATTAAACTTCCTTCAAACGTGACACTCACACAGAGAGAGGAAGTACTTGTGATCTCCAGCACCAGCCTCATACTGCATCTCCATTTCAAAGCCGTGGTTTAACAAAGTTCCATTAATTGGCCTGTCTCAGTTTTTTGTGGTAAGGCATAAATGCAAATCAGGGTTGCATCTTCTTCTTGCAGTTGCCCCTGTTTTATTAGGGGTCATCACAGCACTTACTTAAAAATAAACTAATAAAATATACCATCATAATGAATTCCATGTGACTATTCATATTTTAAATGATTCTAATAACCTTCCTAACAGTAAAAAAAAATAGTCTGACAGGCACATTAATTTATATGCATCAATTTAATGTGATGTATAGTTTCTATGTACACCTATCGGCCACATTACCCAGAACAACACTGCACAGAGCACCACGCTGCTTTCAACAGCAGATATCCTTGATTGGACCACTTTTGGTTACTAATCACAGAACACTGCGAACCCCACAAGACCTGCCATGAGACCTTTGGAGATCCTCCAAAGCAAATTTCCCACTTGTGGGACTAAAAAAGATTTATCTTATCTTATCCTATGTTGCTCTGGATAAGGGTGTCTGCCAAATGCTGTAAATGTAAGGCAAACGTAATGAGGTGTTACCTGTTCTAGGCTATAATGTCTAAAAAAAATCCTAAATAAATCCATATATAAACTATTAAAAACACATAACAGAGTCTCACAGAAAAGTATTTGGCTCTCTTGAGTTTATAATCAACAAAACAGAGATTGCACACTTAAAGTCCACTTTGTCCCAAGAAAGGTTTTGGGGAAATGAAGATGTTGCGGAGCTAAGCCTAGTTGGCCTAAAGAAACCCCTAGAGCCTGTTTGCACTGGCTGCAGCCACGAGGAGCTCCAGATAAAGATTTAGCAACAGGTCTATTGCCAGGAAACAGAATAAACATTGTTATCTTCAGTTGTTATCATCCCTTTCTAAAAGAGGGGGTCTGTCATCTGTTGAGAAATTAAACACTGTGATGCAGTTGGAAGGTGTTCCAGGCTGCAATTGTTTCCATAAGTTTACAAGCACAGAGATTCAAAAAGGCTTTCCTAGAACACTATTTCACTGCGACAGATTCTGATAGAATATCAGGCCAGTTTTTATATATTTTATCAAGGTTTCATCTTGCTAAACTTTTCAACAAAAACCTTTTTGACCTGTTACTTTTTAACTCTTATATAACAAAGGGCTTTGCCAACTGTAAACTGAACATCAAATTTTCCCCCAGAGTAGTCAAGCACAATAAAACATATCCAATATGGAAAATTGGAATTGAACTTTACGTGCCCCTCTGTTTTCAGTCATGATATAAAGGAAGCATGATCCTGTCTGTAATGTTATATGTGCTGCAATAGTTCCTGAGAGAAACTATACATTTGGAATGCACTTCACATCACTAAGGGGTTATTACTGATTCGTTTGATGAAATATGACTAAAGGGTAAAGTAGTGACTCTTTTCATATATTTGGTTGTTCCAAATCTTCAAAATGGGGGCACAAGCATAGTAACCTATATTCTTTCAGCTCTGTTTGATCATGTTCCTTGTTATTAGCACTGAGAACCACATTATTAGTAAAGTGGTCCTCACACAGTGTGAACAATGTGAAATTCTTTCTCTGCATTTAACCCATTCCTAACAATAATCATTCATAAAAATCATAACATAATAATAATAATAAAAAGCAGATTTCGGTATGAACTGGTATACCACCCAGCACTAAAAATGTGCAATTCTGAAAGACCCTGCCACTGGAGACATCAAGTCCAAATGTAATAAAACGATACTGGCAACTTACTGGCAAAACAAAACACATTTCACAGGTGTGTGATGTATTTAAACATAATATCAATAACGGAACCCTAATGTCTTTATATAACAAGGGTAACACAGCTAGTTTTCCCCACCTCAAGTATTAGTTCCTCTTCATCTGTTTTTGGCTAATTTAACCATGTTTTGATGAAAGGCTTCACTGCAGTACTTAAGCTGGAACATACTGTGTCATAAATAGTAATAGGATGTCCATCAAAACTGGAGCTGTGCCACTAGTGGCTGGTGTAGACAGCCTGGTAATTATGGTTTTTAGCAGCTGTCCGTCATTGCTACGTAAAAGGTAAGATGGAGTGATACCAAAAGAGATTTTGTCCCGAGTCCAATTACCAGGAGATATTGCAACATCACAAAACTAACTATGGTATAACTATGGCTCATAGTTATACCATAGTTAGACAAGAGCAAACACTGGACAGAGGAGAGTGCTAAGGCATGAAGAGTGATGCCAGTCTTGCTCTATATATGCTAAACATGTGATTGCTTTGCAAAGCCCATTTGACTGTTAGGTATCAAAAAAACTTAGTAACTTCCACTACGGATAATCATCCAATCTTTAAAGGGTAAATATAGTGAAAGAGTTTACCCTTGGAAAGGTAGTAAAACGATCTAAGTCCTCCACAAAGCAGAACATCTGGAGACTGATGGCAGACATGACTATGAGAAGACTGGCAGTGAACACCACCAGACTGCCCAGTTTCTTTCCTGGGCCGAAGATTTTGTAGACAAAATCCTCCAGCGCAGGCGAGATCTTGATCAGGCGCACCACTCTCAAAACCTGCAGGAATGAAAGACATTCAGAGGTTCATTCTCTCTGGTGTATTTCTCCATGAAACACAGCCTTGTCACATAAAAGGACTCCAAAAGCAACAAATGGTAAATGAGACATGCCTCAGTTTAATTGCTTTTTCATTCTTCATTTCTTAATACAATGAACTCCCATTTCATCCTGAACCTGTGTGTTCTCTATATTAGGCATTACACACAAAAATGAAAGTACAAGAAGTCAGTTTGCTAGAATGTTTCAAATGTTAAGTCAACATGAATCAGAATGTTTTCTGTACTGTTCTGTGAAATGAAGGGTTAAGGAGTGTATCTGAAGTAGCACAGCATCTTTGGCCCATGATTGGTGGGATAGTAGGCATTTGAGTTAAACCTCATGAATATTATATTAGCTGGTAGTTAGGTCGCTAGTGATGTAACCAAAATGTTTTAGAGGCAGGCAAATGTCACTAACCTTTGATCAAAGATCATGGGAAAACAAGAACTTTGTTTTTTGATACTGCATCGTATGATTAAACATGGCAGGAAAAAGGCAATTATGATTTTGGGATGACTTTATGAATATATTAATGAATGTAACTGACTGATATAGAATAAAAGGGTTTGTGATATTTGTTTAAAACCACACTATTCCAAAACCAAGCGTGACAAATATGACCAGGAAAAAGGCAATCATGATTTTGGGATGACTTTATGCATTTATTAATGAATGCAATGCACTGAAATATATTAAAAGGGTTTATGATATTTGTTTAAAACCACACTATTCCTAAACCAACACAGCACTAACTCAAGACAGAGAAAAAAGCAGCTCACTAAGGACCATCCAAAGAAATATGGGAGACAATAGAAAGCGCTGATTAAGTACTGAAAATAATGAAGAAAAATAATAAAACAAAACAAGCAAAAAAAAAAACTATAAAGTAGAAACACACAAAACATTTGTTCTATCATTTCAACAGCTACAGTATTCATGTTAGTAGTAGTACTATTTATACTATTTAGTATTTCTTTGGTAATTACCAGCAAATTAGGTGTAACTCTGCTAGCCACTGATATATCAGTGATGGGTTGCATGGAGGGACAGCCTGCTCCAAAGTCTTATTCAAAATCAAACTTAAAAAGAAAAAAAAAACAAATTCTCTGAAGATCAATTACATTGCTCTTTCCAGTGGCAAAACATTTGATCCACTGATTTTTAAATATTTTCCAAGGGAATACACCACAGCATTGCAGCGATCATGATGAAATTTCAGGATTATTAGACCACAGCTATTTCTTGAATCTTTTAAGGGTTAGAATTGCTTGCATTACTTAATTATGAGAGAAAATAAGGGGAGTTCATCTTACCATCTTACTTTATCTTATGACTGTGCAAGAAGCTTCTCAATCCATACTTTGAGATGAGTTTATTCTAAAAATACATGAAATGTGAAGAGGAGTAACATTTATGAATAAAGATTATTCACAGGAAGAGAGTTCTCTTCTCTGTGTTCTTTGAGCAAATTAGATGACAAAGGCTTAGTCTGACCTTTAGCTGTGGAAGGCAGAATAAATTAGAAACAAGAAAAATATTGAACTGTACTATTAAGGTTGTTCTTAATAGTAACTCAAAGAATTCTTTACATTTTCTTCCAAAAGCCCTAAATCACTTGTTTTTAAAGAAATGATCTGGGTAAATGGTGCATGGAATAAATTGAGAGCATTCAAAGCAAAAATAACACCAGGATATGAGAAATACTGCACAATTAGATTGATCGTAATCATGTAACCTGTGTGACCAAACACAGAAATAGGCTTAATGATTCAGGTGACTCATTTCCGAGTTCAGAATAGATGGTGAATCATCGAAGAAGCTATATGCATGTGTAACACAGTCCTGCACTCACTGAGAAGCTAAGAATATTTTGCTCATAAAGCGTGGCGGCATGCGGATGGCACCCCACACCTCCTGTGGAGAAGAAAGGGCTAGGTAGAGTGCAGGCTGTCCCCCTAATAAGGCCTGTCAACAAAAAATAAACCTTTAATCCCCTCTCCCATCTCACTCGAGCTGCCCAGAGCCATCCTCAGCTAGCTCCACCACAGCAAGCAGCATTATGCATTATTACCTGACATTAGAGCCTGATTAGCACTGGACCATCTAGCAGGTGCTGCCGCCTTGCTGAGATATTTTACAGAAAAAAAACATTAATGATACATGGCTGGTCCTGTTCTGTGGACTGGAGTCAGGCACTGACACTAGCAGAGAATGCTATCCGGACAGCATTTTGCACAGCTTCATAATGTGAAGATCAGATCACCTGAGTACTAGGCTTAAGTGGGTGTATATAGAGACGTTGTCTCAGTGTGAGGTATACTAAGCCCTGCCTAGTTACCAAGCGTTTCCCTGTTTTCTTGTCTGTATTGCCTTCTCATATTTCTCTGATTTTTGGACTTGTCTTTGAGTGCTTCTGATTGGATTTACTGGGTTTGGAATTTGCCTCTTGCCTCTCGCAGAGTATCATTTCACCAGTAATGAAAGCTATAATAGAACGACCTGTCAGTCTCTTGATATTATGCACATGGAAGGTAAATAGCTGTCCAATACAAATCAGAATCAGAAACTTGACTGCAGGTACACAAAGAGAGACCATACAAATATACACTAAAACAAAACTCCCCCCCAGAAAATGATCTGTACTAAATACAGTACTCTATACTAAATACATTTGTTATATAGACAAAGTGGTCAGTAAGAGTGCTGGATATAAATACTACAGATGAAAAGCATAGGGGAAAGTGCCTAAACCTTATTATTAAACTTTTGAAATAAAAATAGATGTTTAGTGTATTTAAAGAGTTAAAGTTCCCTGATCAATTAATAGCAATAATCCAAAATGACTTGGAATGCAACCATTTTCCATTATTAGCCTTTATAAGTAAAGAATGATTTAGTTTTCTTCTGTAAAGTTACAATTTTGTAGTTACTTCTAATATTTACTCTTAATCAAATTTAATTTTATATTATTATTAATGGTATTAATATAATATTATGACTATAATTACTTTCATATTTGGTTAGTGTTAATAACATATCCGCTGGGCGGTGGACTGTGTACATTCCAAAATTCTCTAGCCAACTCTAGCCAACAAACATCTGTTCCCTGCCAAACAGTTGCCCTGTCAAATGCCAAACAGTACTGAGTGGGAAAATGCAGTCTCTTTGACTGAAAGCAGCCAGGAGCAGCACTGACTTTCAAGTGGGAACTACCTTCAATATAATCTGCAGCAGTGAAGTGCTGACTGCACACAAAAGTGCTTCCCCTCCACTTTCCCCATTGAACAAAATGTATTCCTTCACCTTACAAAACTGCACGAAGAACTGTTGAGTTTGAACACATGTGTATGCTCTTGGATTCTTGTGTCGTGGGAAATTAAACAAAATTGTGAAAATTGACCCAATTATGTACACATGCGTAGGACATAAGCAAGTTACTGTGCCCACCTGAAAGTAGGTTAACTGAGAGTGGTACAGATCAGGGTAGATGTGCAGGGTGGTCCCCACTACCAGCAGAGACTCAAACTTGTGTAAAGAGGAGCTAATGTAGCCAGTAAAACCTAGGCACCAGATCTTTAGAAGAGCCTCCAGATCAAACAGCACAGTAAAAGCAACCTGGAAAGTAAAAGAGGGAGAGAGAGAGAGAGAGAGAGAGAGAGAGAGAGAGAGAGAGAGAGAAATAGAAAGAGAGAGGGGTTATGTAGACACTTAAATTGCCTTATTAGAAAAGAGCTGAAATCTATGACTAAAGTCTGAATAATATATAAGCGGTAGGAGGCAAGATGATGTAAGTGACTAGTTGGTTACATTTAAAACTAAACTCTGACTGAAAGCAATGATAAATAAAATAAAAAAGAGCAAAACAAGAACAGACGAAGACAAAACTAAAACTATAGATAACATTATATAATATAACAAAAAGACGAGAAACACTGGGTCAACATATACACAGGGCTCAGGAACTGGGACAGGTCTGGAGCAGAAGTAAGGAACAGGAGGAGGTAGCACCTGGCGGTGGAAACCATGGCAGACTGCCCCCTCCATCCTGCCCAATGCATGGGTCCTGAGTCAAAAAAATAAACTCAAAGTGTGACCTCGGCTTGAAAAAAGGCAATAGCGGACCACAGCCAGAGATGGACTGAGATAGAACAGGAGGGAATGGGACTGAGGCAGATACATGGAAGGGGTGCAATTAGCTCCATAAGTATTTAAACATTAATTGATATTTTTGTAATTTTCCCTTTGTATTTGAAATTATGAAAGATGTGAAGTATAGACTTACAAGGTATTGCATTAAGCATTCAGAAATTATAGTTATTTTCACTCTACCTTCAGAGGCTCAGAAGTAATTGGACAAAGTAATATGAAATATACATATTGTTTTAATACTTGGATGAAAATACAATGACTGCCTGAAGTCTGGAATCCATGGACGTCACCGAATGCAAATTTTCAATTTTCCTCTCTTCAGATGTTTTGTCAGGTCTTCACTGCCGTGTTCAGTTGCTGCTTGTTTGCTAGTCTTTCTGCCATAACTTTTGTCTTTAGTAATTAAAAATAGGCTCTGTTGGGTTGAGATCAGGTGGTCAACGAAGAATATCACAATTCTTTACCAGAAACTCTTGGGTTGCTTTCACAGTATGCTGTGGGTCATTATCCATTTGAATCTGCCAATCAATTTTCTAGCATTTGGCTGAATCTAAGAAGAGTATAGCCCTATAAACTTCTGCTAAGAGGCAAATACGGTTTTATCTTTACATGTTCATCATCAATAAACACCAGTGACACAGTCTCCCAGACCTTTTGGTGTTGCTGTGCATTCCTTCTTTGTAAGAATGTAAAAAAAATTGTTGAACTGGCCACCAAGTTATAGATATCTCTCTGACAGGCTCATTTTGTTTCTTTCAGGCTAATGATGGCCTCATTCACTTGCACTGACACCTCTTTGGACCTCACATTGAGATCCAGTGAATAGCTACCGAATGCAAATTTAGTGCTTTGAATCAAGTCCAGACCTTTTAGCTACTTAATTTGTCATGGAATAATGAGGGAACGGGCCACATCTAGCCACAAAACTGCTTGTTAGTCACATGTCAAATTGCTTTTGAGCCTTTGAAAATGGAGGCTGTAATTTCTAAAAGCTTACTGCAATACCTTGTTTATCAACATTGAATGTCCATATTTCTATCACATTTTGCTTCATTTCAAATCCATTGTGGTAGTATACAGAGAGAAAATGATGAAGATTGCATGATTGCTAAATACAGTAACCTCCCAGTATTACGCGGATGAGGAGTCGCGGATTCAGTCACACGCAGATTTATTTTGAGAAACAATCTCATAGTTTTACACGGAAATCCCCACAATAACGAGGAAACTGCAAATATCTTATTGTGCTTTTTTGTGGCAATAAATGTATTTTTTTCTGGATGTTTTCATACAAGGGGACTCAGGGCAGGCTGTAGCTGACCTGATTCCACCCTAGGGTTGAGCCCCCGCACTTAAAGCACAGTGTCTGCGTGGTGCATGCACTAAGACACTTCAAACTACACAGTTTGATTAATCTCCAGGAGACCTTTCCAACGAGCCCTCATTGGTATTTTTAGTCCAAGTAGATCATGGATTATTCCCCCAAAACCGTTCACCTTGGCACAGTGTCCCAATACTTTTGTCCCACGAACTTCTGACTTGCATATCTTGGTGGGGAATTTAAATTAAAGAGGCAAATACGGTTTTACCTTTACATGTTCTTTAAGGGTAATGCATTAAACTGAAAGTGTTGTGGGAGCATATTTGGGGGCATATTTAGGGTTTACACTATATATGCCTTTTTAGGCCTTTTCTTTCTTTCTTTTTTTTTCCAACCAAAACACAACAAGGCGTTTTTTTCATTATACACCGGTGCTCTTGGAACACAACCCCCGCAAAAAGCCTGCATAGGACCTACCTATGTATAGGGATCACGGACCGGAATGGGAACAGGTCGGAGCGGGTCCAACATGAGGCACAGAAAAAGTCTGAGGATTTAATTTACCCAAACTTGCCATTGGAGGAGCAACTCGCTATATGCACATAATAAAAATTGGATGCTAGGGACATGAGAGAATGGGTGGCGGGAAGACAAAACAAGCTCATGTCTATATGTATTCACAGAATAAAGATGGAGACATGAACTGGATTAATGTTGATATGGATTGGGAGCTGGGCCGTGAATATGCAGTGTGCATTCTTCGCCTTATCTCTGCCTTTCAGCTGGGCGTGGGCGGGTGGCCACACTCTTCTATCTGTCTTTGTTCCTGCCGTGCCACCTGCATACTGATTGAACAGACAGAGCGTGGCAGACAGCACACGTGCGCGTAAACAGACACACACACATGCACACACACACGCCTAGAGCATTGCGAAATGGAGTGTGTCTGCAGGCTGTTTGCACCCACACTGTCATTCCTGACTTAATCTCTGAGTTAAAGATGGCAGAATGTGATGAGGATGGGTGTCAGTAGAATCTAATCTGCTCATCCGTTATATGATCAACAGTTCACCCAAACAAGGGATTTGGGTTCTCTCCCTTCAGAATCTCCTAATAATGTTTTAGTTGCCCACATTTGACCTGAAAGCAATTTTCCTCAAAAAATGGCTGCATAAAATAACGACAACACAAACTTGTTTTTGGAACGTTAAATAATTCAATAACATTATCGTATGGAGTAAACGTAGTAGCTAGTTTTCATCACGGAGGTCCAGTGAGGGCAATTGTTGTTGCAACTTTAATGATGTATATATCTAATGTAACCTTTTCTACAGTCAGTGGGTCAAACCCCTATGCGATTGCAGCCTCTCATTCTTGCTCTCACTCATACAACTTGTGGTTTCTTGTAAGGGTAGAGGTTCTAAAGGATTATCCAACTGTAGCAGTCCACTTTGCTATTGCTTTTGTTAGTTTGTTGGTTTATCCACAGTTCATGCAAGCACTGACAAGATTTTTCAAAACCAAATTTGAACTTTTAAACCATTTATAGCAGTGCAAGCTAAAGCCCAGTAGAGTAAAATATAGTCTAATGCTAAAATATAGTTGAATGCTCATATTGCGTATAAATATGCATTGATTCGTAAACTAATTTCTACTAAAACAAAATTTAGTAGAAGTATATATATATATACATACACACACACACACACAACAGAAATGCATTAGAGAAGAGTGATTATTTACAGTGGCAGGTTTGTTTTATGCTGAGAAAGAGTGGTAGAATTGGCTTGATTTAAAAGATTTGAATAATTTCCCCATAAATAAAACATTGTACCAACACTTTTGCTGGCAAATGTGAGTAAATTGTACAAAGACTTGTGCCAATGGAGGATATTTAATTCAAATGGAAAGGAAACATTTGATTCTGCAGTGTGTGTACTCTGACCTTCTGGCCTTTGCATTTGGCATTGGCGTCATCAATACCCTGTTCTTTGGAACGTGTACTGTAATTGCCATACCCAGGAGAGATTATGACTGGCTGGAAAACGATATGAGTGTTGAGTGAGTTGTTGTAAGGAATGGAGATAATATATGCTTGTCTGGAAGGTGATATGCTTTCTGATTAGGCCTTTTATTTGGAACAGCCAACCTTGAACAACAAGGTCAAGAAGAGCCGCTCACGCTAATGACCCCGATTTCAGCAGGTTCTAAAGCCTCTAAAAGCTCCTCATTTGCTGTATTGTTTAGTGCAAGCCTGCTTTCCATTGTAATCAGCACCTCAATGTCAAGGTTTAGGATAGTAGATAAAATATTACCTGTTAAGAGCATTCTTTAGGGTTATCCATAGTGATCCACTTCACATCAGAAACTCTGTTTCAAAGATTTAATTATTTTGAAATTTTTTTTTTTAAATCAGTGGAAGTCCTTTTTTACCAACAATGTCAAGCAGGGGAGCTCACACGAATTATACCACTTTTAAGGACCAGAACAATGACCTTAGCTCACATCATGCTTTGTTCATCACCTGTCTCTAGTCCACAGTCCAGCAGCTTGAGTGGCTAAGCTAATATATAATCTTTTGCTGTGCTGTCAGATTTGTCCAGAAAAAAAGCAAGAGAGGTCCATATTAATGAAATTAATTAATGTTAAATTGACACTATTCATGCCAAAAGAAGTAAGCTGGAGTTATGAGGCAATATTCCCTGAAGGACCATTCCACCTGAAAATAATAGATATGTCAGTCATTAAGACCTTTACAATGCTTCAGATATTGAATATTATTTCTTTTCTCAACATATGTGTTGCATTTATGCATTTTAGTGCTAAATGCATTTTAGTGCTAAATTATTAAGAAAAATATTATTTATTAATTTTATAATGTAAATATTAACATAAATTCAGCAAAATTGTATATTGTCATGGCTGAGGGCCATTGATGGCCACCGTGTTTTGATTTGACTTTTGTTTTGCCTTGTGTCACGTGTTTTTGGTTCCCCA
>JBBPDC010000002.1:8667187-8685197 GCA_037974485.1 Hemigrammopetersius urotaenia
AAGCATCAAGTTCTGCATGGCGGTTTCCTCTGGTTCTCTCAGCCCACTCACATGTCAGCAGGAGGGGTCCGTGACAATATCGAGGGTTTGGAGCACAATGACATTTTCAGAAGATGTTCAGAAGATTTCTTACAGCAAGTATTTTCTATTCTCATGTTATATGTTATATTCAGTATATAATGGCCTTTATCTGTTCCAAAAATGCAGTAGTGTATTTTTTAATTATTTATTTAGCATGTTGTTGAATAATGAATAAAGTATTTATGACTTAGAGTTTGCTATTATTTAATTAAAGGAATGGTTACATTTCAGATTCGTTATGCAAAAAAACGCCTTGTTCTTGTTGCATAGGTAATCAGAGGCATATTATTTTAACAACAATCACGTTATACATCACATTTGCCCATATAATGCAGCCCTAATCAAGAGTGAGAGAGAAAGAGACAGATGACTAAAGGACTCTCCTGCCTGCCCATTACCAGCGTAACTGGGAAAAAGGCACTGTCTCATTGCTGTGCGAAAAGAACATGATGGATGTGGCACTGGTCAGTCCCCTCTCTGGAGGCTATCCCTACTCTATTTCTCTCTTGTTCTCTCATAACCCAACATAGCATGTAGCCCAATGGATGCTCTGAGTGCTGCAAAAACCAATAACAATCCATAATTCCTAGAGTTCTGTACCATCGTATAACAGCAAACGTACTGGTGTTAGAAGAGAGAGAAAAAGTAGGTGCAAAGCTCACTTAATGATGAAGACCAGTCTGCAAACTGACCGCAGTAGCATCACACATTTGAAAGAGCACTTCAGTTCCTTCTGCTGTCTACGACTGCCAGGCAAGACAAATGGAGCATCAAATGGTAACTGAAATCAGCCAAATCATTTTTAAAAAGGCTGTTGAAAGAGCTTGCTTATGTAACTGTTTACATAAATCCAGCATACAGTAAAGTACAAACAAAATTCTCATTCCACATTTGTTTACAAGAATCCTTCTTTCATACCATGTTCAGTCAAACAACCAAATGGAAGCTGACAACATTTGGGTAGGTTCATCAGCTAAAAACCAGTGACCGTTGCTTTGGTCAGCTGGAGGATAATTCGGGTCAATATTACTGACCCATGCATTTCTCAGTCTGTTTTTAAAGGCTTGCATGCAACTATATAAATATAAACATTTTAAACAAATATTTTTTAAAAAGAATGTTAACTTCATTGGTTTTAGGTTAAAAAAACAGAAACAGTTACGTAATCTGATAACCAACACTATATGCATGGATTGACATAAGCGGTACGCATGCAAGAATTTGCGTCTGTGGTACAACAAATGCGTACCGGTTTTCAGTCTTCATTGCGCAAATGCGTACCTAATTTAAGTAACTTCACATTGGATCTCTTAGTACCGCCACTCAGGAAAAGAAAACCTTAATAAGAAAAATAATAATGATGTTTTAAAATATGGTTCCTGCCGGTCCAGAGAGCCTTGCTTCTGCACCAATCAAAATTCAGTCCGAGCTGATCTCACGTCAGCACATCTGTCACTGCGTGCCGTGCCCCCTCGACATCACGGCCCGCCCTGATATGAGACCCATTCGCCAGTCCAGAGAGGAGTGATCTGCCCCTGTTCCACGGATCTGAGCAAGACGCTTTTTCTCACTCGACAGCCACAAGTACAGAAACAGGCTGAACGCGGCCCGAGCGGCTCTGCCAGCATTGCAATTCTCATTTCGACCAGTTAGTGACGAGAAAGGAGACACACCCATCATATTAGAATGGTGTCAAATAATTCCGTGGATGACTAGACTGTAATTTAATTTAGGTTTAAAGCCAGTTTGCCCATTCAGCACCATTTGGCATCTATTTATAAGCACATGCGCCACCAGCGGACCACACAAGTTAGGGGGAAGGGGTTCCAGCACCCATGGTAAGGTAAAAAAAAGTTGAATTTGGGTGCATGCCAATAAAAGAAATAGGTAAAATGTTTCTAATCCATATAAGCATAACATTACTTAACATGTTATACAAACATGTTATTTGCGAGGCTGACTATAAAAAGTTTCTAAAAAAGTGAACCCTCTCTGGGTTCTCTGGAAACTCTGAAGTAACAAATTTAGAAAACACACTATTCCATTGTTTTGTATTGTCATTTTTGGGCCAGCTGAAAAAGAAAAGCTTCACGTCTTTAACTGGTGTATTCACTCATTTGAGGGATATCAGTTACTTATGAATGTTTTTACATTAAACATATTGGACAGTATTTGTGCTGGGTTTTTTAGATTTCTAGCATGCGGTGAAGTAGGTCTGTGTCAGTGGGCCTGAAGGCACACATTCTGGCTTCCTCTTACTCCTAATGATAAATGTTTTATTATTCTTCTGTTGTGGTAAAATGTTCGAGAGAAGGGATATTAGTATTAAAGCTAACCGGCTAACAAGCAAACTGTGGTTTTGCCTCAACCACATCTTAAAAAGAGAGAAAAACTTTCAATAAAAATGAATCATGTTCGAGGAAAAACAGAAAATACAAAAAGTTTTTTCTGCTAAATAGGCATCCGATGTGTTGAAGCCACAGCTTTAAAAAACTACAGGTACATTCCTGAGGCAACAATATTTGTGCTGCTGTTTGAGATCGGGAAATGTGACACAGCTGACAATTTGAAACCACATTACATGTAATCAGTTAATAGGATTTTTAAAGCCTTTAAAGTCAGCCACAAAATGTTCATACTGGCTGGCCCTTTTGCTAACTAATGGGCCTTAGCATTCAAAATGTAGGTACATAACAAAGCACTTTGTTTACTGAAACAAGAGAACACAATCTCTATTCAGGCATTATTCAGCAGGTAAGTCCTGGTGCCTCCACTCGACTGTTTAATTAAGCAAACAGACTATAAATAGCCTGTGGGAGGCAAGCAGGGTCCAAATCCCTATGCTTATCAGTGCCATTACTGCAACAGCATGATTCATGCTTGGGCTGGGATAGGCTGGTTAATTAAAGCTGACTGTCCTCTGGAATTCCCCATTTGCTCTCTTGTCTGCCACTGCCAGGTGAGGGACAGCCTGGATAGAAGCTTGCTTTTGGAGGGAAATATGTGGCTGCTAGTGTGCGTCAAATGGAGATCTCTAGACCATAAAAAGCAAGGGAGGAAGGGTCAAAGTTGGGGAGAGCAGTTTGCTTTAAATACATCATCACAGCATGAAGCAGAACAGTCGTATCCAGAGGTTAAGGTGTTCCCTCTTTGGGTGGTAATTTAATGGCATTACCTTTTGTATTTTCTTTGTCTGCTGCACAGAGTGAATGTGGAAAGGAAACAAACAGGATGTCTCCACAGCTTAAAACATCCATCTTCAACAATATCAAAAACATTGTAGTGTGGAGTCACTACACTACAAGCAACAGTCCGACTTTTAAAGCACCAAAACCTAACATTATACAGTAACCTCCAGTTTTATGCGGAGTCACAGATTCAGTCACACACACATTTTTTTTTTGAGAACCGAAATCCCCACAATAACCCGGTAACTACAAATATCCTCCAACTTTTTTTGCTTTTTTTGGATGTTTTCATGCAAGAGGACTCAGGGCAGGCTGTAGCTGACCTGGAAGCACTTTTTTCAAATTCCACAGCAGGGTTGATTTCTCCACGGTGCAAGTACTCATACACTTCAAACTCCACAGTTTGATTAATTTCCAGGAGACCTAATTTGTATTTTTAGCCTGAGTAGATTAGGGGTTATTCCCCCAAAACCGTTCACCTCTCCACAGTGTCCCAATACCTTTGTTCAACGTCCTTCCGAGTTGCATATTTTGGCGGGGAATTTAAATGAAACAAGGCAAATACGAGTTTACCTTCACGTTTTCTTTAAGGGTAATGCATTAAGTTTAAAATTAAACTAAAAGTGTTCTGAGAGCATATTTGGGGGCATATATAGGGTTTACACTGCAAAAATAAGCATGTATATGCTTTTTTTTTTTATAACCAAAACACAACAGTGCGTTTTTTCACTATACATGGGGGCTCTTGGAACATTACATATCAATCTGTCCAGCAACACATCCCAACTGTCACGGTCTGGTCAGTGGCCGTTTGGGCCAGTGCTTTTTAGTTGTGTCTGTTTGTTTCTGTTCTGTGGACTGTTTTCTGTTTATGTGCTCCCCAGCTGCCTTGTGTTTCCCTTAATGTCACCATGTATATAAGCCTGTGTCTATCTGTGTAACTTTATGTGTCCATCGCCTTATTTCTGCCCTAATCCTGTTTTGCCCTGATGGCCACCGTGCCTGGTTTGCTTTGTTTCCCTGTTTTCACTTGTAAATAAACTGACCTGCATGGAAGCCTGCCTGCCTGTCCCCGTTCTTCCCAAGGTAAATCACGACAGGGGGGGTTGAGTCCAACAAAACTTTAGCAGGAGGATAATGGTGTAGAACTGATAACTAATAACGGAATTATTTAATAGTAATCAAAGCCAATTTAAATGTTTTAAAGCTCTTTGAAATATGCTTTGTTAACAAATGACATTTTATTGGCTAATAGCTGAGGGCTATAAAGCAAAAATAAATCATGACAAAACTCCTTCCTAGTTTTACCCGTACCCCTTGTTTTAGAATGCCCTGCTGACCATTGAAACAGACAATGGTAAGTGGTTGAAATCTTCCCCTTCGATATAGCAAAATCCATAAATAACCCAAAACATCATCAGTAGTCGTAGACAGCTTTTACATAAAGAGACAGGTTTTTGACATTTCCACCAAGCCATCGTCAGCTGTGGCAACCTCCCTTGCGAGGGTGATTGATTTTAAAGAGGTGGTAAAGTTCAACATCCTCACTTCTGGACTTTAGTTAAATTTATTAAGAAAGAAATGAATAAATAAATAAAATAACTCTGAATATCTAGGTACTGAGACATCTGCATAGCTTACTACTACATCGTTAATGACCATTCTTTTCACAACAGGCTTTTTCACACCAGGGTCCTAGGGGACCACAATACATACAAAATTCAATACTTCTTAAATCTTTAGTAACAAAAAATGAAGAAAGTTGTGGATTTCTTTAGTTTGAATGATTTCTCATCAAATCTTCAGAGTGTGCCTCAGAAAAATCTTAATTTGGAGATTGTCACGGTCGCCTCGCTCTCCCCCCGCACATTCCGTTCCTCGTCCCCAGAATATTAGCCTTCATTCACGTCTTCCTTTTTTTTCCACATTCCCTGTCTCCGTGTCTGGCCCCTTTTCCCAATCCACCTCCGGTCCTCCCTTCCCCTTTCCTCCCTTGCTTCCTTTCAAGTCCCCACGTTTCGTTTGTGCCACTCCCTGTCCTTATTGCTTTCACCTGTCCCTCATTTCGGTATCGTTATTTAAACCCCAGCCTGACCCCAGTTCCCTGTGTCTGTATTTGTCTTTATTTGCGTGTTGTGTGTCCCACTGTGTTTTCATTTCCCCGTTCCTATATATGCTGATAATCTGTTTCTTTGTTTTTCCCTTGCAGGCTCGTGCTTCTAAATGAGAACCTGATATTCCCCTCTGCGCGTTGTCCACGCTGAAACCTGATTTCCTCATGCATACCTCTCGCTTGCATGCGAGTACGAATCTTCTGAGTTGTGTTTGTTATTTTGTTAGGAAACACGAGCCTTGCCCTTTGCAGTTCTTCTGTTTATTTTGGTTTTGTGGTCCTGAGTTGGGGGGATTTATTCTGTTAGTTGTGCTTGTTTGTTGTTCTCCCCTCGTTTGTATTAAACATTGTTTTCATTCAGCCTTGGCGTCCTCCCCTTCCCTCTCACAACTCACGGCAATGACAGAGATCCATGTGGCCAACAATAGAATTGGAATACCTTACCCCTAATTGTGAATGGAGGGTTAAGGCTAAGTTGTTGGGACAAGAGGCAAAATTGGATTGGGATGTGAGACCATGCAGTGATTAAGATTTTTTTATGATCAATCCTAATACTGATTTTTTTATTGCCAACTGAGCAGATGGCAGATTTTTGGCCAATTTTTAATAGCCTTTTTCTGTTTATAATAATGAAATTTAAAGTAATATATATAAAGTTAATTTTCTGTTTATCCCAAATGTTGACTAAATAAACACATGAGACATACTAGAACATTCCCACTACTTTCTGTTAGCTGTATAAATAATATTGTGCTACTTAACAGGCCAGACTGTCACTCACTAACCTGGCAGTACTACAGAAAACATGAACTGAAACTAAAGAAAGTGGGCAGATTCTAGCAGGTTATATGAGATTCTGTTTCTTTTTCATGATAGTTCTTCCATCACAGGCATTGTAAGTTTGTATATGAAAAAATAATTGCTTTTTATAGGTTGCATGAATCAAACTAGACTGCATTTCTGCAGAGAAAATGCAAGGGGTGCTTGCTCAAATGCAAAACACAGCATTAGTGTTAGCGTTAGCATTAGGGTTAGCATTAACAGCATTAACATAGCGTTAGCATTAACATTAACATTAGCTTTAGCATTATCATTAACATAGCATTAGCATAGCATTAACGTTAGCATCAACATCACATTAGCATTAACATAACATTAGCATAATAGTAGTTCAGTTACAACAGGTGTGTCTGTGGGGGTGTGGCCTGAGGTCTCATACGAGGTTGCTGCTGCTGTGTGTTTGAGCAAGCACACTAATAAAGTGCAACAACGGATGTAAGAGCACAATGAGTCAGAAATAATCACACTATGACATTTTTGTACCAGTGTAACAGTGGCATTCAAAGACAGGTTGAGTAATTCATTAATTCACACTTATCAGCCAAAATCAAAATAATTTACTGGTTTATGGCCAATAGTGCATTTTGAGCAAAATAGTATTAATTCCAGCCTTGCCTGATTCTGATGTTCATCCTTAATCACAGTTCCATTTTCTGAGCTCTACGAACAAGGTCAGGCCAAATGCACCAGAGAAATAGTAAGTAAAGGCAATTTGCAGCACAGTACACTCAGTAAGCACATTGTGACATATGATAATAACATATTGTCATTTTGTTCAGTCTTAACAGTCAGATTTTTAAAAAATCAGTACGGCTAGTACTGCGGTCAGCCATAGTAGCTGTCTCTTAATAGGTTCAGTACATGGACAGTGCACGGCCAGTATACAAGCAAATATTTCAACCATGGCTTGCTGAAGGCATCAAGCTTTGAATTGCCAGTCAGACAACTACAGTAAAGCTGACCAGAATTTCTTCATTTGATTGTGAGGGAGTATGCTAAAAATTTCCCCACTGTTTTATTACTGAAAACCTATTTTGAAGGCTATAAAAAAAATCTGTCCGCTAAGCACATTCCAAAGACTTCATCTACAGTTAAACTGCAAAATTCTTATCTGGAAGGTCAGAATTTAAATTCATTTTAAACATTTATTATTTTTACAATAACTAAGTATCTGCTGTCCAAAAGGTTGGTTCAAAGTCTTCTTGCCAGAGAAAAAAGTTCAAAACTTACAAAGACAAGAGATCTGAACTTTTCTGAAAGCACCCTGGAAGAGCATTTCTGTAATTATGATATAAGAAAATGTAAAGTGCTAATTAACATCTGTGAGCCCAGTGGAGAGGAGAACAAGGTGATCTCATTAACCTTAACCATTTAATGAAACATGACTGAGTGCTTTAGAGCTTCATGATTCCAGCTGAATATAAAGCTGAAGTGAAATCTGACTATGCCTAAAAGACTGAAACAAAGACTTTTTTTATTTTGCGCAATGTCAGACTTCTCGAATATGAGCACAGTACATAAATATGAAAAAGCCATTTGTATTATTTATAAGGTAGAATTCTATGCAGACCCTAAAAAAATATACAGCAAACCCCCGAAAAACGCAGGCATCCGCATATGGTAAAAAATACATAAAGCTGTGATGTAGTAAAAATGTTCCTAAAAATGCCTATTTCTATAGTGTAAACCCCAAATATGCTCCCAAAACACTTTAAGTTCATTTTAAAAACTCAGCTTTCTTTGGTAAAAGCAGGGTAAATACAGTAATGTACAGTAAAAATGTATAGTGACATTTTATATGGAAATGTAGTAATATTTATGTTACAAAATTAGTAAATAGTATTTTCCTGAATGATTCCTAAAATGCATGAAAAATTATATACTGCCACAAAAAATATAGTCAAGTGTTAATACAGCACAGCACACAGTGTGAACAGTGTGAAATTCTTTCTCAGCATTAACCATTTCACCAAGTGAAGCAGGGGGAAGCCACCAATTAGGGGCACCCCGGGAGCAGTATGTGAGGACGGTACCTTGCTCAAGGGAACCTCAGTGATGACACTAATAGTGTTGGGATTCGAACCAACAACCTTCAGATTGCGGGGCCCTTAGGAAAGAGAATTAATAGATTTTCCTAGATGATGAAGCCAAGAACATGTTCGCAACGCGAGTATTTGTGGGTGGTACATCCTATGCATTTTTAATTTGCTATTCTTCAGTGTATTTGTAGATTGTTTTGGGTGGCATTTTTTATTTGCTATTTTTCATGACAGGCCCTGGAGTTTCAGCGTTGTCTGACCGCTATGATCACTGTGTTTACTGCTGACAGCTGTCATGGCGCTGATATTTGATCAGAAATTTCTGACCTTTCACAGATTTGCCATTGGGAGGTTTTCTATGTTCATGAGCTCTGGAACATACATAACAAATAATTTCTATAAAGAAGGTGCAACTTGGTAATATGGAGCCAACAACAAAGCAGTGAAATGCCTAGGTATTTACATTTACATTTAAAGCATTTAGCTGGCATTTCGGTATGGTAATTACTACGGTAAGAAGGCAAAGCCCTTTAAAGGGTGGCAACTCCTCTGATCCCTGGTGTCAATGCTCACACTGCAAAATCTATAAAAAGATACTAGAGCAGAAGATGTATGATCAATCCCACATATGCCAACAAAGACCTCATGGCTTCTATGTGATAAATGGTACCATGCCATTAGGTCCAGTAGCAGTCAACTAGAGGACAATTACTGCCTTTAAATTATCAGGTCTTTCTCCAGAACTATCCAGAAGTATCATACTACCTCACCTCATCCTGTCACTTTAAATATGAAGTGAAAGTGACCATTTGTCATACGTGTACACACCACAGCACACAGTGTGAACAGCACGAAATTCTTCCTCTGCATTTAACCCATTCACCAAGTGAAGCAGGGGGCAGCTACGAACACAGCGCCCGGGGAGCAGTGCTTGGGGACGGTACCTTGCTCAGGGTACCTCAGCTGTGCCTAGCGGCCTTGGGAATTGAACCCGGACTTTCTGGTCGCAAGGCGAATGCCCTGACCACTAGGCCACCAAATATGTTTCACTATGTTCAGTTACGTTATTTTTATTAACTGTCTATTTGATTACTATTTAATATTCGCAAGGGCCAAGCCAGGTTGAATGTTTTCTTCTGTTTCCTTCTGTCCAGACCTGGACAAATGTTCATTAGTCTGCTGTTTCCAACATGACTCTTCAATCACAGTTCACAGACCACTTTTGCTGAAAGCCACTGTGCTTGAACTGTGAGATGAACTACACCTTTACCCACTTGGAGAGAGTGCTCTCCCTGCCTCCCTCTTTCCCTCCCTTCCTCTATCAGTCCGGTTGTCCTGGAGAGCACACAAACGCTTTCCTTTTTTTAATGGGATCCATTCAACGTCACCTGGATCTAGAAATGTCATTAAATGTCATTCTTCAGCAGTAGAGCGCCTGCCACTCTTTTTGTTCCATTACCTCAACTGCCTCCATTGCTTTTCAAGCCATTGCTTTCTTTGGCAGAATGTAACAAAAACACAGTTCTTTTTCTTATATTGTAGCCATATTAGGGCTATAACACTTGATTATTAGTGCAAATGTAACGTCCCAAGCCATTGGACTGACTCAAGAGGTGGCTTGTATTTTTAATTTTGAGCTTGGTCTCGTCCACAGTCGGCATTTAGAATAAGGATTCACATTGGCCTGGGATCAATGGATAACTACGTTGAGGTGTTTTGAGTTTCTCCACCAATATAAATAGTTTCTGTTTCAGTTCACCTTTGTCTGTTCTCCCTCATGCTACCACTACCTGATTCCTAGTTTTGTGTCTTGACTTTGTGTGTTGAAATAAAGACAAAGAAAGAAGAATATCTGTCTGCTTTTGCGCCTCATTTCTGCATGGCCACAGCCCGGATGCGACGGTAAATTAATAACTAATAGTCAAATAATTTGCCTAAATGTGTCTTGTAAATGTGAAGAGCTATGATAAAAAATGCATCTTGTCACCACACTAACTTCTTAGCTAAATTTTAGGAAAAACTTTAAGCTCACAGCAATCACGGTGTGAAAAAAGCCTATGCCACTTTGCGTCTGCATCTATTTTTTCAATTCACCACAATTTTGAGGAACTGTGAGTGACAGTTAAAACAAGAGTTTAATAACAAAAATAATAACAAACAAATTAAATTAATGTCACAGCTCGCAGGCTGCTGCATCAATTAATTTAACATTTTACCAAACCAGTCTTATCATATTTTTATCTCCTCAAATGCGGTGGGTGAATAGGTTTCAAGGTCAAGCTAATGCCATTTTTGGTGTGCAATTCATGTGTTTTACAAAGCTATCTAATGTCAGGACAAGCAACAGAATTGTTTTTTTAAGTACTTTAAATGAACAGAGCCGACATGGCTTTGAATATTCCAGTGACATCCATTATAGATGAAAAAGCTCCAGAGCTTTTGGTAATGGTAATAGGTGCTTATTCTGACAATTGAATCGAATGGGAAAAGTTTTAATAGTTAATAGTTAATAGTTAGCATGTGCATGGAGGGAAAGTTACCAATAACTTCATTCTGCTGCTTCAGAATCTACACAAGAATCTTTTTTTTTAGGTACCTAAAGGTAACAATGTCCTGAGTATTCTGATCAGTATTTATTTAGCCCTTTGTTGTGGTCCACCACCACTGGTGACTGCATAGTTATTCATTTAGTGAGTGAGTCAGTCGTGTAGGCTGGCCGTCACACAGAACTGTCATTAATTCTAAAATCAGCTCCAGTTATTCTGTTTTATTTGTTCGACTCACACACTCCCAGCACAATAAACTACCACAATGCTGTGCTCATTTTAATACCAGGCAAACATTATTCATTGTTTCCTTCGCTAATAAAAGACACAAAGACAAACACCACGTCATTCTCACGTCAATCCAGATCATATTAACACACCATTAAACAAGACACCTAATGCAAGGCAGCACACCTCACCTTTAAAATCACCTCTATTACAAAATGAAATTATGTTCAAGTTGATGCACTTACCTTAGAACTAGACAACATAATTTATGTGTGCACTGTATACAGCTCAAAAAGGGACAAATAGAAATTGTTACTGTGTTCAATCTGCAGTGTAAACATGCTCTGTCAAAGTGGATTCCAGCTAGTTCCAGCTAAATCTAAATGTAGCCATTGAGTTGCAACGGCCTGCGGCATTTTTTACACTCCCTCAGCATGGCACGGCATTAGATGTGGCAGCGCGACAACACTGAGTATGTGCTGACGTTTGGGGGCGTCTGTGCCATTAACTCAGATGTCTGGTACCTGGAGGCAGGCGGGCGCACGGCCATGTGGCTTATTCACATCCACTGCCACGAGCTGCCATCCTCCAGACGCATCCTCATGAAACATCTGCCATCCGGGAAAAGAAAGCAGAGAAAAAGAGAAGCAGTCAGACAGACGCAGAGAAACAGTAGTACAGTCTCAGTCAACTGAAATTTATGATGGTTATGTATTACAGTTTTGATAAATGCTAAGTTAAGTGCAATTCAGATGAAGATGTTATATCCCATATAGTGGATTGGTATCAACACTAGTGCCACACTGACATGGGAAGTGACACCAAACCTTATTAATAGGGCTGGGAATCAGGAATCAGGAATCAGGTAGCAACAACATGAGTGTCTTTTAACAATTTGTTCTAACAGAAAACCATGCGAGCAAGTGACAACAAACCAAAATGCACCCACTGTAATGTAAATGTCTACTGTGAGCATCACAGTGTCATGCAGTGTATGGATTTTGGCATATGACCTCTTCCCAGTTTTTGACATTTTGCTTCACATTGCACTAATGTTCCACTTGTAAAGCCAACATTGTTAAACTGGCCTAAAAATGGATGTGGGGAAACATGAGGTGCAGAAAAGAGCACTGTGAAATAAACCAGAACTGGTAGGGAGCTGGATGTTTCAGGTAATAATATCCATTTTTTTTTTTTTTAAATGTACTGTAAGCTACTGGCACTGCTCTTAAGTGTGTTATACAAATATAATGCATCATCCTATACAACAAAAAGTGTACTTTAATTTGAGATCAAACACTCCTAATTTCTAGTTGGAAGTTTCAAGCTACTAGCTTTAATCTCTGGAGTTTACATTTTGATTTGATGGTTGAATTCACATTGCGTGTATAGCATTAAAACTATTTGGGCCGATCAAGCCTAAGTTAAATGAACAAAACACATCTGAACTGGCCCTTTAAGTTTAATTTTGACTCTACACTGGTTTCCCCTATTCAGTTCAAAAACAACACATGTCAAATGCCACTGGCATCATTATGTGCAGAATATTGATTCATATGTTTCAGAGTCAGAATATAACTGTTAACCGTAATCAACATTTTCATCAGGACTAGGTACTCAGACACCACAGTACTTAGAACAATATGTTTACAAATAAAATGCTACTTGGTGGAGGCTTTAATAAACAAAGTACTTTATTCTAAACACAAATCGTCTGTTTTAGACCTCTATGTGAACCTTTCTTCCAGAAGAATGCCCTAACATTCCAAAACATAAAGAACCTAGAGAGTGCCTTGGTCTTCATCATTTAAAATCCAACTGAAAATCCACTTAAATCCCAGTTTGTAAGGTAACAAAATACAGAGAATGCCAAAGGAAGGCACTGCATTTCTAGCTGGAATATCAGTTTACAAACATAAAAGCAAATCCAATGAGTTATGCATTTGACAGTAACTTGTGTTTCTTTTTGCTATGTAAATGTCAGTTTCTGCACCAAATGCCTTGTATTAACAGTGTGTTATTCCATATCCTTTCTCCGGGTATTACAAAAGCATTTCTTCATTTTGAAAAAGGAGCACATGCAAGTTAATTCTTTATAGTAAAACTATATAGTAAACATGCAAACTACAACACAGTAAAACACAAACTTTAATTGTACATATTTAAAGTGCCAATATCCTAAATTGCTCATGTATTTTATTCTTACCCTGAAGGTCCACATACAACGTTTGTGTGGTTTTAAGTTCCAAAAAGAAATTAACTTGTACACGTCCATTTTCCAACCTCTCTTTATTTCCTAGACTTAAACTGATATTTTTATTACTGAACCTTTTATTCTGATATACAGAAGTGATCTTTACTCTCACTGGAAGTTCTTAACTTTGCCTTAATTAAAAAGCAGACCAGGCTGAAATGCTCTATATAACTGAACATGTGCTGGTTTTATTGACTTTACAAAAAAAACTGTACACAAAACAGTTGTTGACTGGGCAGCTTAGACTTTACACACTACATTAAAGTCTTTAATTTCAAAAGAGTGAGGAAAATTAGATTTTTCCATGATTCAGGCCCATTTAAACTGGAGAGCTCCTGTAAAATGTTTGTTGGTTTATTGTTCTATGACTGTTATAGGCAGTGGTGCTTCTGGCCATTCCGACACTCTGGACAAGTTATGTTGAAGCTCATATTGGTCATTGACCAGAGACTGATATAAGTTGTATGCAAGCCTGAATAGACGTTAAGTGGTACGCAAAATGCACACCAGTTTTCAGTCTTCACAGCCCAAATGCGTACCTAATTTGTGACCTCATACTGCATACATAACCCCCCAAACCACACAGAGACACAGACCTCTGCGCACATACACACAACCCCAAAAAACGCCTTCATTGACCAAACTTTTGTTGATAATGGTATCGGTGCCCAGTTAGCACCTGCCTAGGTTGTTTATACCTAGAAACAGCCCTGGTTATGGGGACCAGGGTTTGTAATGTCTACAATGCAAATACAGTTTTATTTACAATAAAAAAAGAATCAGTCTATCTCCACATCTTTTCAGCTTTAACGAGTAATGCTGATAATGGTAAAGTAGTGGTTCTATTTTAAAATAAGTACTACTTTGAATGTCCTTCTCTGCTATGGATGAGATCTGAAAATATGTTCCAGGCCAAAACCTTATATCAGAGTTATGAAACTATAAAAGCAATTCTCAGGCATCAGGCAGTGTATTTATCATGTAATATCTTTATTTTATGTACCTTTCAGAGGATTAGTTTCATCATTTGGATGCAATTCCCACATCAGAGACAACATTCTCCTCATTCATAATGTAGTCCTCAAATCAGTAATGCATTTCCCCACATACATTTACATTTCTCATTGTGTTTGTACACACTTCTAACAAATAGGTTTCTAAATGTATTTCATTACTAAAGACATTGTCATTGTGTTGATGCCATTTCTCTTCCGACTCTGACAACTCATCAATATAGTTTGTACTTCTGTCTGTCAGATCTGTCACTCACCTTCATAATGCTCTGCACTGCATTTGTGTTTTCCAATTATATCACTTTAACCTTTTTTCAAATATGTATAAAAGAGCAAGGCCAGTGACATGCCATCAACATTGTCCTTCAGCTGAAAACAAATGTAAACACATGTTTCCAGAAGAAGTTCAGCTGAAACAGAGTCAGTCTTGTATCATAGTGGTTTGTCATGGCATTGCAGTAATTACACACAATCATATATGATGTTCAGGTTTCAGAAAAAGGTGTCATGCAGACACAAAAAACAGGTTTTGTGAGGGGACAGGGTGTTCGAATGCATTATATGGCAAGGGAGAGAGGAGCCAATCTAGACCATGTTATCAACCATAGCCTAAGCTTGACTGAAGCTGTCCGGCACATGCAGCCTTAGGTGACACGATCTACAGTGGTATCTGAATAGTAGAAATGAAAACAGGAATCCGATACAACAATTACGATGTTGCTCTATCATATGCTACATTACATTTCTGCAATTTACTGTAAACTGTATAAGCTGTAACCTGTAACAATTGATTTGTCATCTTTATTTACTTCACTGTCATCATTCTCACGTTGATGTCATCAGAGAGACAGTGAAAGCTCTTATACAAACAGAGATGTTTTTGTCTTTTCTTCTGAGCTACACTTGTGGCAGGATTTGACCTAAATATAGTAAGACGACGTGGTAGAAGCATTATGGGGCCACAGGAGGCACCAAGCCAGCATTGGGGCATCACAATGTGTGCGGTTATTGCTCAGCACGGGGAAAATTACCATGCTGCAGAAATGGGGCCCCTCAGTTCTCAGATAGGCTCTACAACACCTTCACTCCAGAAAATGAAAGAGGGGTTGTGAGAACCAACATGCCATTTCACATGGTAATTTGGAACAATGTAAGTTTGTTCCACTCCGATTGGGTGAGGGAATTGTTTGAAACCCACCAACAATGATAATGATATGGTGTCCTTGCCACATTCATGCACTAATCTTCATTAATCTTCATTAATCTTCATTAATCTTAAAATTATTATATACAAATTACTGAAACAATGGAGATAGAAGAAAATCTTGCCATTAAATCCCGTTGCCCCTGAAGCTCATCTTCTATTCATTTTATTTCTTGGGATTAAAGGTGCCAACCCAAGTCTTATTGTTTAACACCCAGTAAATGACAGCTTTGTGTACTCCTTGAGCTAATTGCTTTTTTCTGTGAGAGGACTCCAGTGCCTCAGTAATTAAAGTTGAGTTTAATAGATACAGATAGGCTCATTGTTTTCAAGGTCAAAACACTGTTTCATTTTATGGGATACATTATCAGCATATCAAATCACTGACAAAATAAAATTTAGTCCCAGCTAACATAAGCTGTGCCTGAAAAGTGCACTCGTTCACTAAGTAGGGCACTATGTAGTGAATCAGCCATTTTGTCGAGTTGTCCGAAACTAGCTCACCCACTAGCTAGTGTACTACAAAATCACTGCGCGACACGGCAACATCTAGTGTTCAGACACTCTACACTACACAAATACACATTTACCATCACTTTTTGTACACACTGCACACTACTGTTATCACACGAAAGTCAAGAAGAGGAGCGAGGCGGTGGGAGGAGAGACGGGGGGAAAGTGGGGCTTCAAACGGAGGAGATTCAGTCACACTTGCACTTTCTCTCTCTCTCTCCACGGAGGACAGTAACACCCAGGGCTGGACTGGGACAAAACATCGGCCAGTGTATTCTGAGCCGTGGTCCGGGGGTGGGTGTGGAAATTGACATCGAGCCATCGGGCAAATGCCCGGTATACCCAACAGCCCAACAGCCAGCTCAGCTCTGGTAGTACCCCCCGGACGGATCTATCTGTCCCTGTGTCCACAAGACCCAACCTCATGTGCGGGCTGTGTCTGAACCAGACAGACAAGAGGTGTGTTTATGTGATAGAGATAACTTGCCAAGATCCGGCTCACTATTTAAGCAACAGTTAGTAAAATGTAACATCCCAAGTGTCCGAAATTAACTAAATGTCACCTCCCCTTGTTCACTAGCAAACACTATATAGTGAATGAGTGAACGAGTGCACTTTTTGGACACAGCTATGGTTTCATTTCGTGATCACATTTTCAGAAGGTTGGCAGACAGGCAAGTCAGTAGTATCCAAGCATTATCTGAATTAAACTTGAAATAGTACAGAAATCTCTTTTTTGTTTTTTGTCAAGTGCCCCACATAATATCTAGAACAAAAAACATTAAAAGGCTGAGCTATTTTATAATGATACTGTTATATTTTATGGTATACATAAATTATATGTCACGGTACACATATGCTGTTAAAACATATTGTCATTAATAATAAGAAAACAATAAAAATATTTGTTTTTAGGTCTTCTCTCTGACATGCAGCTCCACTTTGCTGAAATCCAAACTAATCTTAAAATTTCCTCTTTCCTTTTCCTGTTTTCTTTCTGAATAATAATCAGTAGCAGAAAAAGATGCTGATACTTCTTTCGACTTCCATTAGGGCAGCTCCAGAGTCAAAAAGTACCAATTATGGCCATTGTTTCTGCTAAGTCCATGCATTTCAACCCATAAGGTTTCATTTTGCACACACAGGTTTTTTCCCCAAATGTCCACTGAAGATGCCCAATGCATTTGCAGCATTTCATAACAGAGTTAAAAAACCACAGGATGCAAAAGCAAGAGCAGTCATTAGTAGTACTAAACTGAGTAGTATTTAATTCTCATTTAAATATATACTATATATAACTATACATATATAGATATAACTTTTGACCACTAGTGTATATACACACACTAGCGGTCAAAAGTTATAGAACACCATACTTTTTCTGTATTTAAATTCAAGCAGTTCAATGTCTCATTATTCATTCTGCAGAAATGAACAATTTTGAGGCAGGCCTGTCAGACTGAGCACAGGGCTCCCCCCTTGATGAGAATCAGGTAAACAGCATTATATGCGGAGAATGGAGAAAGTGTGATCCAGCTAGAATGATAGAGAGTGAGCCTGTGGTTTATTTCAGCCCTGAGTGGTGGTTGTTTGGTTTTGTGCTTTAGAACTGTAACATCTTTTGTTGTGAATTAAGGCTCTGTTGTGCACCCGCATGTTTGTTCCTGTTGGCATCAACCGTTCCCCAGGCTGCGCATCATACACACACACACACACACACACACACACACACACACACATATATATATTAGGGGTGGGCATAGATTCATTTTTTTAATCTAGATTAATCTCATTGTAATCTTGGAATTAATCTAGATTAATCTAGATAAAAATTTTTATCTAGATTAATCTAAATTAAAATGGCTCATTTGAATGAAAATGATCCCAATGCCTATTTTTGTAGTGTAAACCACAAAATGTTCTCCCAGATCACTTTAATTCCATTTTGAACTCAGTTTAATACATTACCCTTAAAGAAAATGTAAATATAA
>JBBPDC010000002.1:8703013-8720763 GCA_037974485.1 Hemigrammopetersius urotaenia
CTGGACGCCTCGCGGCGCCTATCTCCGCCACTCCGGGTTCGGGGATCTGAACCCGACTCCCTTTCGATCGGCCGGGGACGACGGAGGCCATCGCCCCACACTTCCGAGCGGCGTTCACCCATCCCTTAGGACCGACTGACCCATGTTCAACTGCTGTTGACATGGAACCCTTCTCCACTTCCGCCTTCAAAGCTCTCGTTTGAATATTTGCTACTACCACCAAGATCTGCACCCGCGGTGGCCCTCCTACTCGTCGCAGCTTAAGCTCGAGCACTCGGGGCTTTCCGTTCTGCCAGCAACGGCCGGGTATGGGCACGTTAAGGATGCCGCACGTTTTCTAGCTCACTGACGTTGACAAGATTATACCCATAGGTTTCGAAATTTGGTACCGAACAAAAATTATTTTTTCGATACTCGATAGTTTCGAGACGATTCGGTCGGTGCTTAAAAAGTATCGAACTCGATACCCAGCCCTAGACGGGAGAGGTTTGAAAATTCACTACCGTGTCACCCTCTAATACACAGTTCGCGTGATCGCAAAGTGAAAGTAAAAAACGTGCGAATTCAAACATGATTTCAATATTTCACATCGTGACAGTGGCTCATCGATGCCCGAAAATGAAATAATTACCCAGCTACATTTGCAAAAGAATAAAAAAGCATTGACATATATTTTTCCTTCCTCTGATTAGGGCTGGGCAATTTGGCCTAAAATCTAAATCTCAATTAATTGAACATTTTAACTCGATTACGATTAATGAACGATTGTTTTATTTATTTTTTTGCCCTCATAGTTCACTGGCAAGTTGCTCAGTTGTCTCAGTGTTTAAGCTCTCCATGCTCGACATGTCGGCGGAATAACGTAACATAACGGCGCGGGGTCACGTAACTCCACACGCGGTACAGTTTTTAAAGGGAAAGTAATTGAAATAATCGACCTGTTCTGAATGTCGTTTTCGATTACTTTTCGATTAATCGGCCAGCTCTACCTATGATAGCCCGACGGACAGGTCTGATATAAATTTTGGTAGCCCGACTGGAAGACACAATAGACCCGGGACTTCCGGCTAGCCCTGAGGGAGAATATTGCACTCCCACTGGACTGCCCAGGTCCTACTCCACCACGCAGTTCTCTATTCGCCTTCATCCTGCAGCTAACATTCTAGAGGAGGGTGACTGGTGAGAAGGACTCAAACTAACTACATGACAACACAAACACATATTTAACTCATAATAAATCCCTACTGCTACTAACACCAGCTACCCCCCTCTAACGTTCCCCAAAAACAACAGAAAAGGTCAACTGGCCACCTACCCCCACCGCAAAGCCTCATATGAGGCACAGTCCTGCCATGTCGCTCACTATAATATGGACAAAAGGAATGGGATGCCTGACTTTGCGCGAAAACCAGTCGACACGTACAGAGCTCCCATTACTTTTTGACCATTACAAAAATGTGACTTTAATAACGCTGCATTCAGATACAAGGACTTTCATATGGAGTTGGTCCCTCTTTAAAGCTGCCGTAATGGTTTCACCCCCCTTGCTCTGGACTTGTTTTTCAATAACAAGCTAGTTAAAACATAAATATTCTACAGCGGCAAATAACATTGGCTTTATATTTTAAGATGAGATTTACAGAAATAGTTAAACTGCAGCTGTGTTACTGTGTTAAAGGGAACATTGCTGTTTGCAAACCAAATGTTATTCTACTTTTATTAATTTTCTTCATCTTGGTCTACTCCTATGTTGACAAGAGTATTAAAAACAGTTTGTTTAGGACAGACTTAAAGTTGCGTGTAATCGCGAGTTAACTATGGCAAACATGAGATTAATCATGGTTAAATATTTTAATCTAATTAACAGGAACTTAAATTACATTGCATTCAAATACACTGATGTTGGACAAGAAGGCCTGGCTCACAATTCCAGTTCATCCCAATGAGTTTGAGGTCAGGGCTCTGTGTGGGCCAGGCAACTTCTACCACACCCATCACATCCATCCGTGTCTTTATGGGCCTTGCTCTGTACACTGAGACACAGTCATGCTGAAATAGAAAAGGTTCTTCCCCAAAGTGTGTCCACAAAAGCATGGTGTTGCCCAAAATGCCTTGATATGATGGAGCATTAATATTATCCAAACCCTGAATTAAGTGGTGTCCCAATACTTTTGTCCACACAGTGTATATAACTGTAGATTTAATTTAAATAAAGATTGTGGTTTCATATTTTCAGTGTGAGAGTGAGTAAAACAAAAAGACACAAATAAATCATGGAGCTGTCTGTATTTTAAAACCCATCCTCCACGCTCATGATGTGGAAGGCTTGTAAAACAGCCTGTAGGAGGTTTCATTAAACCTTTCCAAAACCCTTACAAAAACTTGTAGAAAAGGCACTTTTATGAAATAATGTTAAAATTGCACCAAGTCCATTGTCAGTGTTGCAAAAAAAACCCCACCATTACCAAAAGAAGAGGTGTCCATAAAAAAACAAAACAGATGCACAACAATGGGTGAACATCCTCACACCTTCTGAACACTGTCTTGGCTGTGCAAGACTCCTGATAATGAGTTTAAATGTAAAGAGATTAAGAAACGTGTAGGGACAGAGAAAATGCTCCATTCTCAACCATGACAGCTGCTCCAGCTCGGTTACTATGGTAACAGAGGAGAGCCGACCTGCTATATGCTCGGCTAAAGAAAAAAAAATTGCCGTATGTAAAAACGTGACAATATTAAAAACATATGCCCATTTCGAAAAAGGGGTTATTTATGTACAGGGCACAGACAGAAATTCGAGATAAGCGTGAGAGAATCCTCTAATTCCGTGTTTTTTTCTGTACGAAAGGCCTAGTCTGTGTGTGTAGCCGCAGCTTGGCTAATGTTACTTCCAGCTCGAAATGTAAACAGACGAAGGAAACAGACTAACACGTCCCTGTTGGTGGGCTGTACAGCAGAATTCGGCCTTTTTCAAACCTACATTGTATCTCATAATGTCGAATCACTTACCTGTGGGTCGTTTTGTGGTCGTCAGTGTGCCGTGTGGTCCATGTTTCCCGGTGCACGCCGGTGAGATGGAGCTCCGGTTCCAGCAGCAGAGAGACTGCAGCAGCAGCAGAGACTCGGACACACACAGGCCCGCACTGGGGACAGAGCTTAGAAGAGACAGTACAGGTATTCACGTTTTACTGGATTAACAAAGATATTTAGAATGAGTTTTATCAGAAATTAGCTCTAAAATATCCGTATTCATGGAAAAAAACGTAACTAGCAATGTTTTAAAGATGTAATTTTTAGAGATAAGATAAAATAACCCTTTAAGATAAGGTACGATAACCCTTTGGTTGGAAATTTGCATTATTACAGCAGGAAAGTAGAAGAATGTAGAAGCAGTATAACCTATAGAATAAAAACTATAATTATACTAAAACACAGCAGTATAACATAAAAAGTACACAATACAAATGTTATATAACTGTAAATATAAGTAATAATTAGTCTTAATTGAACACTTTTTTGCTGCAAAAGTATTTAAAAATTTAAATTAATATGCATGAATGACTAATCAGCATTACAGACTTTCAATGTATCTTTTATTTAATAACTCTTTCTGCACTGTTCACAGCAATCACAAATATGACCTAATATACCGAGGGGAAAAATGCTTCAGCAAAAACAATGATAGAACTAAGTCCATATAAGACAGTGAACATACAAGCACAGGCATCAGAAGCATTTTAATGCACTGCACTCACCTGTTTCACTCATACATCATGCTGACTTGCTTCCTTTACGTTTATACAGTTCATAGTCAGTTTATAACACTGATAATGACATGAAATAGTTAAATAATGTGCATAACCAGAGAAAAATATATTTTATTTAAATGAGAAGAGTCTAGATAGATATATGAATAGATCCTTAGAGGTGTGCAGAGACAGTTTATACAGTCAGGTTCTAACACTGAGAAATGCTAACATGAAGCAGGGCACAGGTTACTTCAAATTGTGCCATGCTTACAGCTTGTGGTGATGTCTGAACAGTGCTGATGTTTTTAGCTTCAGATTGCATTTAGCAAACTTCAGAAAAAGGCATTTTTTTATCCTAGATGTCACTGCTTACCTAATGACTGCAAAGACACAGATCCGAGAGTAGCGACACACATTCATATGCCCTTGAACGGTGCAATGAAGTGTGTAGGAGCAAACAAGTACATGTACAAGTAACAATTAAAAGAGCTGATAAGATATTAATCACCATAAACCAGTGACCCCACCACAAGATAGCACAGATAAACGAGTGCCCAATGCAAGATAGCACAGATAACCCAGCTTCCCTAACGCAAGATAGCACAGATAACCCAACTTCCCTAACGCAAGATAGCACAGATAACCCAGCTTCCCTAACGCAAGATAGCACAGATAAACCAGCTTCCCTAACGCAAGATAGCTTAGATAACCCAGCTTCCCTAACGCAAGATAGCACATATAACCCATCTTACCTAATGCAAGACAACACAGATAACTCAGCTTCCCTAATGCAATATAGCACAGATAAACCAGCTTCTCTAATGCTAGGTAACACAGAATCCCATGACTGTGGATCTCGATGGGTAGCATGTTTTGACAGAACACATGGTGCGATTAATCATCGTACATTTTTTTACACATTTTTTGTGTGATTAATTGATTGAAATGAATTTGTTAATTCAACACCCTTAATGTTGTGCACATACATGTGTGGGTATATATAATTATACACACACGTATGTACACAGCACATATACACATACACACATACATGAGGCAGCCGGGTAGGGGGTTTGCCCTGTAATCAGAAGGCTGTGGGTTCGAATTCAAGCATGCCTAGTGGCACCACTGAGGTACCGTTCACCTAGGAACCGTCTCCACGCACAGCTCTAAACATCACTATTCTGCCAAGACTGGTCCATGTTTTACTTCCATTTATTTTAGCTTCAAAGGTAACATTGCTCTTAAATAGATCAAACACTAGAAGTCAATAGTCAGCCAAACATGCTCTAAATGCATCCCCAAAACTTCAAGTGCACTCAAACTGCACAGGTCCATCAGTAAGATGGCAAAGACTTGATCATGTTGTTTATAGCACAGTAGGACAGCTGGGAGCATGTCTCAGGTGAAACAGCCTATATGCGCCAGCTGGGTTTTAGGAAATCAGTTTTTTCAGTCATTTACTTTTAAAGCCCTATTCCTTTATTTTCTCCTTTTAGTGTTGTTTTGTCATTACTGTGATCCTGTTGCTCCTGTTCTACCTCCGACTAAATCACCACAGTTATACATCATAACAGATGCACGAAGAAAGCATACGAAAGGAAAATGCATCACTGAATCATTTGTATAAAAAAACACCTAGTATGTTGTATGTTTTTCACTTCACGTGACCAAGTTTTCCTTTTTGGCACGTTACCTCTCAGTCCAGGTCCCGCTTTTGCAGCAGAGTCAAAACTAATCAAAGGCACTTGCACGTTGAGCGCTATTGGCCTCCGAAGAGTCTGAGCCGGTTTTGGCCAGCCCGCTCTCCCTCTGTTTGGGGAAAGTGGAAATTCCTGAAGGCATTTCACTTCAGGTTTCTTGTGGGGATCTAAACATGAATGCAGAGGCTTTGATGCACTCCATCTTAGTTTCTTTATTTCTGATTTTGCTCACAGCCATTGAGGAGAGTTTACTGCAGTCACTGAGGTGAGTTACGGTACTTTGTTTTTCTCATCAGTGTAACTTTTTTTTTTTGGTGGGGGTGGTAATTTTGCTGACATGCATGGTTTGGCGGAGCAGAAAATGTCTGAGGAGATCTTGTGGTGTTCATACAGATTCCTACACCTAATTCCCATATTTCTGTATGTTGTTCGTGAGGCTTCTAAAACACATTATGCATTTTCTTGGCTTTGGTTTGTGCTTTTCCACCCACTAGAAATTTAGTTTTGTCCTTAAGCTGTAGTCACATATACTCCTCAAAAGACTTACTGAACCTTAAAGAACCTTTTAAGCACTTCCTTTGTGGTTTGGCAAAATTCCACAGTTGCATTCTTCACCAGTGCTACAGATGGCACATACAGTGGTTGTTTTTTTTTTTTTTTTTTACAAATTGAATAAACCTTGTTTAGAGACAAAACCACTGACGTTTTAACACACCAGCCTGTCTTGAAGGAACTAATGGACCATTCCTAAATGAACTGGGTGGGAAGGTGAGTTTTGCATGATTACCTTTATTCACTCAGATGGGCGTGCCACATAGATAGACGGAATGAAACAAAAAGGAGAGCAGTACATTACCTTTAGCGGTTTATTCATAGCAGGTGCACACTGGCACTAACATCACAGCTCCTTAAATGACAAACAGCTAACATACATCTTGCTTAAGTGGTATTGAGAGTAGGTTAGATTAGGTTACTGACTGTCTAAACTTAATTCAGATAATATGATTGTAAAAAATGATAGAAATGAAAGTAAAAAAAAATCTAGATTACATTGCATTAACACAAATGTAGCCTGTATAATATGGAAGAGCCTGTGTCAATATGCTTGATCTGGGTTGCAATGTAAATTTCTGGACATATAGAGAGTGGGAGGAATATAGAGAAATATAAGAGTGGGCAACAGATTTTTAAAAAATGGAATCGAACATCAAAAAGTAAAGGCTTGTTTCACATACACAGGCTGGAAAATGGTAAACAGTGAAATACCACCTGCTGCTTGTTTTGAAAACATGAACTTTGAGGTAACTACAAGGTTAGTCCAAGTTATTTGAGTTTATGGTTGAGGAGGACACCGCCGCTTTACCAGTGCTTGTTTATGACAATGAGTGTGCTTGCATGCACACCAGTAATACGAATATGAACAACATTCTCCAATTTCCCAGATCAGATTAAAACCAGAACACCATTACTCTGATTTCTTCCATTTTTCTGCATCTGCACATGCGGAAACAGAACTTGATGAAGATTAGCTTTCCTCAGAAACAGTAAACACCAAATGATTATTTCAGTGCGTCAAACAATGAAACGATGACAAATGGCTGCATTTTGTGTAAACTCCTAAATTAATGTTTACCAGTAAACAAGCACTCTGTGTAAAAAAGGAAACCACAGGAGGAAGTTTGAGTGAATTTATTTGCCAAGTTTCTAAGCAAAAGTAAAGATGCAGATTTTTTAAAGAAACTGGATTGCTGAGTGACTCATGTAGTGCTCATAAATGTGTTGAATTGTTTAGTGCCAAAATCTACCATTTTCTACTCTTACTGCATTATGTGCATGTGAACACAGGCTGCATTTGCTGAGGACATGTTAACATTCACTTAAAAATGCAATGTTTCTGCCACCTGTCCCTCAGGCTGTTGTTTTTTCTGGTTTGTTATCATTTCCAGAGGCTAGTTGTGCTACCCGTGGGCTAACTAATAGCTTGCACTTTCTTACATCCAGCATCCCTGCCTAGAGTCGCACCCTTGCAGGAACTTTACTATGTCTTTAGTATGAATCCAACCAAAGCCATTAGGACATACAGCAGTGACTGTTGGTGATAACTGAAGAGACATATTCCAGCAGGCTATTACTGCAGAGTTGGTGGTTCACCTGGATGTTGCCGTGTAGAAGCCCAAGCAGGCCCAAACCTCTAACAGTTACAGAGACTAGTGCAGTTTGAAATGGCCTCCTGTGATCCCCATTACCTAACTTGGAAGTTTAACGCTACCATTCAGCCTAAAAATGAGAGATCAGGACTGCTGGTACCATGTTGTACCACAGCCCCCTTGATCTTCCAGGTGAACGCGTCATGGATAACATGCTAATTTGTTTGCCAGATAATGAACCAGAAGTTTCCTTATGCTGGCTCAGACCATCTGACCATCTCTGGGTTCGCACCCCATGATGGCCTCACTGACACTAACACATGCTTTAGACATTCTAGACCTCCTTTCCCACATTGGGCTGGGCAGCTGTTTGACATTCCTTACTTCTCTTTGTTTATTGAGTATAAAGAGTGCAGCTTCATTGGTCATTCTCTTGGACCTACTGCAGCTTCATTGGTTCCAGATGTGGCTGCACAAGCTTGCACCTGGATCCTGTAAAACGCAAACACATCACGCCATTGGATGGCATGTCAGTTTGCAGGAGACCTGGTGTAGTGAAGACAAAAACAGTTTCTCCTCACCGGTGTTTCTCTGAGACTGATCTCCTTTCTCAGGCAAGTGACACAGGGGGCAGGTTTGGCACCCGCATTAGCAGGAAGCAGATATACCCATTGAGTTAAAAACTATTCATCTGTCATTCAAACACTTTATAACAGTACTGAGACATGTGCTAAAGAAGTCAGACAGTTTTTCATGAGTCACCAAAGGAACATAAGAATGGTTGGCTCCTTCTGCTTCAAAAGCTACCTGTTTCCATAGGAAGTCACCCCAGTGCAGACCTCCCGTTTTTTGGTAGATATGACATCGCTTCACAGGTGACATCTGCCAATCTTCCCAGCCCCCAAGACTGAACTTACTGGCTGCTCTATGCTTTCTCTCCCTTCATCTTGCTTTACCTTCATCTTGCAAATTTACTGATAGAAATGTTCAGGAGTCCATCTGACATATAAGCATCTCATGGACTGTGTGCCTACCATTAGTGTCATTGATGTGTTTTATGTGAAGTTACTTATGGAAGACTGTAGGCAGGCGTATGTGCAGACAAACATTATTCTGTATAACACAAAACATGAAACAGACACAGAACTAAACCTACCATGTGGGAGAGAGAAACAAAGTCAAGGAGTGACAGAGCTGAGCTAAACTGGGGTGAGACTGTTACATTTATAATCATTGCAAACCAAGTATTCTCATGACATTGTTTTTAAGTTTGTAGTTCCGTTACTGTAAGTGTAAAAATTTTCCATTTTAGTTCTGGTTTGCTAAGCCTCACATATTTCACACTTAGTGTCATTTTTATATTCTAGAGCCGAGTTTCTCAAGCAGTGGGCCACGGACCACTGATGGGCCTCGAAGGCTTTTGATTGGGCCGCAGTTCTAAAATCAAGACAGGCCATTGGTTATTTAATATCATTGAAAGTGGCCAAGTGGGCCTTGGCAACATGCTGCTGAGAACCATTGTTCTAGAGCAATCAGCTTAAAGAGGTTATGTGTTACTGTGTTTTTATCATGATGCTATGTAACCATTTGCTTCGTAATTGCCCACACTTACCAGTTCCATTCATGCAAACTTTGGTTTAAATGAGTGTTTTTTTGTGGATGTGAGTCCTATTCCTGATGACCGTTGGTATTTGAAATTCACTGTGCTTTGAGGCATGGGCCCGACTATAGGTGCTATTTTTTTATTTCATTTAGCCATGTCTTTGCACAGTGCAAATTAAAAGATGACTCCAGCCAAGGGTGTGATTAGTGTGAGTGGGCACAGGGTGGCTCAGTTAATGAAAATGAGGGTTAGGGCTGATGAGGCACACCTGACTTTTGCTTCCCTGCTCTTATGTACATATTTTTCCCTATCAAGAGTTCATCTCTTGCTCCTGAAGTTGGTTTTGGCTCGATCCTGAAGTCGGTCTTGGCTTGCTCCTGAAGTTGGACGGCTTTTCTTTGACTCAGTTCATGCAGTGCTTTCTCTGATTCTCAGTAATACATGATTGTGAGCCTGCCCACCTGGTACACCTACATTTGAATCCCATGCTCAACTCAAACATGAAGCCGCTCTCATGCACTAACAGAGCTGGATTATAACACATGCAGGTTTTCAGAGCTGTATTTAGTTGCTAATTACTTCTGGTGAGTGACTGAAAACGGTGGCAGTATGAGCTGGGGTAAACTGAAGTACACCCAAAGTGTTTATTATCTGTGTAGTTTTATCATATCTGGTAGGAAACATCTGTTCCAACTGTTAGCTTTTCTGCGCTAAAGTTTGTCTCACTGCTGCTGCACCTCACAGAAAAGCTTAGCACACTTGAAGCAAACTTAACAAGCAAAGGGAGAGAACCTCTGAGACCACATCACCAGCCCAACTCCCACATCTCATCATCCATGGTTTCACTGAGGGGTACATTCACCTACTCCTCAAACTCTGGATCTATTCCAAATGCATCTAATATGAGAGAGGGAGAGAAAATAGAGAGCACAAGAGAGAGTATTCATGTTTTAAAAAATGAGAGCAAGAGAGAGGGAGTGTGAAATGCACTACATAAAAATAACTTGAATCCACCCCAAGACTGCACATGAAAAATCAAGATTGCACATGAAACTGGATGTTGTGTTTGACCCCATCCGGCTCAGGTCAGGTAGTCCCAATCAAACCGCAAAAACATGTCCAGCGATAATCCAGTGCTGCACTGAACCAGATAAACAAATTGCAAATAAATTGAAATAAGCTATTAAAGTTTTTGCACTGTCCTAAAATTTAGATGCAAAAAGTAACTGCAAAAATATTTTAATTCTTTAAAATTCTTTTTCTGGCACATTTATATACATTACACATCCATTATGAAACCCAAATTAGGCTTCTAATAATGAGACTTGGTAGTAAAACAGATTGATTTATTTAGTACACAGACCAGATGAGAAAGTCTCTAGAAAGAACCATCTTTAGGATGTAAAAGAGATTTATAGCCAAGGCAAGAAAATCTGGTTGTGATTAGATTTGGTCTTCAGGGTACATAAGTGCACAAGTCAAAGGGGTGAACAAATGTTGTGTACCTTGCAGGCAGGTTGGTGGAGTATGCAAGCTCTCCACCGAGTCCTCACAGAGACGCTGCAAGACCTCCGATGGCCTGATCTGCAGTGGGAGGGGAGAGTGCGAGTGTGGAGTTTGCATATGCCAAGTCTCTGATCCTGGGAAGTACTATGGGCCACGCTGTGAATGCCACGACTGGGTCTGTGCAACATATGATGGGAAGACCTGTGGCGGTAAGTACAGAGCCTTCCAAATGACTAACATGTGGCATCATTTCCGCTTTACTGCTCCATTGTAAACCTCAGCATCTAATGCCAGGTGTTAAAAGTGTTAGACTTGTGAAAAAGCTTTTGACTGCCTTTGGTGGAAGCATTTTATGCCTTATCTTTGGCTGTATGATCAGCTATAGAGACCTGATTTGATTTCGCAGAGATATCATTCAGTGAAAAGCAAACCATTTCAAAGAACTTCTCCGGAGGTGGTGTTGTTTTTCAGGAGCAGCACTATTGCAATGACATTTCCAAGAACTCAAAGCCACCTGTTTTTTTTACTCACAGTTCCCATACTCAATGCTATTTTCACAGGATTGTAAGGCCTTGAGCTTGGGTTCCATTTTAGTAATTGTCCTCAAATAGGTGGGAGCCCACAGAACGCGCATCACTCTAAGACCTAAATGCAACCTCTAACACTCTTTCCATTTATTGGCACAAGCAGCTGACAACGTTTGCAGCCTACTAGTGTTACCTTCTGAGTAAAGACATTTTGTCTTAAAAGGGTCTTATTGACAAGTTTGTGGGGATACAGGAATGAAAGTTCTTTCTGTCAAAGCTGTGATATTAAAAATATATTCTGTGTTGGGCTACTGCTATTTTTTAACCTGTTGACTTGTGGATATTATAAACACACTTTTTAGGAACGCTCAGTTGCCAAAAGGCATTTTCTTAAGACATCATAGACAATTTCAGTGTCAAGAGCCTGGAAGCAAACTTCAACTTGTCAGGGTTAGTTAGCATTAAACTCAGTGTTATCTAGTGTGTTAGCACTAATGTGTCTGCTAGTGTGTCACCTCGGTTACCTTAATGTTGAGGAAACAATTGCATTTAGAGAAAACGGAATAGATATCTAAAAAAAAGCCAGTCTGCCCTTAAAATCCGTGCCCTTGAAAAATAGCAGTCCGTCTGATGGATTTCTGGGGGAAAACGCGCTGCTTTTGTGTCAGACAGCATAGGTGCTGAGGAGCACTAATGGAGATGTGTGGAGACAGAAAGAGTGATTTATTTGTGGAGACAGGTTGTGAGCCAGTGAAGAGCTCATTAGCTTTGCCCAGCCCTGAAAGCGAGCTTCGGCGACTCTGATAATAGGGTTTCATTCACAGTAACACTGCAATTGGAGGCCACATATGGACCAGGACTTTCTGTGTACTAATGTCAAGGCTAATCAGTGACTGTTTTGGGCAAAACACTCTACGTCCTACTTTTTATTCTTTTTTTTTCAAGCCAGATGTCTCCTAGCTACTAAAACACTGGGCTCTGTCAACACCTAGGGAATTTCAGTGCCTACGCTATTGTTTTGATGTCTATGTACAATCTTCAAGCGCCTACAAACTGAAGTGCTACTAGGGGGGGGGTCTATTTAAGACATAAGTACAGGGAGTACAGCTGATAATGGCACATTTTTTCTGTCTTTTTTCAAAAGATCAGGAAGAACAACAGCCCATAATGTTCTAATCCATTTTGACAACATATAATTCAACTTTTCATTTTTTTGGTGTTTTTGGCACCAAAAAACACAATACAGCTGCACTGTAAGGAATAGCACCAGCCATTCAAGGCAGAGACCAGGTTTAAACTCAATGATATACAGTGACCCTCCCGGTTTTATGTGGATCAGGAGTCGCAGAATCAGTCTCGCACTGATCGTTGTATGTGGAAATCCCCACAATAACACGGAAACTGCAAATATTCTCAGCATATTTTTCTTTTTTCATGGCAATATTATTAAGAAAAATATAACTGACTAATTTTGTAACATAAATAGTTATTCAAATACAAGATCAGCAATATTTCCAGTTATTGGCTGCTGCCCTCCGACTCTCGTGTTTTCGTTTAGTTCTTCTAAAAGCCCTAAGATGCCACCTAAACACCCTGCACCTTCTGGCAATGCACTTAAGCACACCTAAGCCCTGGTTCGGGGGGTATGCACATCTCGGCCGCATCTCGGACATCTCAACTTTTCCAGAATGCACAGATTGCCAGTCCGCCTCTGGGTAGGGTGGGTGAGAGGGGCATGTGTAGGAGCAAGCACGATGTGTGGGTGTTGCTGATGAGCAAGTGAGAGGTAAGCTGGTTCAGTGTTTAGGTTTTAACTGTCACAGAAAAAAACTTTAATAAAAAGAGGCTGTTGAGCTCAGGCAACATCCAGAAGCACCCGAATATGAAACGCCGGCGGACGAATTACTAAATTATTGAACTGTAAAAATATTTGGTGATTACATGAAACATACTGTATTTTTATTACTACAAATGTAATTATTATTACTGTGTATTACACCAAAAGAATATGCCAACGAAAATGGCTTGCATTAATTAATTGTGGGAGACAGTAGTTCAGTGTAAACTGTCCAGTGTGTTTATTGGCTTACCTTTACATTTTCATTAAGGGTAATGTATTAAGCTGATTTTAAAATTACATTAATGTGTTTGGGATTCTGTCATTTTTTCTTAGAACTAATAATTGTTGGTGAAAACCCCAGCAAATTTGTGGAAACTGCAGATATCCTCTACATTTTGTTGTTTTGTGTCAATATATAATTCATATATAATTTATAATTTATGCATTTTAGTGCTAAATTATTAAGATAAAAACAATTTACTAATTTTGTAACATAAATATTAATGGAAATTCAGCTATGTATAAATGTTTCTGTACTGTTAGGAGATCACAAAGAAAACTCTGCTGGGGATGGTTAAATACTGCTTGTTTTTTTCATGTTTTTTGCCCTTCTTAAAGCCCTGTATTTTTATTACTGTAAATAAAATTAAAAGAGGCTGCTGAGCTCAGTCACTGTCCAGTGTCTGCTTTAACAATACAACTCCTCCTGAAGCACTTGAATAAGACGTGCTGCCGGATGAACAGTACATTTTTGAATTGTAAAAAATTATTAGTGACTACCCATACATTTTAATTACTAAAATATTACATTCAATTTTTACTGTATACAAAGGAAATTGACAGTTTAGTGTAAAGTGAAGAGAATCATTACGGGTTTACCTTTACATTTTCATAATGCATTAAAATGAAGTTAAAGATGTAATTGTGTCACGCGGGCTATGCTCAGGGAGTGAGGCGAGGCACAGGGCAGGTTCCATTAGATGGTATTTTTATTAACAAAGGACACAGACTCTACACTAACTAAAACAAAAAGCCACAAGGGGCTAACAGAAACAAAGCTACACTGACAAAAACCAATCACAAATCCCATTCACTTAATCTAAACACAAGACAGCTGACAAGGCGAACACCGACACATACATGAACACAGAATGTCAAAATAAAAGTCTCTATACGAGACTCTAAGTGCGGCCTCCCGTGGCCGCTCTGCAGATGTAACAAATTGAAGCATTTTGGGAGCATATCTGGGGGCATATTTAGGGTTTACATATTTTTAGGCATTTTTTTTACCACAACACAACCATGTGGTTTTTCACTATATGCGGGTGCTCTTGAAACATAAACATTCCAAGTTACATTCCAAGAGCACCCACGTATAGTGAAAAATTTGTAATGTGGTAAAAATGCCTACTTTTATAGTGTAAACCCTAAATATGCCCTCAAATGTGCTCCCAAAACACTTTAATTGAATTTTAAACTTAATACATTAACCTAAAAGAAAATTTAACGGTAAACCCATATTTATACTGTACAGTTTACACTGAACTCCCGCAGTGGCAGAATGTAAAATACCAGTCTAAACTGTACTGTAATTCATGCACGCACCTTTTCCTTGGTATGCACTGTCAGTTTCTTTGTTATAAGCAGAGTAAATACAGTAATAAATAATTTAATTTACAGTAATAAAAATACAGGGCTTTAAGAAGAACAAAATGGAAAATACGAGAACACTCAAGACGCTCCAGAGGGATAATTCTGAACTGTGTCTGCCAGAGACATTTCACAGGGCAGCAGCCAATAAGCAGCAAGGAGAAATTAATAATGTTCTCAGATTGGCTACTTTCATGGAATGGCTTTTATGTAGTTTTATGTTCATGTATATATACGTTGCCTTTATTGTGGCATAATGTAGTACATAAAGAGGCACTTCATTCACACACATTCTCACACACACATTTATTTCACATGTATTTCATTTTGTAAAGCTGCTTTGTGACAATGACCATTGTTAAAAGCTATATAAATAAAATTGAATTGAATTGAAATAAAGGTCATATCTTGCGAATGAAAGCTGTTCATCACCCATGTTTTGTTTTACAACTTTCATGAGGTCTTCTGGCTCTACAATTCTGCCTATTTACTTTATTGTTTATTCCCAGAGAAAATACTGAACAACAAACCAAGAACCAGGGAGCATGCTGGGAAAGCCAAGTCCATAAAACCCGCAAGAACTTTTACACAACTTCATTTAATTGCACCCCAGTTTCTGAGGCTATACAAACAATTGGTTTTATTCCCTTTTTACATGACCTGGATTTGCTTTATTTCTGTTCTTGCTTTGTGGGGAAGACGTTCAACGTGGCACCCCCCCCCCCCCCCCCCTTTCTCTGCACAACTTAACTGGGTTCTGAAGGAGCCACGTGAAAAGCTTGGCTCCATTTGGGTATGATCTTTCCTCTCTGCAGCTCTTTTCCATCTGCACAGCCTGTTGTAGTTATTTCTCTCTCTCTCTCCCTCCCGCCTCATCTGACCTTCTGCTGGCCCTGTTTTGTAACTCAAGGGCACAGTACTGTCATATAGAGAGTCTACCTATATGTCATGAAAAGAGCTCTAGTTGCAAGTTCAAAAACAGATTATGGGTGATTTTCTTATTTTTGTATTTAATCTCTTATTTATTATAGCATATTACCCAATTTTTTAATAAACGTTTTGTCTTTCAGTAACTACAAAGAATTTTCAGTAATTAAGCTATGAAACTAACGTGTGAAATCCCCTTAAAGGTCCAATGACATGCTGTTTCTTAAACTTTTATATAGGTCTTAGAGGTCCCCTAATACTGTATCTGAAGTCTCTTTCCCAAAGTTGAGAGTTGGAAGATAGTTGGAACTGATCCAGACTTAATTTTCAGCCGTTCAGCAAAACCAGCTCTGTACTGTGCTGGTGCATTTCCAGAGAAAATAAAATGAACCCACTGGTTCTTCAGAGGCTTGTATGAAGGAACTAAAAAATACATTTGTGCTCATTTGTACATCTAAGCACTGAGCAACTGCCATGCTTCACTCGTTTGCAAGCCATTTTGTCTTTACAGGCAAAAGTGGTCTCACACGATAGCATTGACAGTCGGTGGAGCAATTTTTTTAGGGGAGGGGGGCGAAGTTCTCTAGGTGGGCAAAGCATGAGAAAGGGGAAGTAAATTCCAGATCAGGCTATCTGAGCTGTCGTTCTCTCAACGGCGGAGCAGGATGATCAAAGCACTCTTTACACCTATCACGATTTCTAGCAAACTGCAGGACCAGGGGAAGTGTTAAAAAATCTCATAAAGTGAGATAAAGTGAACTGTGTTCTCTGGAGTAATTGAGTTCCATCCAATATCTTTGAGATGAGTTGGAGTGGAGTTTGTTTTACAGAATCGAATCATCCAATCATCTGTTCATAAGCTCTCTAATGATCTTCTGTGGAGTAAAAACTGTGAGCAAAGTTAAATGGGATCAATTCACTATTAACACCCAGAAAAAGCGTTAAATGAGCAGGAATGTACAAATTGTAAAACTGTGCCCTGACAGCTAGTCCCTAAGGTTTAAGAGGTTATCTTTACATTGAAAAGAAATAAGAAGAGCTGTGATTAAAAACTGCTGAGAATCCATGGAACGCCCTGTGAAATCTGTGAAAATCAAAAATGTACTTTAAAGAAAATATTATTATGCCTTTTCATACATTGATATTGTGATTATTTTGTGTAATAAAAGCAGCCTACCATTATCAGCAAAGAGCACAGTGGAAAAGAGTAGTGTAGAATGTAGCCTTTTGAGAAAAGGAAACACCATACTGTTTATACTGTTATAGACATGACTTCAAGTGGCTTTGCTCTTTTGGATGTCAGAATGTCAGACCGAAATGGAAATGTTCCATGTTTTCTGGTCCTGGGGGAGCTCTGTCAGGCTTTTGCTTTATTTTTTTTCTGCTAAAAGCTAGAGTTCAATAGTTCTACTCATGAATGCTCTGTGAGTCTTTCAGAAAGGTGGACATCAGAGATATCTATTACATAACACCTGGCTGCAACTTCTGGCTTCAGGAATTGCTGGATGTGTGAGGAGACTTTGAAATTATAATTGGTGGTTGACAGCAGGGGGTTTGATCTGTCAAGTACACACTGAAGCCCTTTTGCTGCCGATTGGCCATTATTCACAATAGCTTTCGTACTCCGCAACTTTGACATTGAGTGACTGAAATGGGGCATTCAGAGCTAATTGTGTATAATAGGATTCAGAAGAGTCATACTGAACATTTTAGTAGAATCACTCTCATGTGTATAAAAGGAGTTCTAGTTCATTTGTACTAGCTTGAACACTATTTAAACCTTTTAACACTAAATATGCTGCAACTGGGCCTGGACACATACATAACTATGCATACACAACTATTTACAAACTGTTTATCATTACAGACGGTGTCAAAGGTGGAGACAAGTCACAGTGTTGCAAGTGAAATTATATGCAAGTTCAGAATCAAGTCTAAAGTCAACACAAGCAGGTCCCGACTCAAGTCTTGGGTTATGGAAAGTCTCACTTCAAGTCCCAAGTCAAGAGTCACAGGCAATCCTGTCACGAGGATTCTCCCTAGGCTGTGGTGTGATGAAGGCAGCACCCATGCAGATATCCATGATAGTATTGAGAAG
>JBBPDC010000002.1:8752658-8763661 GCA_037974485.1 Hemigrammopetersius urotaenia
TTTCAGCCCTCTATACACGCTAATTCCTTCCTACAACCCTGGGGCCTAAGCCCCCCTTGTCTTTCCATCCTAGTGACATCCCTGTTTCACAGTAGGCATACACACAGGTTCGAAGACTTGTTTTCACCTTTCAAGGTGAAAGTCATCATAGCTTGCTTGGTATAGACCCAGCTCCCAACCCAACTTTGTGAATAGATTAACGGGGATATTTTTTTTATCGCCCGATAAGAGTCTCACGTTAACGCAGCATGTTAACGCCGATAACGGCCCACCACTAGTTTATATTTTTGTTCAGTGTAGAATCCAAGCTCTGTGCAGGTTAGGCCTGTGACAGATTCAGGACTGTTGGTAGCAGCAGCAGTATGTAGAGGCTGCCAGTTGGCGTGGCACCCCGCATGATCTCCCCACACTGGAACAGATAGGACAAAATGGGATTTCCACAAGCACAGCTGCTCAGCTGCTGCTGGCCTTGCTCGGGTGCATCAGAGTGGAGGTGCTTCCCCTGGCTGTGTCCCCAGTGCTGCAACCTACAGCTCAGTTTGAGAGTAGGTGTTCTTGTCAGACTATCTTCATGAATGCTCTGTTTACTGTTAGCTGGAGTTATTCCAGAGTATCCAGAACCTGGAGGAAGCCGTCTCTCATCTTCAGCAGCACTTCAGATATAGTTGCGTTTTTCAAGAAAAAATGCATAATAAACTTGTTTAAAGGGCCCATATTATGGAAAAACAAGTAGTTTTAGCAAATATCTCTTAACATACTTGTGTAGAAAAAACCTGGGCAAACATAAGAAGAATGCACTGTGAAAATAGTATGCATTAATCCATCAAGATTTTTTAGTGTAAACCATAAATATGCCCCCAAATATGCTCCCAGATCACTTTAATGTAATTTTAAACTCAGTTTAATGCATTACCCTTAAAGAAAATGTAATGGTAAACCCGTATTCGAATTTAAATTCCCCTACAAAATATGCAGTTCGGTAGGTTGCGGGACAAAAGTTTACACCTGGGTGGCATTTAAAGACGGACGTGCGTCTGAATGTGCTCCCGCTCACGGTTTTCTGGGAATAAAACCTGGACCGAACTGTGGAGTTTGAAGTGTGCTTTCCCCGCCGAGATATGTAACTCAGAAGGTCGCAAGACAAAAGTATTGGGACACTGCAGTGAGGAGAATGGGTCCCCTTGTGTGAAAACAAAAAATATATATATTTATTGCCACAAAAAGGCGCCGGATATTTGCAGGCTGCATGTTATTGTGGGGGTTTCCGCATAAAACTATGAGTTTGGTTCTCAAAAAATCCACGACTCCTGGTCAGTGTAAAACTGGGGGATTACTGTACTGTGTATTGACTTCCTTCCTTGTACCTGATTACACTCAAAACCTCTAACTGAAGTTATTCATCAGATTCTATCGAGTTTAGAGGTGAATGGGATATAATGTGTGTTGACCTCCTTCCACACTGAAAGCTAGGAAGGTATCCATCAAATCCTGTTGAGTCTAAAGGTGACTTCCCTTTGCCTTTTGTTTTGGCAGGAACATGTATATGTGGAGAGTGTACCTGCTATGATTTAGACCCATCAGGGGACTGGGGTGACATCCATGGTGAGACCTGTGAGTGCGATGAGAGGAGCTGCCATGCAACTTATGACAGATACTCCGACGATTTCTGCTCTGGTAAAATAAAAATCTCTTTACCATTGTAGTCCAGTTAAATTTAATTAATGAGAACCGGAAGCTTTTGTACAGCAGTCTGTATTGCAAACTGCCTGAGTTATCATACTCTTGCTTTGAACCATGCCAGTTTAACACTTATCTGCACAGGCAGTGAGAGAAGGGAGGCCAGGGGGCAATTAAGCTTTCTTGGGCCTTCTTTACACATTTAAAATGTGTCTTATGCAATCAGATTACAAAATCCAAGACACATTGCTCTTTACACCTATGTGTATCCTGTGTCTCCAGAGTGTCCAGCTGACGACTTGTGTTACTGCCTATATAATTTCTGCTGGATAACTTTTAATCTAACATCAGCAGTAAAAATACTTATAGCAGCCAAATACAGTATTCCCAATTACAACATGCTGCAGTACAGTGCAACCATAGCTTTTTAAAAAAATAGCTTTCAACCTTATTTCAAACAGCCAGCTGAGTTGTAGGTTGTTCCATTTCATTCAAAATTTCTATTGTTGTTTTGGATTTTATGCTGCTTCATAAAGTGACATTGGAACGGAATATTATCATGTTTCACGCATGCAATCATATGCAAAAGTTTGGGCACCCCTAACCAAGTGTTAATTAATTTTCTGAGAGAAAAGGTTTGTTTCTGCTAATTTTGCATGTGTTATACAGAGAGCACACTTTTATGCATTATTGTTTATTGGCTGAATTAAACATTGAAAAAAGACGACCTGTGCGAGTTATAAATATTAAATGTATATAAAATGTCCTGTTTCTTTTGTATTTTAACAGAAAATCAAATGTAATTTGTCCTGTGGTGTTCAAAACAGTCACATATGAATGTAACAGGCAAACCACTTAAAATGACCCTCATCATGTGGTCCAGCAGCAGAAATGCTGACTTGGCTAATACATTCTGGGTGGGACTGCATGCTGTCCTCACGACACTCCCCACCCATATTGCTCTTTTAGTTAATGCAGACCTGCCGGATTAGCTTGAGCTCACGAACATAAAGCAAACATGAAACACACACGGACATCTGTTTCATATATTGAAAAACAACTCAGTGGCCAGGACAGTGTGTGCTTTTTGGAATGGAATTTTTCTGCTCAGGCCTTGGAGGAGCACTTTCAGAACACACGTTTGTTCATATGCAGGCCACTGAAGCTGTACACTGGTGTTAAGGTCGCCCTATGAGCTGTGTTTTTCAACGACACATACACACCCATGCATGGAGAGACACAATCACACCCACACACAGACGGATTATCTGTGCTAGGTCTCCGCAGCAGCTTCAGGCACAGTTTAAGCTGATCTGCCATCCTTTGAGGACACTAAATCCTGCTTTGTTGTTTTTCTTTTTCTTTTTTTCTTCCCATTTCTGAAGGTCATGGTCAGTGTAACTGTGGGAGGTGTGACTGTAAGGAGGGATGGACTGGCACGAAGTGTGAGCATCCTCTCGCCTGCTCCCTCTCTGCAGAGGCCAGTCTAAAGAAGTGCAGGGGTACTTCCAACGTGCCCTGCTTTGGAAGAGGTAAATCAGATGACTACAGATCAGCTGCTAGTGCAAAGCAGACTTTAACTCTCCAGCTTTAATGGGTCACACTAGCTACACTTACATGCACACAAGAGCCTAACTAATAGCTGTGTCTGCTAATAGATGAAAGTTGGGTGTGGAAGAACTTAACTGGGCGCACAGAGCCCTGACCTAAACCCCATTCCACACCTTTGGGAAGAACTGGAACGGAGATTGTGAGCCAGGCCTTCTCATCCTATATCAGAGCCTGATATCATAAATGCTTTACAGAATGAATGGGCCCGAATTCCCACAGAAACTCCAAAATCTTGTGGAAAGCATTGAAGAAGAGTAGAAGCTGTTATAGCTGCAAAGGGGGGACCAACTCCCCCTGTTGGTGTAATGGCCAGGCGTCCCAATACTTTTGCTCATATAGTGTATAATGGGTGATTAATAATGAAGCAGCCATTTAGCCTATTAGCTAACTTTTAATCTGTTAGTTTGCTGTTTGACCTAGTTCTAGTTAAGAAAATATATTGTCAAGCTCTCACTTTAAACATCTAGCAGATCACTCATTGGTCCTTATAGACTAATCCAGTCTGACAACACACTGGTTTTTTGTTGCTCGGTGCCTCAGTACAGAATACAGTTGTTGTGAGGCACTGTAGTTGTGTTCATAGTTATACTCAATACTAAGTATTTTACAAGAGCTACAACACATCTCAAATTGTTAATAATTGTCTCAAAAAGTAAATGCTAAATATTTTTCCTTACTTTTCCTTGCATTTTCCTCAAAGAGAAAACAACGGTTTAAACTCGCAGTGAAATGCAGGTGGTTGTTTGCACAAAAACTGCATGTTTCATAAACTGCGTTACTGGAACTGTAGTACAACTAAATTTTTCTCAAACATACTACACTGGATGTGCATTATACTGTGGTATAATTGCAGTTAATTTCATGATAACTGCTGTTACGTGAGGGATTTATTATAGTTCAAATTCAATTCAAATGCAAGTTCAAATTTAAGACTTCCCAGTGAGGGAAAATGCAGACTCAGCTTCATTAGCTTGGTGCGAATATATCACTGCTAGCAGAAACTAGCATTAGATTAAAGAGCTCCATTAACTTACAACTGTGCTTTTGCATGTACTTCTCATATTTCACACTTGGTTTAGTGCCGCACACCACATGAATCGTCATCTGGGGTGTGGGAACATTGATTGACTAATTTTCTGGTTCTGACGCATAATTTGCACAGCACAGCCCAACTTAACCCACTTCTTCTTCGTAGTTGAACACATGCATCAGGACTTTTCTTGGTTTTTGGCACGTAAGTGGTGGAATGAACATCCACTGACATTTAAAAGCTGTTAATTCCCTCTAATACAAGCTTATACAAAAAACAAAAAAAACAAAAAACCTGTTTACTAGTGTGAGGGACATTTATTCTTTATGTATGTCACTCTTGATAAGAGAGTCTGTCAAATACCGTAAATATAAATTATCCTTGGCCTTTGAGGAGGCAATGAATACATTACTGAGGAGCAAAAAATTATGTATATTTTGTAATTAAATTAAATGAAAGAGAGTGCAACCAAGAAATAAAGAATCACTTAACTTAAGATCTGGTATTACAAGTAAGCTTCTCTTTGTGCCTCTCCTGGTCATGCCATTTTTTTGGTAATCTGAAGACCCTTTGGCAGTTCATTACATTTACATTTATCAAGACGCTTTTATCCAAAGCGACTTCCATTCCCGAACAACAGGGGGCAGTCTCCGTGGAGCAAGTGGTGGTGGTGTGCTGAAGGTAAGATTCAAACCCATGACCTCTTGGTCTAGAGGCAAGTATCCTACCCACTACGCCACCACCATGTCCACAGCTGGTCAGGTTTCACAGGTTTCTCAGTGCTTTCACAATTCTGTTTAGCTTGTACAGACAGTTTATGTTTTAGGATGTTGTGTGCACTTCTTTGTACGTATGTCCCAAGTTCTCAGTCTAAGACGCTGAACCAAACCAACATTTTAAGATGACGAGCTGATACAAATAGTCTTGTTTGTATGCATGCCAGCATAATCTTTCTGACCGTAACTGAGCCAAGCTACATCTATTGAGAACATGCAACATGCCTCTTAGATCACTGTCACAATAGTCTCTAAATCAAGATTTCCTGGGTTTAAGCCCAACTGATGCTTTGTAGTACAAAATCATACAAAAATGAATGATCAGGGGTGGCTGCTATAAGGGGGTCTAGCCCCCTATGTTTTCAAATTTAAAAAGCATCAATATAAAAGTTTATTTTGTGGATTTCTGTGGACCTATAAAAAAGTATCACTAACAGGTTGTAAATAATGAGCATTGGCTTAGATGGGTCTGAGTCACCTGTAATTGTAACATTTATGTAATGCCTTACAATGTCATATGTTTTTATTAGGGGTGTCACATGATTAAAAATGAATCAATCAGATTCACCCCCTAATATAATATTTATGGCGTCCAGCATACAAGGCATCTCAGAATAAATTCAGCAACAGAGATCATTTTGCTGGTTAGTGGGTCACAGGTAGACTTGTTCTGTTTGGGTCTGAGTGCCTGGTCCAGTGTGGCTGGCAGCTGGCGCTGGTGTCGTGGCCTCTGACTGCCAGTTCTGGCTCGGACTGCCAGCGTAGCTCCTAAATGTTTTGCACTGAGGTGACATTTTAGACATAATGTACTCCGATAATGCAAACATTCATCATTGCATGAATTGCAGAGAACAATACCCCAATCAACTGTTCAAATGTAAATTTTCTGCATCCTTAATTTTTTCAGAGCACCTGTGGCTAGAACCAGACTGGGTTAAAGTCATGTGGTGTCATTAAACAACATACATTTTTTAACATGTTATTTCTTAGATTAATAGCTTACATGTTAATTCGACAACCCTACTTTTTATATGTAGTGAATCACTCTCCATTTGGTCCCCACAGACCATCATCCGTACTGTGTGACCAGTTGTTGGTTACATCATTCGTTTCATTATTTAATTGCTGATATTGGCATGGGGATCTCAAATGTAAAATTACACTGTATGAGTAATTGATATTATTTTTAGCCCTGACTAGCTCTCACTGCTGATAATAGCTAACATCACAGTATATTTATTTGTGTGATGTACATATATGCATAAAGCATTCTGGTTATTGTAGTGAGAGAACACTGAAGGATAAAACATGGCAATTGTGCAAAACTGTGAATTCTGTCTGACTAATAAATCTGTGGAGGGAAATACTGTGCCACAGTACTCTCTGAATCATATTCCTGCAATGCATAGATAATTGCCATCACAGTGAGGCAGCCATTCGTTTCTATATTAGCCGTTAGCTTTCATTTAACTGGTTAGCTAGCTCATTTTAACTTGGTGGTCCATGAAAGCAATGCAACAATAAAATATTATTCAAATCACAGTGTTTTTTAAAAACTTGGATTAGAATCCAGTTGTTCAGCTGTGTCCAAGTCAGCTCACAATGCACCTGATTAACAATACACTTTTTTGGAGATGAGCTTCAAATATCTACAGCTTACCTTGTACCTTCATGTTCCTCGTGTTATGAAACCAAATGTATCACCTCATATTATTTAAAACACAAAATTGCTGTAAAGGTTAATGTTGGCAATGAAGGTGTCAGAACACAAAGTGTATCAAAGCTTGCCATGGGTGTGGCTGCAGGCCTGCAGACCAGTCAAAATGCCCGTGCTAATCCTTACTCACCACCAAAATAATCGACTTAAAGCTGTCAGCCTTATTTTTTGATTATTTTCCAACCACTCCTGCTAGTATTCCAGCCCCTCCTGCTAGGATTAATATTAAAGCACTGGTGCGCTTGTTAAATTAATGTGATAGATTAGCTTGGCTAAGTACAGGTTTGTTAACTTTAGCCCATTCTCTTTTAGAATTTCATAGTTTCATTTGTAAGGCTAATGACTAGTGAGAACTGCCATAGCACATCCGGTTAATATCACTATTTTCCTATTCAGAGTGACACCATTCCTAGCCTTAATGTTTGTTAAAGTACTGTTAATGTAAAAGATTTTTTCAAAATAATTTGGTCACATTTTTGTTGGTTCACTGATCATGAAATGTTTGCACAATGCAAAAGGCAACAGCCATTTTCAAACTGTGTAAAGAAAATAATCTGAAAAGCTGAGTTCCAAGGTTTTGAAATTATACAGTCTCATATTGCAGAAGATTGTATGCCTCAGTAACTCTTGGAATTAAGTGTAGTTTTTCAGGTGTTTCACTCAAGCTATGTAATTTGAGATTCTTACAACAGAAAGCAATCATCGGTACTGCTGGAGTTTACAGTAGGGTTTGGAAAATTGTGTTGTACAAAGATATCATATCAAGTTGCTCCAAGGAGTTTGCAGCACAATGACTAGAATGATTGTTTTGGCTGAAGTCTCTAGTGTTCCCTGCATATATGTATATTTTGGAACAGTGTGAACCATGAATTCCTCAAGCCTTGGATTTAATGAAGCATAATAAATCCACAGCCGGATAAGAGTGAGCACTCCTCACACGCGGTCATCACTACAGCCAGGGATCTGAATGGCCTCTGTTCACAAACCATAAAAAGATCAGCAGCATCTGTTATACTTCATGGGCCCTATGTTCATTGTTATAGCACAATTGCAGAAATAAGGTACACAACTATGGTGTCTCATGTGTAGGTATGGCACACTATTTTCACCACCAAACTACATGATAGATGTTCAAGAGAAGCACAGTTGATACAGGAAAACGTCCTTCATTTCAATTGTTAAGAACATTTTGCTGAACATTGTTAAGAACATTGCTTGTATTCAGTGCGGTTAATAATACTTTGGTGAACCTATTGTTCTTTATTGGTTAGACTGATCATTTTATCACTTTCTAGTTTAGGTCCTGTTATATCCTTAATAAACACTTGCAATTTTGCACTTGAAACGGGTAGTGACGCCATCCAATAAAATCTCCAACTGGTGTCTCGGCATGAGAGCAAAGGAAAAGCAGTCCCTCATTAGATGAGTCAGAGCTTGCACGGTTGCTCAAAAAGAGTGTTATTGCCTTTGTTCTTGACTAAGAATAGAAAGGTGCAGTAGTAATGGTCTTGTTCCACCAAAGACGTGTAGGGGTAATTGCACTTTAATGGAGTCTGTCTTCCTCTGGGCTTATTTATAAAATAAAAGAACAATGATAGAGGAGCTTCGGCATTCAGATCTCATCCGACAGAATGCTTTACAGCAGAAAAGCAGATTTAAAACATGGCATAAGAAGCAGCATCACCACTACTACATTCTCAAAACACAATTCACTAACAAAGACTGACAGCAAGGCATGCTGTGGGGACTGTGCCAAACTGTCAAAGGTTCTTGTGTCACAATTCAACATTAACATCAACAACAATATTTCTTAGTTTTCGTTTTATTTTAACTGATGATCATTTAGTAGCTGTTTCTGTGACCCAAGAGTCTCATTCTGTTGCATATTGTGGTCAGCACCGTCAATACTGTTCTATTTTTAAAATAAAAATAGTGTTCAAATACAGAAATAACTAATGCTCTAATATCAGACAGAGGCCTCCTAAATCAGTATCGACACTTCGTGCATTTACCAGTAATGTAAGTCGGTCATTTTTATTTGCTTGGCCAAGAATCAGACTTCATGAATCAGGGTTTTTATATGTTGGCATTTATTTTGTCTCTAGAGTGTTTGGTTTGGGATTTTCCCAAAGCAGCACCTGAAATTATACCACTTCTGGCTTCGAGCCTAGAGTGGGGAGAGCCTAGTGTGCACTGGCATAGATTCTAATGCACTACACAGTCAAACAACTCTCTCAACTGTCCAGCCAAATTTCATACAGGGATCCTGACCTACATGTAAGGTTGTGTTCAGTAATTTGGGCATGCCAGGCCAAGATAGATATCAGTTACTGTATTTTGATCAACTTTGAACAGAAAAAATTTTAAAATCAAACTTTGGCAAATATCAGCAAGGTCTGTTTGACCTTGTTTTAGGATTTTTTTTTATCTGATCCTGCTTGCCAAGGGCTTGTTCTGCAATGTGCCTGGGCTACTATACAGATAATCTACTCTCAGACTTTCAATGATATTCAAATCAGAGGTGCCATTGTAAGGGCCATTGCTTAAGAACTTTCTTCAAGTTGTAGATTTTGACATAAGTGTCACTTGCACCAGTCAGGTGAGGCGCACAGGTCACAGGAAATGAGCCGTCACAAGGTATATGAAGAAGAAACAGGTAGATCCTAGATGCTCGTTCATTGAGTCTTATCTATCGTCTGGCCGTATCATCTCTGGATTTATGTGAGTACTCACTCACCTTGTGTGCATGAATGTGAACGTTGGTTCCAATGGGAATCCTGGAGCGTTTGCAGAACAAAGTGAGTGATTCTACCAACCCTCCCACTTCTTCATCCATTACGCTACATGGGGCAGACTCCTGGCCAGGTACATTGCTGTTTACTCCTCATTGTGACAATAAGTGCTGGATTGTTAGCATTCTGGATTGTTATGTTGCAGAAACCAGTATCTTTTCAGCTTCGGCTTCCTGACTAAATGTGGCTGATTTTTTTTCAAGAAATATTTATTCTTTTTTCTGCTTACCTGTGTGTTTCCTTTGGGATTTTTCCAAATATTGCTACTGATTTTATAGCTTTCCTCTAGGTATCAGTTAGCTTCATTTTCAGATACTCAGCCAGCTGGTTAGTGAACCCCATATTTAATTCAATTGAATTTTATATAGCCCTTTTTCACAATGCACCTTTACAGAATTGAGGTCCAAACCCCAAAAGAGATGTGAGGAAAAACTCCCTAAAGCTGGAGGAAGAAATCTCAGGAGGAACCAAAACTCGAAAGGGAAATCCACCCTCCTCTGGCTGACCCAGAGCATAAGAAAGAGAGTCTATGGAGACTAACAACAGAAGGCTTTTGTGTATAGACTTAACCCTCTGATGTCTGAGGCCTTTCTGGCACTTTGAGGCAATTTGCTACACCTTTACAAGAACTAACTGAAAAACATCTATGGCAAAGTGACAAATATTGTTATATTCTGAAATTCCTCAGCTATAATAATATGTGAGCAAAGTGAATGTAATGATATTAGTTTTTTTAAACATGACATGACAAAAAAACACCCTAAATATGTCTGAGCAAGACTTTTAAAGTTTGAACCTTGCAAACATATGCCACAAAAAGGTAAGAACACACTAGGTACTTTTTCTCTGCTCTTTCACATGCATATTCATTAGATGGGTGTTCTTACCTGTAACGTCCCCCTTCCCTCTGTCAATGGCCATGTGCTAATGGCTGTCATTTTCTGCCTGGCCCTGCTCCCAAAGCTTTTGTGTTAACTAAATCTTCTAAATCTTTTAAAAATACTTAAGTACTCAGAGTTCAAGACTTTTATTTGTCACATGCAGTTATTGCTGGTAGAACATAGAATCTGCTATACATGGTAAAATGGAAGAAATAAGTATCAAAACCACACAAATAGTGTAAGTAAAAAACAGTATAAATATATCTGTAAGTATATAAGTATAAATAAGAATACAATAAGCAGGCTAATCACGATGTCAAGCAGCATAACAGTTTCTTTTCTGATGAAGGCAAAGGTATTACACGCACCACACTTCCACAGTTTTTGCATATGATCATCTGGCCAGCAAAATACCAGATATAGCTTCAGTGAAAGTGACCATTTTGTCATACGTGAACACACCACAGCACACAGTGTGAACAACACGAAATTCTTCCTCTGCATTTAACCCATTCACCA
>JBBPDC010000002.1:8763761-8813761 GCA_037974485.1 Hemigrammopetersius urotaenia
TTCCAAAGAGCAGGGTAAGGAGAGTCTCAGAGACAGACACTGAACAATACAAGACAGGAGAGCCAGCAGGAGAGATAAGGTAGGGAGGGAGAGAAGAAAAATGTGACCGCCTTAGTCGAGAGCTGAGAGAAAAAGATAATAATAATGCTATAATTATAAGTGACTCTAGAAGTCCTTGGTCATTGCGCAAGTCTCTTTATGAGGCCATTGTAAGTGGCTCTTGAAGTCCGCTAAATATAGAATATTTAGATATGATGATGTTTACAGTTATTTCAATATGTAGGCAATGACATAGTTATATAAAGTCTTACTCAAACTGCACTTCATATCTGGCTTGTTGGGTGAATATTTGAAGAGCGCTACCACAGAGGTAAAGCACATCAGACAGCACAGCATGGTAGTCACCGTGCTGTGCTACCACAGCCTACCTTGACGTCAATTCTATTTATTATGCAAGTTTTAAAGAAAGACCTCATTACAACTGCCTAAAAACACAAGAACTGCAAAGTAAGAAAAGAAAATGTCCAAACACCAAACATTGTCAGCTGGATTTATGCTCTTCCAATGGCATCCAAATTAGGATGAGCACATGGATTTCTCTTCAACCCATATTGAATAAAAACCTCTCTCTGTTACACACACACACACACACACAGACACGTTCATGAGGCAGATCACAAACCCAAGCACCTTGCTTTTCAAAGTCTATACTTCAAACCTCTTCTAAAGGTATAAATAGCAGAAATAGGAGAGCTGTGGCTTTCCTATTTGGGCTTTGAAAAGCAAGAAGGCACAGGAAATGTGTTTTCTCCCTGTCTGCCTTGGAACCTTAACACCTTATTATCCTTTTCCAACCTAGACCACTTGCCCTTGACCAGTTAACAGGTGCTGCTTGTTAAGATTCCATGAGGCCGAATCAGCAGAGGACATGCTTTTATTATCTGTAACCTGCCAGTGTCCTGGGAAAAATAGACTATAACATGCAGCTCAAATGGCATATACATTCAGCTCTGGAAAAAAATAAGAGACAACTTAATTTGTTTTTTACATCAGCATCTCTATGAGTATGACAACCATTCAATTCTTCTGCTAGCATAAGGGATGCTCTATAGTATAGTAGTGCTGGACTATACAACAACATTAAAACCACTGACAGGTAAGGTGAATAACATTGATTATCTTGTTATAATGTCACCTGTGAACTGTCAGCAAGTGAACAGTCAGTTCTTAAAGTAGAAATTGGAAGCAGGAAAAGCAGACAAAACAAACAAGAACTCTAACAATGGTCAAATTGTTATGACTAGACAACTGGATCAGAGTTGGATCTCCAAAACATCAGGTCTTGTGGGGTGTTCCCAGTATGCAGTGGTTAGTACCTACCAAAAATCGTCCAAGGGAGACCAACCAGTGAACCAGTGACAGGGTGCCCAAGGGTCACTGATGTGTGTGGGGATTGAAGACTAGTCTGTCATGTCTGATCATTCAGAAGAACCACTGTAGGACAAATTGCTGAAAGAGCTGAAAGGTGTCAGAACACACAGTGTATTACCGCTTGCTATATATGGAGCCGCATGGCTGCGGACTGGTCAGAGTGCCCATGCTGACACTTTTTTCACAGGCAAATGTGCTGGAATTTTTTTAATTTACCTCAAGCGGATGAGTGTGTGTGTGTGTCAGTTCTGAAATGGAAATCTTTGGTCCTGGTATTCAAGTGAATGTTAGCTTGACACACACCACCTCCCTAATATTGCTGCAGATCAAGTATACCCCTTTATGACAGCAGTACTGCCTAAAGGCAGTGGCTTCTTTCAGCATGATGAGACACCGTGTGCAGATTCTGTTAGTATTCAGATCTTGCAGATCTTTTTCAGCTTGTCAGATCTCAAACCAGCAAGATATCTTTGTTTTGCTTTCACTGATATAATTATTTGGCGAATTTGTTATATGCAACTTCTTTACTTTCATTAATACATCCACCCAGGCATTCATTCATTCTTTCGTTCATTTTTATTTTTTTTTAATTTTCATTCATTCATCATTCCTCATTTACAGTAATTTTGAAATGATTGCTTATGCAAGATGACTTCATACACCTTTGCATGTTGTGGTAGATAAGGTCATCAGTATTGACCTTTCTTTTTGAGCCAAGTTGAGCTTGTTTTCATATACCCGATTTCTTGTTTCTCTCATGTGATCTGGAAAGTCAAGTTATTTCTTTAGTCAACTCACCCAGTGAAGCAATATTTATTTTAATAGTAACCCATAAGCAAACGAGTGTTTGTACCCACAAGACCTTGATGATTCCAGACAAGGCGCTAAGTAGCACACAATTGTATCTATATTTTTTACAGTCTACACCAGTGGTCCCCAACCTTTATTTGGTGACGGACCGGTTTAACATCAGAAACTATTTTCGCGGCCCGGCCTTTAAGGAGTGGCAGATAAATATACGTATTTATACAAATAAATGATACGCATAAAAATGGGGATATTTTAAAAATATAATAATGGGGTATCTTTAAAATATAATAAACGTAAATCCAATGTGTACTCGCAGCTTTATTAACAGCAAGTTTTTTCTGTGCAGCCCACGGACCGGTACCACATGACCTACGGCCCGGTACCGTTGGGGGCCACTGGTCTACACTGATCACAAACTGTTGATAGGTCGTAGGAGTTTTGACCTGAAATGTCAGGGTTGATATAATGTCACCTATAATGCCACCACTCTAATATAATGCTGTAGTACAACATGGCCTTATGAAAAGTGTTGTACTAGCCTCTAAAAAAAACAAGTTAGGAGAGCTGTAATAGGCTGCTGTTTATGTGAAGTCTGAGAGTCTGTTCATATGCTTTCAGGCTCTTGTCACTGCGGGAGGTGCATTTGTTCTCCACAGGAGTGGTACATTTCTGGTGATTTCTGCGAATGTGACGACAGAGAGTGTGACCAGCATGATGGTTTGATCTGTACAGGTAGAGTTTATATATACCATTTAACACCTCTCTGAAAACCCTTAACCTGGCACATACACACACACACACACACACACACACACACACACACACACAATTCTTCCAGTTCAACTGCTGCTTGTTCTTTCTTAAGGGTTCTGGGTTGCTTTGATGTGACTTCAATTCAATTTTTACACTGAGCTGTCCAATCAGTGAAGTCCCACTGCTTCTTTCTCTTCCTCTAATGTCTTTGGCTTGGGTTCAACAGGCAAGAAACTCCACAGAGAGTGTAGATTTCCTCCCTAACCCCCAGGGGAAATGTCTGACCAACGACTGTAGAAAACACAACACTTATTATTCCTGATTGTAGGCAGGAATGGATTAACTTGCTGTTGGGCCTCAGGGCTGGACTTTTTTCAAAGGCCTCTCAAACCTGTGTCAAACTAATCATATTTGCATCGTGGGCAATAGATTTGCTATATATACAGAAAATCGGACCATATAATCATAAAAAAAAATGACACCCCTTAATAATTACACATTGTTGATTTCTTTGAATGTCAATAAATGCACATCCACTACCCAGAACACATTTCTGCACATTTTAATGGGCACATACTATTTATTGGCTGAATTTAATGTTAGGGGACAGAAACATAAAGTTACAGCACATTTTATATTCAATGTTTGCTCTTCTGAGCAAACAATTATGCTCTATTAATTGTCCTTAAATGCCATAATTTAGTTTGTTGACTGTAGATGTCATTTCGACAATCATCAAAGCATGTTTAAAAGGTTTGAATGTTGAAATTTTTACATTTATGGCATTTATCAGACGCTTTTATCCAAAGCGACTTCCACTCCCTAACTACAGGGGGCAGTCTCCCTGGAGCAACTTAGGGTTAAGGGTCATGCTCAGGGACCCAGTGGTGGTGCTGAAAGTAGGATTCGAACCCATGATCCCTTAGACCGGAGGCAAGTATCCTACCCACTGAGCTACCTCCACCAATTTTTGCATATGACTGTGTTGTACATCCTTGGTACAAAGTGCGCCGTGCCCAACTTAGTATTACCCTTATTTCTGTTCTGTGATTGCTGATTTTATTGATTAACTTTGACAAAACACATATTTGATTACTTGATTAACTACTGGATTAACTTTGATAAACCACATATTAAAGGGTTTATAGATTGTAATATAGTATTACACTTACTCCAGTTGCAAATTTGGTCGTACACAAACGTCGAAGATGAAGCATGTGTGAGCTCATGTTGAATAAAGCTTTGTTGAATAAAGGCCAATAAAGCGAGTATCTCACATGCAAAGTGACAAGCATAGTGCAACAAGTAAAAGTAAGGAATAGGACTGAGGCATTCAAGCAGATTTGTTCAGCAGTCAGACTGCTTGCAGTAAGAAACTGTTTATCAATGTGGAGAATTTGGCCTGTAGCCTGCGTCCAAATGAGAGGAGTATTAACATTCCAAGTGTACATGTGCTTGATGGACAGGGCAGCCTTTAATTAAATGAGTAATGTGGGATGGCAAAGAATCACCACTGTAGCCCACAAACATCAAGGCAGATTGCATGCAAATCAACATAGTCTTCCTTTGATAGATTTCTTTGTCCTTTTGTGCTTGGGGGACCCATTTGAGTTCAGGGGCCCCAAGACGTCAGCCCACGTAAACCTATATGTTGATCTGCTTGGTCCTGGGCCCTTAAGATGTTTGGACTGTCTGTTTCAAAATTGCTTGCTTATTGATTTGCTGCCTTCATTATCAGTTACTGTGTCATTCCCCCAATTATCCTATTCCACCCACACAAACAAAAGATTTAAAACAATGAAAAAAACAAGGGGAAAACATAGATGACAAAGGGAATTTTATAAATATTGGTTAAATGTCAGCGATTAGCATATTAGTGATTAGGGCATATGTCTCGATTACCATATGCATAATGATTATTAAAATCATTGTTTCATGCTGCACAGGGAATACAGTCTTTTTAAGTGGACAAAAAATGCTTATACAAACAAGCAGGCAGTGTTTTTGCCCCTCCTAGGGCAACAACAATTTACTCGACCTTTATAAGCATAATGCAAAAATGTTTGTGCCAGGTTACGAATACTAATTTTGCCTTCGCAAATTTCATGGATTCTTCAGCGAGAGATCCTCATTACATATAAATTGATGAGTGATGTGGAAAATGCAATGTATTAGGAATGCCTGCTGCTTAATTTCATGGGCCACAGATTATAAACTGTTTGAGTGTTAAATACGACACCACAAACATCTTCACCGGGGTAAAACCCAAAATGAACAGTTTCATTCTCATGCCACTTGATTGCATCTTCAGGGAGTTGGATATGTCTCTGTTTTGTCTAATAAGCTCTTGGTTCATATATGATGATGCTCATAGGAAAGCAGTGACTGTCATTTACTGCTTTTCTATGCTAATGCTAAGAAATGCCCATGTTTAATTAGATCTGACTCACCAGGCAAGAAGCAGCATAGTAATTATCCACAACAGTCCCTAGCTGCAGGGAGCCAGCATAGAGCAGCACCCTCCTCTTGGAGGGAGCCAGCCAGGCGCAGTCTGGCCTGCAAGGAAAACTTCACTCTCTAAAAGATTCTGTTTCTGTAGGTACTGAATCAGTCTGTGCCAGCTAACAATTTTAAGACATATTAAAGTGGAAAATCATGTAATGAGTTACAGCCTTTTTTTTGACTGAATCTGCTGCCCAGAGTTCTTCATTCCACTTTGAACAGCCAGTAGTTTATAGAATATAGCCAGTCGGGCAGCTGAGCTGTCATCTTCTTTAGTCCAAGTACATACATATCCACTATATACAGCCATGGGAAAAAAATCCCTTTTTCTGTTCATGGTTTGTACAGTTTGCGGCATGTGTATGTAAAGTGTACAGGTTGCTATTCTGTTATGAATTATAGCAGTGTGGGCTGTGTAAAAAATAAGAAATGGCTCCATATTTCTTATTTTAAGTGCAGTTGTGTTTGTATAGCAGCTTTTCTATGTGCTGTATTCCAGCAGCTTCACTCCTGATTCAGTTTCTGATGGGATGAAACAGAGTCACACAATGCACACACTCGGCTCTTAACATCACAATTTGAATTGTTGAGGTTGTAAAATAATGTATGTTGTGTAGTTTAACATTTCCATGGTATAATCAATTATTTATATGTATTTTTAAATGTCCTCCAAACATTTTTTCGTGTGGAATTTTGAATCAAGTGTGGTCAATAGTGTATAGAACAATAGTGACATGCACATTTTACACAGACTTCCACACATTACAAAAGCAATAGCCAGAAAAAAAGTTTTTTTTTCCATGGCTGTATATATACCTACACATAAATTGTATAGTGTATTTTTAATATTACACTGTTGTGTTGAATAATTTTTATTGGTTATTCTGATTCTAGTTTTTTTTTTTTCCTTTATACTGTCTACATTGCTGTTGTAACAATGCAAATTTCCCACCTGTGGGACTAATAAAGGGTTATCTTATCTTATCTTACAAATGATGCCTCAAATACACACTGCTGACCTACTCTTGACCTACTGTATTGTGTGTGTCTCAAAATGTCAACCGTTTGGTAAACCATTGAGTTCAAGCAATAACAGAGCAGCTTTTTTGTCATATTTAGCTATATTTAGGTGTCTTAGACGCAGCTGGGACGTCTATTCATCAGATGTGATTTGTTGTTCCAGGGAATGGCATCTGCAACTGCGGAACCTGTGACTGCTGGGACGGCTGGACGGGAAACGCCTGTGAAATTTGGGTGGGAGAGGAATACTAGTATGGACAGACACTTTTTAAGACTATTTTTGTTCACCGAGATGGAAAATGGCTGCTGAAACAAGACCATTCATGGGCATGTGGATGCTACAAATTGGGATATATTTCTTCCGTATAACAGAATTCATTGTACCGGTTACAAATCGTCTTTATTAAAACATTTGTGTTTTTTTTTTCTTTTTGTATGCAAGTAAAACAATTGTCGAAGCAAGAGACACATTGGGTTTGTAGACACAATATCTTATAATCCTTTATATGTTTTTAATACAACTATATGTACGAAAAGTGCTTATAAGAATGCATACACAGTTTGCAGAGTGACACACAAGAAGATGCAGGTACATGGACAGGATCCAAACAATAATAGGAAAGGGAGAATGTTCTTTTTGGCAGATTATTATCTGAGTGGAATGTTTGACCCTGTTAAATTTCTGATAAACTGTTTAGCCATTGTACATTTTAAACTAATGTTAAACCCTTGGTGGTACCAGAACTTTTTATTCCCCAAAGATATGGTGGAAATATTCTTTAAGACACTTGAAATGATGGAAAAACCTGTCATCATAAAACAAGTGTTCTATAAGACAGAGAGGTACATTTTTGCAAATGTGTAATGATTTGCAATAAATCACTTGAGATACACTGCCAGGAGTCTGTGCCATATCAGTTTCCTGGCATTTTCTTGAATATATGTATGTTTATCTGTGCTTGAATGTTCATGTCTTTTAGGAATATCATTGAAAAGGAAGGACAGGAAGTGGGAAAACTAAGGAAAACTAAGTTCTGCTTCAACCCATGCTGTTTAGTTTGAGCCAACGGTTTTCTAGGATCAAACAATTGAAAGGACCAAATGCAGTAATATACTGCAGACCATATTGCATTGAGTTTCTTACTGACATTACAGTACACCTTCATATAAATATTTTATTCAATATGTTGTATCTGTGTGTACAACAAACACAAACTGTACAGTGCAGACAAACTCTTTGCATATATGTATGTAAAATTAGCAGTACATACCAACATTTCTGGATACACATAGCCTACAACATGCAATTCTTAAATGCCATCCTCCTCCCATGCAACAGATGAAACCAAAAGATTTAAAAACAAACAACAAAACATAATGCAGATGATGAGGACTCTGCTAGGAAAAAAAAATTACAAGGAAAACGAAAAAGAAAAAACAGATTGTCAGTGATAGCTCAGGCTGATAGACAATATCAGACACGGCCTGCATGAACACGAACAAAGTCAAACGTTTAAAGACAGACAGACAAACAGATGTACATTTTCTCACCAGTCATTTACAAAAATAAATTCAACCTTCATTTAACCAGTCAACTGGTTTGCAGGGCGAGTTAGCCCAGCATGTAGAGTTCATTGGAGAGAATGATTAGTGGGTTATGTGGTAGCGGGACGCCAGCCCTCAACTGGATGCAAATGGTTTAAGCTCCTTTTGTGTATAGTACTGCATGTCATTCTAGCTTTAAAGTAGCATTATACAGACAAATATGTAAGACTAACTAATGTGCTTTAACACTCCCTAGCAAGAAACTAGCTCATAATTCCAATAAATTCCACAAAATAGAGGTCTTCATATGAAGCCTTGAATATATTTGCAATTTAGCAGCCCAGCTTCAGTCTACATTAGTAACATTCTAAATCGTATTCATTAAAGTATGAAAATTAACGCAAGACAGGCTTCATATCAAATCCAATGATAGCTTCAGATAATCCTTGATAATTCGCTAAAAGTCACAAGTAGATGAAGACTCAGAACCGAAAGTGCTATGATTCCAGGCCAGAGAAAGTATGAGAGAACCTTACATTATCATGCCCATTCCATTCAATGCTGGCCTGAATGGACGTAAAGATCCATTCTAGCGTTCTCATACTTTGGTCCTCAAGGAAAAACATGCAGGTGATTAATTTGTAGGTACCTCTAGTCTTTTTTTATAGAACAATATACCCTAAATAATGACTTGTCGCACCCATCCAAGATTTACTAAAACAAGGCAAAGAGAATCTGTTCTGTTATGCGAATGAATATTAGTCACAGTGAGTGAAAAAAGTGATACTGGACGGAGTGGACAGGCTTTTAATGCTGAACACTCCACTTAACTGTAATTGGTGGGTCTGGGTTCTTGGACGTAGAGAAGAACTTTGGTAAAATTCAGGATCAACCTCAGGATCAACAAGAATGTGAACTTAAGAGTGTATGCACTGTGTAAGCTACCTTGTTTATTTGTTTGTGTGTGTGTGTGTGTGTGTGTGTGTGTGTGTGTGTGTGTATCTCTGGGGGGGCGAGGTGTTGGGGAGTCATGAGGCACCTTTAACCCAGCACAGACTGGGTACATGTTTTTGCATGCTGGGTTAGAGGTCATCACAGGCACACGATAGGCCAATATGAGCAGTACTGGACTCTGCATGCTGAGCTAGGAAGAAAGTCTCCTTATTTAATTATAATATCTAGTTGTTAAAAATCTACTTTTTTAAAGCTTTTTTTTAATACAGTTTTTATACAACTTTTTTATACAGTGAAAACATATGTTTCTATATCAGCCATCTCTTGCTTTGCATTGCACTGCAAGAACGGAACAAAATACTAACTTGCCCATGCTTTTGCAGAACGGAAAAAAGGGGATGCAGCCAATATTAATGCCGTCTGCTTAAATCCAGCCACTTTAAGGCGCTGCCTCCAAGCAGACTTCTCTCGCCAAGGCTGCCAATGGTGCCACCCATTCACTGGGTCACCCGGAAAGAGCCCATAGTTCAGAAGAGACAGCGCATGAGGGACCTGAGGCCTACAAGGCCTATAGATGTTCTTAGAGCCTGCGCTCTAAACTAAGAGTAAAGAAAATTAAAATTTTGATGCCTCTCTTTTTTGGTGGGGGCTGGAGGCACTCGCTCACTCACTGCCCCGGTAGAAATTCAATATCGATATGTATACACCACTCGGCACACACCTCTGTGCGCCGCCAGCAGGAGAGCTCAGCGTACGCTGATAAAAATCACCTAAGTGCTTGGCCAGCCTCTGACGTGTCTCTCTCTGGACACTTATAAGAAAGAGATTAAAAAGAAAAGAAAACAGAAAGAAACACCAGCACTGAGCCTGAGACAGAGGCCACTCCTGCTTTCCACAGTCTTTGTGGTCAGAGCGTTGGCCCACCAGTCCTCCTGAATGATTCCCTGCAAAACAAGCCACCACTGGCATCTCAGTCCTACACATGTAATGTATATGTTTGTGTACGTGGGTGAGAAGGTGGGTGTGCACCGAAAGGACCGTTTGGATGTATGCACACAATGTGAAATGGATGTGAAAGTAGTAGAAAAAAACAAATCACACATAGCCCCTGTAGTACTTCACGAAGAGAAGGAATGAGAAAAAGAGAGACAGCAACAGAGAAAGAAAGTGAGATTGAGCAGCAGACACGGGAAACAGACCCTATTAAAAAATTGAGGACGACAGTCCTGTTTTTCTTGCAGTTTCTCAAGTCTGTCTGTAGCGAATTAATTCTCCAGAGCAAAGCTGGTGTTCACTGTGTATAGAAAATAGATCTGAAATAGACACCGCTGCTATAGGGTTCAAAAAAGAAAAGAAAAGACAAAAGAGACGTCATCAAACGATGCACCTGCGGCCGCTCTTCGTGGTTCACGGATTGTCACAGTCACAGGAAACAAGGGTGCTCGTTATTGTGTTTGGGAGGGAGAAAGGCATTCCGTATCTGGTAGGGCATTCCATGGTGCAGGATGAGCAGCTTCATCCAGTCGGATCCTCCTCAGCGCTACTCTTGGCCACAGCTTATGTGATCTATCCGCCAAGTGGAGGGAGAGAGTCAGAGGAGAGGAGGACAGGGAGGACGAGAAAAAGGAGGAGAGGGGCTCGTCTGGACCAGAACCACAGACGGCACAGGGAGAGTCTGGCTCTCTCTCCAGGGGCGGGGGGGTCTGACCTGGTCACTCCACGGCTGGGCTATGTGCTGGGCTTGCTGGCGGGCTTACTGACCGGTTTGCCTCCATTCATCACAGCCGGCTCAGTTGTGCTTTTACTCGGAGGCACCGCAGCCTTCGGCACCGTCTCCCCTACATCGTGCAACGATGGTTCTCTGTACATCGCAACTGCAAGGGAAAAGAAGTGGGGAGAAGAAGACGCCATTAGATACATTCTTTTTTTCCTGATAATAAAACAGTCTAGGGCCTTAACAATTTAAGGTGTGCAAGGGTGTCTGGTGAAACAAACTTTAAACTTTGGAAGCAAGTTTAGTACAAAGGCTCCCATCATGTGTCTGTCTCTGCTCACAACATATCCTTTGCTTGCTAAGTGTCTAGGGGGAGCATTTAAAGGCATTGCCCCCACTAGCGGGTCGCCACGCCCCCTACACCCTCTAGTGCCGCTCATATGAATATAGTTCATGCTCGATAGTGCCAGTAGATCCGCTCTGATGCCGGCCCTGAAGTGGATATTTTAAGATTTAAAGATTTAAAGATATGCCAGATACATTCGATATTTTCATCCAAAGCATGAATTCCCTTTGATCCTCCACCCCATTTTTAAAAAAATAACCTGCTAGAAAATAATGGTAGAGATGATTCTACAGCAGTTGCTATACTAGTCCAAGTGCATGTTTTATTGTGATTCTGCAACTTTTGCCAAAGCCACATTTTAGGTGTTAGTTTTGTCCAAGTATGTTGAAAAAACAAAACATACAACTTGACCCAAGAGGTTCAAGATCTGTAAGATTTGAATCCAGCGCAGATCTGTAACATGTCTACCAAGTGAAAATTCCAGACTGAACAGTAACCGTAATAATCTCCAGATTGTCCTTACAATGATATAATAATCAAGCCTTCTAATAGATATAGTAGCATGCCGTGTGGTGCAACTGTTATATAACAAGTTTTGAGCAGTAATTACAGGAACACTTTACTCTGTATGGCTAGTCAAATATCTTACAAATGGCCAAACTTCACCTGATATTCATTTCAAAAAGTCCATGCAAATTACTACTCAAATGCAAGTCGAGGTGAAATAATGAGCTTGTAAATAAGCAGAGTCCTGCACATTGCTTGCCATCTCCACATCCAAACTTAAAACTTTTGCTTGGGTGGGAAAGATAGTGTTCATTAGGCCATCTCTGACAGAGCTTGTGCGAGTTTGTCAAAGTTCAGACAGGCTGTCAGAGAGGCTGCAGCTTATGCTAAGTTTCTGTAAGGGGGGGGGTGATGGTATATTCTTCAGGGACACATTTTATTATAAATCTGAAATTCAGCTTCACCATGCACCAAAAAACCACTGTCCTGAGCTGAGCTGCTGAAGAGCTTCCAGGCCTCACTGAAGGCCCTTCTGCATTTGTGGCCATATAATGAACACAAATCACCAAGGTAGAGAGAGAGAGAGAGACCTGAGAGGCGGGCGTCTGTAGAGCTGTAATAAAATGTAGTCATTTCTCACACACTGACAGGACTGTCCTGTCGGCTCCCTCACAAACCATGGCTGTAAATTGTAAAAGCCACCCATTATTATAAATTACACCTCAAATGGGGAAATAAAGATTCTCATGACAGCCAGAGCTTAGGGAATGATGAAAAATACAGGGGATCCATATCAATGCTTATGATGACCAGGCCTGGACATAAATACTACTGGATAGTTAATGTAATGTATGATTAGTGTCATCTGAGCATACCCTGTGGTAAAAATGTGATATTTCTCTGTGAAAACAAACTGTCTACCATATGAATAATCATCGTAATTGTCTTTTTTGGTTCATGTATGCAGCTACAAGGCCAAGCCTAAAGTCCCCACACTGGCTGATCAGCTATATTGCCTCACATTTTACTAAGAAGCAACTAAACAAACATTCTTACCAAACATCAACTAAAATCATCACTCACTGATGTCCGTTATATTGTTCACAGGAGAGATATATTGTTCACCTCGCCTGGGTGTCCCATTACAGGGCTATTATGGCAAACGAGGGGTCATTAGAAAGGTCTCACCGATCCCTATCTAACTGTGAATTTTCACATTTAAAGTGAGAGATATATTTTTCATATTTAACATTTACATTTAAGATCATTTAAGGCAAATCCTCCAAGTTGGTGAGGGCATATCACAGCACGCAGGCCAGCCCCCTGCTAAGTAACAGCCAACTGAAATCACAGGGCGTGGCCAATAAGCATATCTCGTAGCTTGTAAAAGTGCTACATTTATATTTAGAGCGCAACATTTCATTTTTTAACACATTTAGCTCTAAATATGTAAAAATTGGCAAGTATCCTACCCACTACACCACCACCACTGTTTTTACAAACAACATCCCATAGGGGACATCTTACTATACCATGTTCTCTGTGCAATGTTTCCTTATTATATCACAGTTATGAGTTTTGTATTAGTGTTAAGGCATACAAAATGTATCCGGACATTTTTTAAAGCATTGTTTTTTGTTTTCTGTTTAAAAAAAAGACTCAGCGAGTACCGAATTTGTATCGTATCGGCAATATCGGTATCGGACATTAAAAAGTGGTATCGTGCCATGTCTAGTTATTACCAAACATCAACTAAACAAACATTACTCACTGCTGCCCTCTAAACATTAGTCACCATTGCCCCAAAGATGTTTTTAATAAACATCACTCTTGCGCATGCTCCATGATGTGTCTCAGTAAATCTCACCACAAGAGACAGTAGTATAAGAATTTAAAATAAAAATCTCCTGTAAAATTCCCACATAGATTAAACATCTGAGATGAATCCCAACTATCTAACCTATTCCACTGACCCAAAACACCTTCATTGTTAAAGAACATTAAGTAAAAGTATTGCCTCCTCTAAGCTAATGCGCCTCATTATGATTCCACAGTGTATGAGTGAACTGAAAGCACGCGCTCCCCTGAGTTCAGCACAGGACCCAGAGCAGCCATTACCTTCTAATGGCTTGGGCAGGAAGTGAGCAGCTGGTTTGGTTTTCTTCACACGGTTGCCCTTCATGGCCTGGCCCTCTTTATTGAGGCCCAGAAACCAGGCTCTCCCTGACTCCTGCTGTCTGTACAACATGGATGAGTAGATCACGTAGTAGTTCTCAAATACAGACTCTTTAAACTTGCATTCCGCCGTAAAGAGTTCCTGCGAGAGGAAAAGAGAAAGAAAGGACAACGGTCATTAAGAGTTTTAAGATACATGGCAACATTTTTCACTGACACATATAAATGTGAAACATACTTGTGTTTACACTTAAGTCACAGTTATATGCTTATAATAACGGTCAATGGTACTGTCCACTGGATTCTATTATAAGTGAGTTTTGAGTCAACAGGTTTCCTGAAGATTATTGCCCATGGAAATTAGCTGCAAACTACAGGATAGGGCTTTTATACCAAACTCAAATGTACCTTGAAACCGTTCTGTCCAAGTCTGACCTGACCCACAGCACAAAGAAATGAAAGCAAGAACGCAGGCAAACAGCAGTCATAAGAGGGCACATATAAAGAATACCCTCCTCAGGGGTAGCTGGTGGTTAGGAAGTTGCCCCAGCGGTCAGAAGGTCATGAGTTTGAATCCAAGGACTGCTTGTGGCAGCACTGAGGCCACATGCTGCTCACACGCGGTACAGACAAGGATTAAAGTGTACTTGTAAAATCCAGGGTTATGCATCCAAATAGTCCAAGGTTGGCATTGGGCAAACGGGTATGAGAAAGGAGGCTCAGAGGTCAGAGAAGGGCAGACAGTGAGACACAGAAAAGGCAAAAGACAGAATTCAAAAACAGAACAAAAGCAAAAAAAACATGATCAGGAATGTCAGAGGCAAGGCAAAAGGTATAGGTCAAAGAAAGATCAAGGCATAAAGGATATTAAACATTAGATACACCAGAAATCAACAAGATTACACAAAGTCCCACAACACCTAGTCCTTATATAGTACTAACGTACCACGTTCAGTCTTCTCTTAGTAATTAGTAGTAGTAGTTGTAAAGCTTTTCTTGTAAAGCTTTTCTTGTCAGCTATATACATAGCACACAGTGAGACGAAATATCGTCCTCCTGGACCACAGGTGCAACATAGAAAACAACGGAACAGCAGCACTAAGTAGGGGATTACAGGTTAAACTATATGTGTATAAATATATATAAGTTTACAAATACTTCACTTAAAAATAAAATGCTATAAAAATACTATAGGGGGACACAGGGAGCCAATAACAAGACAGTACACTACAATACACCACGGTATACAGACTTGTAGTGTAGATATAAACTTTTAGATATGTTTTATATACAGTCTTTTATATATACACATACTGTATATACACAAATATATGCACATTTTCAATTTTCTATGTATTATTTTATTTCTTCTATTTTTTTTAAATTTTATTTTACTCTATTTTATTCTATTCCCATGAAGCACATATAATGAGATAGTGGGCTATATTAAAGACCTGACTATTGTTAAGAATAAACACAGATGCACATAATTCTTAAACACATTCTTAATGCTCATTAGACTTTATAGTTTAATGTACTTTAATGTACCTTTATTCACTTTGCACTAACCCAGCACCAAGCTTTATTTTCATACACCAGGTTTAGCTAAAACACAGACATCTAAATCTTAGAAAACATTAAAACAATACAATATTTACTCTGGAGGTCCTGCAATATAGAGCCTTTTTCTACAGAAGGCTGTCAGCTGTAGCCTTTCCAGTGGATCTGAGTGCAGATTTTCACAGGAGACAAATAGGTGATAGAAGACCATTATCAGTCAGACGTACCACTCATTTTTCACCATTGGCTCTGTATGGCGTCTGAAAAGTCGACAAGATGCTAAAAAGATCCTAGCCATAGATGGTGGAGAATTTTAGTGTATGATGCTCAGTCAAACTCAGCCCATGACAGTCCTGTTCCTTGAATGATGAAAACTGTCTGCAGGGCTCAGACAGAAGCAGCCGTCGGCCTAGTGGTTAGAGAGTTCACCCTGAGATTAGAAGGTCGAGGGGTTCGAATCCTTAGACTTCGAGGGACATCCTGGAGTTTCCCTTGAGCAAGGTACTGTCCCCCTGCTTCACTTGGAGAATGGGTAACATGTAGAGAAAGAATTTCACCTGGTTCACACTGTGTGCTGTGCTGTGCCCACATGCGACTATAAGGGGCCTCTTTACACACAGTCTAAGGACATCTGACCAAACATGACCAGTCTCTTCCGAGATAATGTGATATCCATGCATACAAAACCCACGTCTCCTCCCTCACCTTGACTCACAGTGCTGAGTGGAGTTTACATAGCGTAAGTAGATTTACTGCTTCAAATACCCAGATCCAATTGTACATCCCTGGTCCACATACATACAAGGGCATCCTCAACTTCTCTGTTTCATTAATGCACTGTTGCATTTGTGTAATCTTTTCAGTTCAAGGTTAAAACACAAATTCCCACACTTCCACTGGATATATATTTCTTGCTGGAAACACATTCAGAGACTTTTAGGACCTTTAAATTTTCCTTCAGAGTGAATGGACAATACCATGTCCATTTTAAAGTTGAGCAACTCTGAAAAAATAATCAAAGACTGCATTCAATCCGTGTTGTGTTTGATCAAGAAACATGGTTAAAGAGCTCTGTTACTGTGTTTATGAACATTTTCAACACCTACAGACACTGGCCTACATAAATATTATTACGCATGCATATGGTCTTTTAAAAGTTAATATACATGGCTAAGAATTACATTAATAATATGTTTCATAACATTTTGCTGTTACCTTGCTCTGCCTGTTAGTTAACCTGCTGCAGTAACTGCTCAACCTCTCGTCACTTCGTTCATTTTCACTTTTACTTTTGGCTGATTATATGGCTAATAATAAAAATCATACTCACTAGTAGCTGACAGCATCTAAACATGTGACATATATGGGACAGTATATATTTTGTATTTATTATTATCTCTGACTACATGTTTTATTAAAGAGAGACTATAAGTGGTCCTGTTTCATTTAGACTTGGTGTCACGCAATGCGTAGAAGGTTGAGTTTTTTGATCAAAATAAATAGTTCATTTTAGTCAAACCTCAGAAATTAAGGTACTTAATTAAGGAAATAAGACATTTAGACATTAACTAAATACTAATGCTACGTTTCATGTACTCACAAAATGTTTTCAAGAATCATAATGACAATTAGGCCAAATCACACACCTCTCATGTGTCATGTGTAAATGAAATGTCAAAATTGACTCCTGCTAGTGGGATGGTAAGTAGTATTCATGGCACCTTATTCTTGGCAAAAGTAATTAGCAATGTGCACTAACAACATTAATCATTCATGTTCATCCAGCGTCCATTTCCCTGTACCTGTACCTGTGTCATGCATGTGTGAGAAGCAATAGCTATGGAGAGAGCTAGAAAAACGTTTCTAGTTGGTTTGGGATGGGGGGGTTTCAGCATGAACAGACTAATACTTAGTCCATAAAAAAAGAGATCCCAGAGCTGGATCATCTATTTGTTGTCATTTGTGAACGCTATGAGTCCTGGATACTGCACTACACTGCAATGTATTACATTGATTAAAGTTTGTTGGCTCCCTCTGTCAATTCAATAACTCCCGGCAACTTCATAAATCCAGGGAAGCACTACCCCACGCTTGTTGCCAGCACTGAAACAAGCAGCCACTTACTTACACATGCAATTAAAACCCAGAGTGTTGTATAATACGAGGCAATAATAGACCTCTTAGATTACACACCAGATCCATCTCTACTCGACAAGCAACAAATGCTGTAAAACAATTCCAGACGGTGTTGAGCCAATGTGTCATAAGTGAGATAGATGTAAAGATGTTAATAGTGTAACTCTGTCCAGATAGAACATCACTGACACCATAATTTGGCCAAGCCATATAAAGCCATAGAGTTTTCCTCACTTATTGTCAAATTAAAGTGGTTGATTAAGTACGGAATCACAGTTTCCTTTGAGTGCTGTTAAAAAAAAACAATCTACAGTTTGATTTTTTTTTTTATATATTCACTTTGTCAACGCAACATCATTCTGTATAAGCAAATCTTAAGGTTAGCCAAACAGAAAATGGACATTGGTCTTAAGAGGAGGCAAGAAGACAGTTTAAGGATATTCAAGGTATCCTTAAAACAATTTTTCGATGTAAGATACTGTCTCAACACATAAGCCTCTAACACTGCAAACTCCATTCCATTTTATCTTTGTTTCAAGTGCACGCAATCCCCAGTGTTCTCCATTATTATTGCTTGTTAAATTGTTCCCTGTCAACTTCAGACAACCTGTAGCTATTAGGTTAGAGGAGGAGGAAGAGACAGGAACTAAGTGGCACATTGGGGAGATGTGATGGCTGACTAAATGGGATGAAATTGCATTATGTAAGGGGGTTGAACTCGGATGTGTTTTGGAGGGCTCTCCAGTTCCCTTGATTAAACACTAAAGGAAGGCTTCATTGACTGTGTGCTAACCGAGAGCTCCAGGCTAGATGGTGAAGCACCAGACTTTGTTCATCGTGCAGCAGGATGTAGTGCCTGTGGATCATCTGCTTCCTGACAAAGCCCTCTGAGCTTGGAGCTCTTTAACACAAGCGGTGTCAGTGTTCCTCTTTAAAGCTGTACCACCAAAGATATTTTGGTTCAAAATGAAAGATAAAGCATTACTACATATAGAGTAGAAAATAGACTAAAATAGTCATTGTGTTACTGGGAGTCACTCTGTAAAGCCCCAAATATTCAGTTAGGGTTGGATCTGGCAGGAGTTTTTTTTGGTGTACGTCTTAACAGATTTACATTTCAGTCTAAAGCTTAAAAAAGGTCAAAAAGGTCCAGTTAAAAGCTCTTGCATGGTTTCTTTGCATTTACATATTTCCACCAGAGTGGTCACCAACAAGGGTGGAAAAAAGTACAGAAAAACTGCACTTAAGTCAAAGTGTTGGTAATGTGTCAAATCCAAGTAAAAATGGAGCCAAAAACACTATAGTGATATTCAAAATACCTACCAGAGAGGTTATTTTATCTCAGGGCTCTGGGTACGAGTGAGAGCCTTTAGCAGACGTTTTGGTAAGATTTTACTGAAGAGCAGTATTCATAGGGCTACATGATAAATCCATAAATGCTTTTAATGTCTTATTCAGGAGTCAGTTGGTTTAACACCAAGTGTAATCACATCAGACTTCATGACTAAAGCAGCTTGTATGGTATGAACACTCGTGTGGGTTTATGTCAGTTGTCATTAAAGACTCTGGCTTCATGTAGCCTTATAAACTTAAAAGTGTATAGAGTTAGTTTAATGCCGTTATTAGCTGCAGGAATGGCAACATACAAAAGTAAACGCCCAGCAGAAGCTGTCACATTTGGTGTGACTTTAATTACAAAAGTACAAAACTGAAGTGCTGTTGATGTGTAATTTGGTAAAACTTTAGCTAGATCATCTATTAGCTAAATTAGCTATTGCACTAGTTAGCATGCATGCTGACAAATCTACATGCAACCAGCTATTTCAAGTAGGTTTGCCTTTTTAAACACCACATTACTGCAGGTTAATGTTGCTGTCAGGTCATTTTTTATGACCCACACCCATCCAACCTCTTATTACAGTCAAGCTGCCATGTCCACCATGCAAAAATATTCTTTAATCAACAGAATTCTCAAACCCAATCCGACACACAATGTTTCTCTAAGGTATATATAACTTCAACTTGAACTTCAATTCACCCTATAATTTCCTGCAACATTTTCTCGTTAACAAAACTGAACCCATCTGACACTTTCAGTCCAAGCTACATGTCAAGTTGTTTGCAGGTTAGTGATGGGGTACGGGTCAGACCGTGCCTCTCTACTGCATGTAGCTCTTCGTTCTGTACAGCAGACTGGAAGTAATTTCTGTAATGAAGGGTCTGTTATTTGAAGCCATATTTAACCAGATGCTACTGTGAACTGGGGAGTTTTAACATCAACAACAAAAAAAACCCAGATGATGTGAACAATTTGTAATACTGGCCTTGAGCTAATCACACGCTTATATAGATTCCTGAGTACAGTCAGACCTTTTCAAGAAACAAACCGTGACTGACGTACCAAATAATGGATAGTATTGATCATAACAAAACAATGAATTGGAATCATTATGGGCAGATTCAATTTACACTGATATGAATTAGAAAAAATCATAACCTGTTGGAAAAGAATAAAAAGAAAAGTAAATGAGTATTTTGTAGGACATGTTTTCCAAAATAATAATTATATTAAAAGGCACAACTTTTCCATTTAGCCACCAAAATCAAATGTGTCTTGAACTTCCTTATTAGATGTAGTCAGGAAAACCAGTGCATTTACACATTCACATATTCATCTTACAGAGGCTCACCTGTGCACAGGTGTCTAAAGGACTGATTCTGTCCAGACTGCTGTGTGAATGAGGCACAATGTGGGGCAGTGAATCACAAGATATATATCTTAAAGGCACTGTAACAAAACCTGTTTAAATCTAAGGAGAGATGGATAAAATTACCATAGCACACAGTGTGAACAGCACAAAATTATTCCTCTGCATGTAACCCATTCACTGTTTTTTGATGAATAATACCACACAAATATCATACATGCACTTTCGGACCTTGGTGACTTTAGTAACATGCAGGAAGAATGTAGGATATGGGCACTTTTCCACCCTGGTCTACAAGTACATGAACTTACATTATGCTGCTTGTCTTGTAACAAATATATACAGTATGTTTCTAACAACAATTCTAACCATGGATGAGCAGTCAGCAAGGGTTTCTCCCGGGCTCAGACCCAGATCAAGTGAGCAGATTGAGCCAGCCATATTCCAGTTTCCATTCCAGCCTCCGTGGTTTATATTCTGTTTCTAAAACAATCACATTTCACATTGATTCTCAGGAATCACAGATCCATTTTACATGGACTTGTGAGGTATCTATTTGATTCCAATTTTAGGAACCATCACCTGGACTTGATCCCTCTATCCAAATGGGGGGAGTCCTTTGAGTCATTTAACTCTTTTAATAAACATTTTGGATATGGAATAAAAGATTAAACATTTTAGCACCAAGTAGAACATGTCATGCCAGATATGGTCACATCAGTTATTAGCACGATGGCTCAATGTCTTTGTTTCTGCTAAAGAAAATAGTATTAATGCATGAAGGCGACTGCAGGCAACAGTTTTACCGCCATAGCTGCCTGTGTTACATCTATGAAGTAATTATTTAAAGATGCAGCTGATCAGGTGAGGCATATTGCCGAAGGGTGGGGTACAGTAATTAGGTAGATAGTTGTGGATACAGCATGCTCAACACTGATTTCCAAATCACTGCAATGGCACCAGATTTTCAGCTTGGCCCAATGTGACAGGGAACCAGCAATTAAAAGTAATTACAGTGTTTTACATAGCAAATATTGCGGTGAACAACGTGAGGCACATGCCGGAGCCCTGCAAATAGCTTTCAGTATTTTTGAATTTAATACATAGAGATGAGTCAATTATAGATTCTCTGCACAGCAATAGGACGTTTTAAAATTTCTGAGATGAGACAGTACTGTTTCAAAGTTCTAAATGTTCTTTGAGTTTTTGTTTTATCACATTTCCATTATTTGATTACAAATGACTCCGGTATGAAGATGTCGAGTGAATCGTGCAGAAATTTCTCGCAGCTTATGTCAAAGCGTTTTTGATGTCACGCAAAAGTGATTTTGACAGAACAAGAAATGCTGGGTGCCTGCAAATAAGGTGCCACAGTTCACAGCCACGGTGAATGAAAGAGCCAGAAACATCCATCAGAATGGAAATAACAGCCAGAGATGACAGGCGCGAGTTGCCCAATCTAGACATCAGGATCAAGAAGAAAGAGTGTACTCAGTCCCCCCTTTTGGCACCAGTACTCTTTTTGTCCCAGTTGCAGACAGACAACTAGACAACACCCTTGGCCCCACGGACTCACGTCGTGCATATGTGAAGGCTTTTGCCTCCCTGCACAAAGGGTGTGATGTGTTCACCTCCTACACTTCACACCGCTAAGCGTGTGAGCTGCTGCCGGAAGAGCAGGGAGTAGCTGGTCGATACCAGCAGCCACAGTGGGAGCTTCTGTTTCATTTTTGCATCCTTGCCGACAATTTACATGGGTGGCACATGTCAGGCCCGGTGCTGCCTTTGATCTCCAGCCTGGAAACTTTATTAGGTGGAAGCTTCTGACTGCTATCCACTGACAACTCATCATTTCCAAAGTCTCCTATTAAAACAGCACCTACCTTTCCACTGGGTTACCATGGTAACACTTGACGGGAAGGCAATTAATTGTTTTTTTTGTTGTTGTTTTTTTTGTTGCCAAAGAGAGGCACGATTTGTTCATACATTCAAACACAAAGGTGGATCTGTATATCTGATGTCATCATGAGGCAGTCCTTGAAAACTCACTGGAAGTCCACAGTAAGATAATTACAATAGTATTTAAATGCTAAGAAATGGCACTGAGGTAAATATAGGACTGCATTGAGACTGGCACTGTGCAGCTCCTTATTTGCAAAGCTTATCACCAAATAAGTATTCCACAGCTACACGCCGCTATGTTCCAATAAAGTCAGCCTAGGTGCACTGAACAAAGATGGCAGCTAGATTGTGTGTGTGGTTGGGGGGGGGATAGGAGGGAGGAAATCAAATCGTTTCGGTGAGACACAGCAGTTCATTTCCTCTCGGCCCCATCCTGCTGCCCTCCTATATCAGGGTTTCGCTCCAAAGATTCGCTCCACTTTGAATGTGTGGCCATAATTGACCTTGGCCAGTGCCAGAGAGGGGCAGCCTGCTTTAGACACACATAATCAGTCCATCCTGCTGAGAGAGGAGAAGAAAAACACATGCAGGGGAGGGGGGGTGGAGAGAGACAAGAAAATGAGATAGAGAAAGAGTAAAAGAGACAGAGAGAAATAGATAAATGGATGAGAGATTACAAAAACAGATAGCGTGAGAGAAAGAAAGAGAAAGAGAAAAACAGGAGAAAGACAGATAGACAGATAATACAGACAGACAAGCAGAGACATAGGCTGGGGAGAAAGGAAGAAATACTCTGAAAAATAGAGGAAGAAAAGAGTTGACACAGAAACAAGGAAGGCTGAGTATAAGTACAGGTGAAAAATGGGATAAAGACTATATATATATAGCAGTAGGGGGTAACGACACCCAGGCAAACAGTGCAGGACTATCAGAGACTGAGAAATGGAGAAGACAAAACAGATAAACCAAGACACTGAAATGCAAGAGAAAAATGGGGGAGCAGTATCCTGAACAGGGTTTTAACCAACATGTGTGCTTTTGTTTGTCGATCCACAGCTAAAAGTAGGTGAGAGATGAGGGGTGCGTGTTGGTGGGGGAGCTTTATTTCTCCAGTCAGGCATTAGCATGCGGAGCGCTCCCTCTGGAGCATGGAGAAACCAACCAAATTGTTTATTAATGCTGTCGGCATAAAGCCTATTAATCCACGGAAACAGGTCAGTCTTTAGAAGGCTTGTTGCAGACCTGCGCTCAAACAGAAACATGAGAACACAAACACTAGTGCAGATGAGATGTGCTGAAATTCTTCTGCTGACAGACAATCAAAGCACTAACCATACTAGTGTTAAGCGGTCTTATGTTGAATCCTGTTCTGTTCTGGTTGTCACATGTCTTGGTTGTCTCCTGAGTTCTGTTCATGTATCACGTGTCTTCTGTTTCACCTGTGTGTGTTTTCCCCTCTGATTTGGTCCTGATGTCTCTGTGTATTTAAGTCTGTGTATGTCAGTGATCCTCATGTGTCCATCGCCTCATTTTTCCCTGCCTGTTGTCGTATTCCTAGTTCCTGGTTTATCTGGTTATTCTAACGGCCCCCGTGCCTTGTTTATGTTCTGGTTTTTGTAAATAAACTCAGCAGAACGGATCCTCGGCTCCCTGCCTGTTCCTGTTCCCTCAGAGGTAGCTCCGGGTTGGGGTTTCGCAGCCCCACCCGTGACACAGAGGAAATGTTTTCTTCAATAAAATTTTCTGATTCTGTTTCTGATTCTGTTTCTGATAGCGAATCTGCTCTCAAGTCTTGAGAGAAAAAGCTTTTGACAGTCACATGCATTCTTAAAATATTCTTAAAATAAATAACAGACAATTCTTAAAACAAATTACTGAACAAACAAATACATAAATGTATTCATTAAATAATTTCTTTATTACAGTTAATTATTCATATCTCCTTTCAACTATTTACTTCTTAGTGCCTTATGTCATATATTGAATTAAGTAATTAATTATTTACTTAATTTTGTCAGATAAAAAGTTATACTGGTAGATATTGTTGGTTTTTTTAATCTGAGTCTTGTACAGTACATGAGTATTGCATGTCTCGACTGTCTGTGATCGCTCAGGCTTGAGTGTTAAGTGGAAGATGGATGCTCCGACATGCTAGCCTGAGGGGTATTTAACAGAACAAGCACTGCAGAAAGAATTATGGGTTAAATGAATGAAGCTTGTTAAGACTTGGGGCATGTTTAATCTATCTAACCTGACCTGCGGGGAGCACTTCACGCATTTATGTCACTTACCATGTCAAATTTTTGAGCTCAGTTTCAAAGCAAGCAGAGAAGGATGAGAAGTTGCAGGCCCAAATTAAATTTAGAGCCATATTTCCACATCAACAAAAATGGAGGTTAACGTTTGTCCCAACACAAGATAATAGTTCAAATCAGTCTCCATCGTTCAGCTGCCTCTATTTCTCTCTCTCTCACACACACACAGACACACACACACACACACAGTGACTTGTTTAAAGGACGGCTGGCTAAGAGCACTTAGGCAGGGTGAGCAGGATCACTCAATGCTCTCACTAAAGCTCTCTCTAAGGAATGTGACCCTTCCGCTACGTTTAGATGTAAAACTTTTTTCTTTTTTCCTTCCTTTTTTAACACCACTGATGTGAAAAGGTTAAATCTCCAGAAAGCTAAATGCTCTTTAAATGGCACTGCTGCATCTCTCCTGTGCATTCACACTGATAAAAAGTGTGCATACCCACCTCTGCTGCAGACCTGAAATCAAGGGGGAGAGCGAGCAAAAGTAGGATGCAGACTGCAGTGAAGCATTTTATTTTATATTTATATAATTCCTGTTGGCTCTGCAGCGGGCTGGCACCCCCCAGGCTGGCAACGGGCACCTCGTGCCCATTGACCCCGGGATAGGAGTTACAGAAAATGAACTAATTAATAAACGTATGCAGTCAAAGAATATTTTCAGAGATGTTGATATTTCTCAGGTACCATGATCCATGCCGGATGTTTTTCTCCATTTTATCGTTATAAAATGGCAACAATGTCAGCGCACTCTTATCGTGGCATTTATCGCTCTGGAGCAGCAGTTTGAAAATATGCATTGGCATTTCACATGACTAGGAGGAGACATACATATGTTTGGTTTGGTAGCAGCACTGGAAATATTAGTACAAAATGAAAAATGAAAATGATTTATATGTTTTCAATGATATGAAGCCAATCCGGTGGCAGATAAACATGATTCTCATACATCTCAAATGAAAATTTCTCCACTACCAAATTATACTATAGAAACATTCCCTTCATTCCCTTATTTTCTGTAGCTTCTTAATCCTTAATAGGGTCGCAGGTATCCGGAGCCTATCTCGGGGCCAACAGGCATGAGGCAGGGAACTATCGAAATATTTGAAACAAAAAGTTGTAAACAATCTCATTTTAAAATATCTGGAGCTGCATATTTGAAAATATTATGAAAGCTGTAAAACACATGCCTGAAAAGTGGTGTTCAAGTCTCTCATTTAAAACAAAGTCTTTCATTTAAAGCAATAGTCTCTCAGTCTCAGATATCCATAATAGTCTCAGATACACATTGCAGTTCGTGGTGAGGAACCAGATATAGGAAGCTTCATTTACCTGCATGAATTACTTAGTGTTGGTGGTCAAAAGAGCTGTTTCACTGAACAAAAGCATGCAAGATGACTCAAAGACATTCAGAAGTAAAACGCAGTTCAAATTCTTGTTAAGCTGTGGACTAAACAGGTCATTAAGATTACATTATTGAACACAGATTGAAAGTTTCTGTTCTGGAAGAATTAAGGATGATGAAAACTGTGTGCTTGTTTTTGTTCCATTCTAAATACCCTTCACTCAGCATCTGCCCCAGTGGATGAGCTGCTCATGGTCCAGCACTGGACACCAAATAGCCCCTGATCTTTAAATTGAGGCCAGTCTGGTGTTAAAAGATGGAGGCTCTGAGCAATCCAGCAGGCTTTACTGTGCCACCAGGAGAGCTCTGGGTTTCCTAACAAGCTGACAAGCACCACTCCAGCAGGTCTGTGGGCCACAGCAATCACAGAGCACACAATGCCTCGGTCAGAAACCTGAGACACAGAGCATGACCCGCAGCTCTTAAAGTGTCGCATGGGAACAAAACTGCTCTCTGTCCAGACAAAACCTCGGGTATGGCAGTGGTCTGTAGAAATGTACCATATAACAGTGATCATTAAGATTAATTGACTAAACAAAATACACTACTGTTCAGTAAAATAAAACTCATTTTGTTGTCAATGCATGGATAAAATGATTCTAATATGTGTGCCTTACAATGTTATAGATTTTTGTCAAATGGAAATTCCATCCTAAAATTTGTTAAGCTGAGACAAACATGAAGCTATGGTATGCTCAATATACATGCACATATGAATACCTCATATGCACATGTATCTCTATTGATTAGTAAAGGATTTTTTGATTGATTTTCCCCGATATGGTTCTTTTCAATAAATCACATTTCTGATTCATTTTCTTGCTGAGTCTTTGGAGCAGGTTTGCAATACTCAAAACACATAGAGCAGTATACCTCCAGGATCAAAGCTGGGAAACATGGCTGTAAATAAAATTTCTTAAAGGAAGAACTGTTTCATGCAATTATACATGAATAATAAATGATTGAATTTTTGAATCATACCATACTGAATGCCGTTGACCAACTAGCTGTATAATATATAATATGACTGCCAGAGAAGTTCAACATAATCAGCAGTAAGCAGTGGAATCCAAGCTGAACTGGCCCAAGTGAGAGGTTGAATTAATTGACCATTTCAAATTCTGTAAAAGTTACAAAAGGTAAAATACATTTTAAAGACAGACCAAACCATGTCCAAAGAACAGTAGAGAATATATTGTAGCTTGTTGCAGTGATAGCTTTTGGTCGATTATTATAAATGAGTCAACGAATTTCACTAAGATTGGTCATTCACAGAGGTGAATGTACTTAGTTGTGTTCTATTTATTGTACACATTTAATCTATATCCATCCATCCATCCATATTTTATTCAAATTTCATTACCACTCTATTAGGTGAATCTATTAGGTGGTCTATTAGGTTTCAATTTTTTTTTCAATTGTGGTCTATTTATTTCACATGCCTAATCTCCATCCATTCATCCTTCATTCCTTCCATCCATCCATCCATACAAATTTCATTAAGATATTCTATTCGCACAGGTGAATCCACTGGCTGCTGAATTTCAATTGGCAGCTGGTTGCCATTTGTTGAGCAAGCAACATATTAGTTAAAGTAGTTATTGAGATATTAAAATGAATCAGTTGCAGCCTAAAATTTCAACCCTCAGTTTTACACGAATCAGCAAACCAGTCCAGCGGCAGCGGTAAGACACTGTAAAGTTGTCAAACGCCATAAAAAGAAGAAGAAAAAATCATATGACAGCATGTATGTTGCATTACAGTAATTCAGGGAGGCAACAATGAGGTTAGTTTTACAGATTCTTAATATTAATAAGGCTTAGTTAGGGGTGTGTGTCAGAATTCTCTTCCAGCAGGGAATCGACCCTAGTGAGTCATCTTCCGCCGCACACTTGCGCCTTGTGTCAGTGTGGGAGAATGAGAGAGTTTGATTGTGTGTATGTCTGTGTTTAAGAATGAATGAGAAGGAAAATATCTGGCTGTAAACAAGTAAAAACAACAGCTAGCATTCCTTTAAACGAAGTCTCAGATAACATGTGGGTTAGGGTTTTTGCACAAGCAATAAAATATGGTTTATAGCAAGAGAGGAACAATAAATGAAGATCTTTTAACTATGGATTCTACACATTAGGCTTTCTTGATATAAATACTATTAATACATTATATGTATATACTGATTTATTTGTTGATACAACAATCAATATCACATCCCTATGGAACAAATGTAAATGACATATTTCTAAAAAATGAATATATAATCCAAATAAACAGTGACCCTTTAAACCTCTCAGGCAGTTGTGCTTGTATTCAACAGCCACATGCTCATCTACTCAACTTACTGAGGATCTAAAACTGAATGTAACCAATTCTGACAAATTGAGAGAACACTTCCCACTTGTAATGTCCAATTTGCAATGCATCAAGAAATAGAAGTTACATCAAGATGACATCTGGAAGACCATGGAAAATCAAATGTTCATAGACTGGTCAAGTAAGCACAGCATAATATGAGGAACATTTTTTTGCACTGGCACCGTTCTACAAAAAACTGCATGAAAGGGTCATCATGAGGCTTTCTCATCGCAAAATTCTTGGTCAGCATTTGGTTGTAGCCAGCCTGTCTGATTAAACTAAAACTCTTTTACTACAAACACAAAAGTAATGTTTGGAGAAAAAAAGATAAGCATTTCAGTGTAAGAACATTTTGCCAATTGGTAAGCACGAGAGTGATCTATTATGCCTTTGTGTGACATGAAATGTTGTGGGGATAGAGGAGAAAAAGGTTTCTTTGAGGTTCTATTCTGTTCATATGCTTAGTCTCCATCCATCCATCCGTCCATCGATTCGTCCATCGATTCATCCATCCATCCGTCCATCCATCCATCCATCTATCCATCCATCCATCCATCCATCTGTTGATCCCCCCATCCAATGGATAGATAAAAAGTCCTGAAGCCTCTTTCTTTCACCCAATATCCCTCAAAGCTTTACCCTTATCTCTTGTGCTATCACAATTCTCCTGGCAGCACAGGAGCCGTTTGAATAACATGACTAAATGGCTGATCTCCAGTCTCATATTGCTTTGCTGTTTCCAATAGGGCTGTTGTGCAATCTTGAGCAGGCCATCACAGCCTTTCGGCAGTGTGCCGGGCACTCAGAGAGGACAACCGCCGAGCACAGCAGGAAGGGAATTTCAGTCATCCATCTATAGCAGAAGCAGCAGGTCTGAGAGAAGCCCTGCTTGCCAAACGCCCACAATTACTGAAGCACAGTCAGAATGACATCTCTGCAAAGTCTTTGAAATATCAAAAGTCTTGTGGGCTGTGCTAGCAGCGCTCACCATGCATGACTTGCATGACCAAACTCAGAGGAGGGGGTGGGGCAAAGGGCTGGTTTCTCATCAAAAGTAAATGAAGGACGAAAATGGATTGGCACATTTTTTATTTGACCTTGTCTGTTAGCACACTTTGACATTTGGTGATATGGTGGCTTCCAATGAATTAAGGGAGCTTTTTACGAAGCTTTCACATAGTTTATGCTCATAGACAGGATGCGCTTAGCCGCTGTCCAGGGGGAGATTATACTCATGTGAATCAGTGTAATTAAAAGCATGCATTAACCTTAACTAGGGCTTTACTGTGTGACCTACAGTGGGATAAAGCCTCTCTCCAAAAGGCAATGGGCTTTTGGATCTCGCCCTTATACAGGGGCTTCCGTTAATGAAATTCAATGTTAATGTACAGCACACAGAGCACACATGGGGCTACGTATGAGGAGCTATTACTAGCCATGGGGTCCTCTGTCTAGAAAACTACTTAACACGTAACACTTCCCAATCGTCCTCAAAATGAATTTTTCCTAGACCTAAAGCATAAAAAATATTATACAAAATATGCTTATGTTTCAATATAATCCCTCTGTACCATTCTGTCTGCAGTCCAGGTTTACAAACTAACCTGCAATCCATCTCAGTGGGGTTGCAAATTTCCCTCTTGTGGGATTAATAAAGGTTTCTCATATCTTATTTTACCTTATCTGGTGCATGAAACTACACAATGACATAATTTTATGTGGGGAAAGAGGTAAAATATAAGGAAAAGTTCAGTTAGTACATTTCAGACCAAAGCTAGAGTGTTTACAGCAGTAATATGCATGACATTGGTCAGACTAGCACCACCTGGACTTACACAAATTCTATACTCAACCCTTACTAACAACTGATCTCAGACCAGCACAAAAGCACAAGCCCTACCCTCCAACACATAGAGCCCAGCTGAGCAAGCAGAGGCAAGAGTGTGTCTGCATGTTTGCACCGTGGCTAGCCAAGCTGCACAGGCCAGGCTGCAGCCACAGCTGTTTCAGGTACTCAGATTAATGATGCTGCCCATTAAATCAAATGGTGCAGGGGCGCAGTCAGCTCATTGGCCTCCTCCTGCTTTTACAAATAGGCCGGTGTGATGAGGCGTAATTGGGATCTATGGTTAACACTGAAAGAGTGACATATGCAGGAGTTATGGCTCCCTTTGGAGGGCCACTGCTTTGTTTACTGCCACTCAACAGCAGGTCTGCATGTTTGACTTGTTTATTAGCATGAGACCATTTTAATAGGACTGCCATCAAACAAGGGAGGAAATTGGCCTTGTTTATGACTAAGGAGACTGTTGGCATTCAAGGCACGGTGGAAACTCTGTGTTATGAAATAACACAAAGACGCACATGAGAATTGTATAGAGGCACAAATATAGATCACTGCCAACTGGGAAATTTGATTACTATTTGTCTGATATTGAAATTAGACCCAATAATCTAGCACTTGATGTGCACTCTGAGCCATGCATTGTCAGACCACTAACCTCAACTATCTTATAAAACATAAGAAAAAACTGCAGATTCATCCAGACCTAATGCAAAACTGCTATCCCAATAAAGGTGCACTTACTAGACTCCTACTAATATAGATGATAGCAGAAACTCTTTGGCTTAAGCGTCATGACATTATGAAATGCATATGAACGTGTTCATAATTTTTCTAAATTAAAATGATCTGTTGTTGTGTGAACCAATACATGTGGGGGGAGTGAGCCAAAATGTGTATACATCATATGAAAAAGAAAGTAACACATAATAAAGTATACTAATAAAAGCAATACTTGTGTAAACTTGTGTAAAAAAGGCAGCTAGGACAGAGGATTCATTCACTCCTATTGGATGCACTGCAGACAGCTGTGCATGTGGTAACGATTAGATTTAATTATTTTATATAAAACAGCTAAACTGGTTTAATGCATGAAAAATAAATTTATAAATTCAAATGTACGGTCTCAAAAGTATACTCTTCTATACTTTGCAATACCTGCAATACTTGTAATATGCTTTCGGTTTCCGAAAGGAATAAAAATGTACACTTTTAGAGTAAAATTAAAAAATAACAAGTAATAACAAGTGATAGAAAAAAGTGGGGCAATATTATTGTTGTTACTCCAGAAATTTTATATTGGTGAACTCCTGGAATTAAAATATGCAGTCTGTCTTCTACAAAACCACAAACATGTCCTAATCCAAAATACTATTTGAGAGAGGGCAACATTTAAACACCAGATTGTTTGCGCACTGTTATTAAGCTTTACTCTAGTTCCACTGGAGTGCATTTTGTGTCTGCTGCACTTGTGGGAAGTCCACTTTGTAGGTCAGACAGTGGAAGGGCATTACATGAAGTCCATCTATGTTTCAAGAGAAAGATCCTCCGTCTTTATGGGGAGGCACACACATTTATGTCAGACATTTCTTTCTCTCTCTCTCACACACATACACACACGCACACGCGCACACACACTTCTGACAGCTCTGACAGCCTCATTGTTTTGGGATTTGTGTGTGTGTGTATGTGTGTGAGGAAGAAGACAGCAGTGGAATCCCAAACAGTTGCTAGTCTCTCCCTGTCTGCCCGAGTGGATGAAACATGGCATGAATGCAGCGTTCATGGCCAGGCGTCTGTGCTGCTCAGCTGTGGAGGAGCTCCACGTCTCTGCACACGGCCATCTGGGCCTCAGAGATACGCCGACACCACCAGCCCAACAAGTCCTCTGATAAACGGGCGCAGACGATAGCATATCTCACCTTTAATCTCGTCAAGGGTGCATGCAGAAACACCGTTGCATGCCACCCTATCAGACAAACACACCTAGATATGCCACTAGTTCCATTCATTTCCTTCGCTGAAATACACACACTGCTCACCAGTGTGGAATCCCCATTCAATCAATGTGGAGTTAATGTTTCTCGTAATATACCAGTTTAGCAGATTTTTATACAGACAATATGAAGACAGACAAATGTATAAAATACTTCTAGTCAATACAGTTTGTGGCAGCCTGTAGAAAATGTTTGTGGTTTTAATAAAATGCTCATAAACATGCTACCTTATTATTTTTGAGATATCAGAAAGCAAGCTGTTAACATTTCAAATTTGACCACCTTACCCAACATATATATATATACACACACACACACATATATATAGCACTGTGTAGAAGTCTTTATCCACTCCTCATTTCTTTATGTTTTCATTTGAATCACTTGGTTGGTTCAAAACAACTATTTAATGCTCGTCAAACTGTCTCATCTTCGGCATAATGAATAGATCAACAGTTTTACTGCAACAGGCTGCAAAGTACCTAAAGATATGAGATGCCTGAATCAAAAAATGTCTCTATTGCTCAGTATTCAGCACCTCCTGTGTACTGAAGACCAGCCTGATCATCTAGAATCCTCTGCACCTGTTTCGTCACTCCTTCAGGCCTTAAATTAGATGACTTTGTTATGCTGGAATGATCCATACACAGGTGCAGCTTAACAAGAAAAACACAGGACAGGACTGAAAACAAGGGCCAAATACTTTGAAAGTCCTTCAGGACCGAAGCCTAAAAAATACAAGGAAGTCTGTCTCTTTAGAAGCAAAATGTAAGGAAATGAGGGGTGGCACAAGACTCAAAAACATGCTATTACCTCTGATCTACCTGTTGTTTAACCTGAAATTAAAACGTAAAACCTCACATCTATCACAATAGATGTCCACAACATCCTGTGGTGGTTTCTGTAGACCACCACACAAACATTTTACATTTACATTTTATGGCATTTATCAGACGCTTTTATCCAAAGCGACTTCCATTCCGTAACTACAGGGGACAGTCTCCCTGGAGCAACTTGGGGTTAAGGGTCTTGCACCCAGTGGTGGTGTGCTGGAGGTAGGATTCGAACCTGTGACCTCTTGGTCCGGAGGCAAGTATCCTACCCAATGAGCTACCTCAACCCCATGCATGTCTTGTGCAACTTCATAGGTGGGAAGTAACAGGATATAATATAACATCTACAATAATGAACTGAGTCATAAATGATTTCATAATGACTGGGAAAGGGAAAAAAATCAGTAATTACAGTTAATCATTTAAAATCAAGTATCATTCTTTTTATTCCTAAAAACACTTATTGCTTATTATTGATAAGCTTGTCAAGCTTAATTTTTGTTTATAATACTATAATCTACACTGTAAACTTTTTCTGAATAAAATCAAATCATTGTATTAATAAGACAACTTATTTCAAGTGCATACATGACAGTTCTCACAGTTCCAGATTTACAAACATTTGACATTTAAGCATACAGAATGTCCGACATTGACAGAACATCCTCCAGTAATGCACCTGGAGTGCATTTTCTGCTGTTCAGCCGGAAACAAAAACCATAGCAACAAAAGACGGCCCTGTTTTGGGAAGTATGTGTGGTATGGAGGTCGGTGTTCTAAGCGAGGGCCTGTGGTTTAGAGGAAAATGGACGCGCTCTGCATTAGTCACTGATGACTGTGACCCACTTTAACCATAATGTGATTAAACTGTCGTCTGCTTTTATATGGGAGCTATGAAAAACATAACCTTGTCTTTCTGAATCAGCACCTCGCTGCCCTGCCAGCTTGTTCCCAGGCCTGCCAGCTTAGCCTCTTCAAACTTCTCCCTATTACACCAGCAGATGTTGTTTTCTCTTGTTTGTGCTGTACAGGGGCGGGCATGTGTGTCTGTGTGTGTCTGTGCGCGTGTTAACTTGCTTCATGGCACAGAAACAGACTGATATTTATGTTAGTACACAGAAAAAGCTTTTAAACTGCGTCCTAGCAAAGATTAATTTTTTCAGGTCCAAGCTATGGAACTTCTAGAATGTGTAATAGCACTGGTTATGTCTATGGTATCATAGCAACAAACAAACAAGTCTATTGTTATCTGTCTACAGCATATTTTAATGAGGTTATGAGCTTCATATTGGGGAAAATATTTATACGAAGCTCAGTTTACCTTGGTTCACACATGAACTGTGTATTGATGAAGGTCAAAAAAGCTTTAGGCCCTATAACATAAGGATAGCCAACAATAATTGCCTGAACGGTGTAAATTTCATGGCTACTGTAAAAGGGGGTTACATTTGATAAAAAAAATGGTAACAGTCTGGGAAATTTTGTCCATGGGAAAAGTCAGAGAAAATCCTGGCTGGATGGTGATGCTAGTTTGGAGTTTGGATGATTTCACACATTTGTGTTACAACCTCCTCTACTTCGCAAAAGTTCTCCTGCAAAATGCAAGACTCACATTATTAGTTTGTGCTTAAAGAGGCATTCCCTTCCAGCAGAGCTTTCTTATGGCACTTTGCCAGCGGTGTCTGACTACCCTCGTGTCGTCTTAAGGCAGAGATAAGCACATCACAAAAGTGTGACAGTCATGAATAAATGCAGTGTTTTCTTCCCTTGACGGTCCCTGTGCTTCCTCGCTCTAATTACCTACTACACCCACTGAAATTAGCTGCACAAATTTACAAGAGCAATAGTGGCATACAACAGAAGTCAGCACTGAAATGTGACCCCAGCAGGCCCTATCAGGTGGGATGTTTGATAAGAGAGGAGAGACGAGAGTGTCGGTCTGAGGCAAATGAATTTCAGTCTTTCAACCCGACCCTTTGGTAACAGACTTGGTTCCCTCTTGGTTCCAAGTAGTGGCAGAAAAGTTTGCAAAACTGCCACAGGAGACACACAGAGAGTTGCAGAGTGAGGGACATGCAAGGATCTTGCAGGGATCAGGGATACAGATGGCAAGGGATACAGATGGCAAGACATGGCGAATAAATACCAAATATATCCCAAAACAACCCTCTGTAGTTGTTTGTGAATTGCAGACAAGTCTTGCCATCTGTATCCCTGAGAAACAAAAGTATCAACACTAAGATTAGATCAACCTATTGGTTAGCTCAACCTAACCAATATTTTCTTTCTCAACAGTGGATTTTTTCATTCTGTGCTACAATCACCATGGTAACTATGTGGTGCATCTAACTGGCTTCAGTGTTTGGCGATACAGATTGGAAGAAGCTCCTTTATATACAGGCCTGGGACACACCAAGCTGACTGGCAGATACTCTTGGTCCGTTGGTGAGAGACGGTAGTGCCATTGGCACTAGTAGGTCCTGGCCAGTGCTTTTTGGCAGATTGAGCATGTTGAATCAACATTATCAGTCGGTAGAAAGAGAAAGAGTAAACAATACAGGAAAGAAAAACAGGAAAGAGACCAATACAACACAAACAGCACTCTCAAGAGGGCACACACAAAATAACCTAATTTTCAATGACAGGTTATCTTCTTAAAAAGAATTACTATTAGAACTGCTTGTGCCAGTCAAATGCTTGAATTTTTAAACATAAAATATGCAACCATCATATTTCCAAGAGAACAATGAATAAACACAAAAGCGCTAAAGGTGCATAAATACATAAAATAAAGGATAGTTTGATTACATATGATCAGCTTGTTTACTGCATCCCCTTCAGTTGAACATATCAGGGTACCAAAGCCTGTGCCACCCAATAAAGAACATGTTTAGTGGTCCATGTGCCAAAATCAAATTGTTTTGCTGTCACTCATCGGTCATTAGTAGTAGCAGTTATAGGAACAATATGACTGTCTTTAAAGAGCTATATTTTAAATCAGGCATAATTCAGTTATTGAATGTCCTCCTGAATACAGGTGCAGTGTTCACACTCACCAAAACAGATTAAACCAAAGAAAATGTTTACTAGGGCCCATGCCAAACAAGATAGGTGTGAAAACGTTAAGCTTCATGCAGAACATTTGAAACTCTGCCACAATGATAGCAAGCACCTCAAATTTGCAAAGCAAGTAAAGCAATCAATCAAATGGCAAAATGCTTCATATTATTTCACTAGATCAACAAAATAAAACAGATTTTTTTTACTACATGATTTAATGGATGGTTGAAAGAGAAAATTGTTGACTGGATGGTTGAGATCTTCATGACTGACTTTTGTCACTTGACTGGGTTACAACAATCAACAAATCAGTTTCTCTAATACATTTCTGCAAAAAAGAGACAGCGAAATATATAGTGAAAGAGAAACTGCAGAGCAAAACTGTGATGCACTGATGCCTTTGCTTTTGAACAAGAAAAGCTGGTCCACAAAATGATCATCTTTTAACTGTGGAAGGTGAAGTGGTACATGAACATGCACCAGGTAGTGAATACAGAAGCAGAAGGGCATATCAGCCCATTCTAATATTCGTCTTGGAGCAAGCCCGGTTATGACCAGGGGATTTTAGCAACAGCTGTTGCATTTGAATGTTCAAAAAGAGATCCGTTCAACAAAACATTACAGTGCTTTGATAAACATATCATGACCCAGTGATTAAACAATACGTTCAATGTTGAATGTATGTTTCTGACAGCGGCATTGCCATAATCTTACCTAAAATTAGGCTATGTTATTCATGCAAAACATAAAAGAAAACAAAAGATACAAAAAAATAGAGTCAGTCACCACACACACACACGCACACACACCACCTACTTACCATCAACAGAAAAAAAGAACAGATGCTAAGCTAATTACAGGTCCAGCAAGTCCGGTACAGCAGTTAATAAGCCTGTACACGAATTAGTGTCATCAGAATGTTCCAGTTTCCACTAATTACATCTTATCACATTATCCTGCGGTCAGTGATTCAGCGGCAGTGCCTCTAAAAGATTTTATTTGAATTTCTAAGATTCATTTCCATATTATCCAAAAATAGCTGTAGGGTTGCTACAAAGAGTAACATTAACGCATACCTCTTTACAGATAGGATAGTATAATATTTTACGGGTCTAGCGGAAGACAATGGCCATTGTGCACAATGTGTCCTGGGAGTTTAAGAACAGCACAGTGTCTGGCAGAATTACAACACATATGATATAAGGTTATATATGAGCACTAGACCATGAAGTCCCAGTGTCGCATCCGTGATGACTACACACGATTTAAAGGAGGTCTTAATGTTGTCAGGGTCCTTTCATGGCTGGCACCGGCTTTCCCTAGCACTGCTGGGCACTGTTAGCCAGAATGACCTTCACCAGTCTTGAGGTGGCAATTCAGTACTCATTGAACTTGGCCAAGAACCAAGAGGTCAATGACTTAATAGCAGCTGCTCCTGACATTATGCCCTTGAGCAATTGCAAAACTGCTTCAATTAAAATATGAAGGTTAATCTAGTTACCTAACTGATTAAGAATTTTGCCCTAATAACATATGCAAAACTTGAGTATTTATGAGCAGTTTACATCAGTATGCCAGCTGTAGCATAAGATGTTTCATAAAGTAAATGCCATTATGCAGACAGTTTTTAATCTTAAATTAAAATGTTCCAATTATAATACTGTTATGAAACATCTGTTAGAAACTTTTAACACAGAGGTATAGTTAACAACACAATATATCAGTCCAAAAGAACAATTTGTACACTACTGAATGTAGTATAGTAGTACGATGCTTCTTAACAGTGTTCTAAATGTTTAAAGGCTTTAAACTCAATACAATGCTATTTATTTCAGAAAACATACTTCATATAGTGATTACAGGCATAATTTGTCCAGAAAAAAACGTTTTGGCTTTCATCTGTGATCAGTTGTAATTGTTTTTGATTAGTTCAGCATAAAAACTGCTATTGCAGTGATTGACATTAGAACTGAAAGTAAACAAGCAACTATGGCTGGCAAGGCACTGTCCAAAGATCTCAGGGATAATGTTATGGACAGGCACAGCAGATGGATACAAAAAAGCTTTGTCAATTCCCTAAGAGCAAAGTAAAAGTAAAGTGTAAAGTAAAGTGGTACTACTAGGACCCTCCCTGGATCAGGCTGTCCCTCCAAACTGGATCAAAGAGCGAGGAGGAAACTGATCAGAGAGCAGTTACAGGTGGCTGACATGTAGTCCGAGCAGTTACAGGAATTTATGGCAATGAGTGGTCATTGTATGCAAATGACAACAATGTCACAATTATGGCTTGTATGGGGGGGCTTTACTTCAACCAATGGAGGTGGTGGCCTAGTGGGTAGGATACTTGCCTCTGGACCAAGAGGTCATGGGTTCGAATCCTACCTTCAGCACACCACCACTGGGTCCCTGAGCAAGACCCTTAATCCCAAGTTGCTGCCCCCTGTAGGTAGGGAATGGAAGCCGCTTTGGATAAAAGCGTCTGTTAAATGCCATAAATGTAAAGTAGAAAATGGTGTTATAGTGAGATCAGAAAAAATGACACATCTGGTGGAAAGCCAATACAGTTTACTATCCAAATAACACCATACTTAGAGTAAAGCATGGAAGTGGTAACATCCTGTTGAGAGGGGTTTCTCTGCAACAGGGACTGGGGCACTGGTCAGGACAGAAGGAAAAATGGATGGACAAAATATTGTCAAATTCTAAAGGACTTCCCGTGCCTGTAAGCTGTCAATGGAAAGAAAATTCACCTTCCAACATGACAATGAATCAAAGCATACAGCAAAACTGCTCACACACTGACTGAAAGAAAAAAAAGAGTGATTGTCCTTTTGTGGCCAAGTCAGAGCCCAGATTTAAATCCTATTGAAAATACATTGAAAGAAGAGAGGCCAAATATTCCACATTCTAGATGAGCAACACTGGTGGAAGTATCTCAGCAGACTCAAGGTCGGTATTAAAGCAAAAGGCAAATCTACAAAATACAGAAACTCAGTGAGACTGACTTTCTTTACCATTCCTACTGTATGTGTCATTAAGTGCCTTTGTAAGTAACCTTTAAATAAAGTGTTACTATTTGTTACCATTTGAGAGAAACATTCAGTGTTTCAAAGCATGCAACAGCAGCAGAAGTGGGATGATTCTGTTTGAAATGCTGGTCTTCCCTTCATTCACATATAGCACAAACAAGTCAGGCTACTTTACCAGTCGTGATGAGAAAACAAATTAGAATTGTTCATTCCTATGTCAGATGCTCTAACCTGTGCCAATTGCACTCACAGAACATGCTAAGGCACCACTTCAGAAGTTTCTGAAGTAAGTAATAATGCAATCAAGCAGCTAATTGCCTCTGATTCTTCGGCACAGGAAGCGATTTAGAGTGGAGCTGGCCAAAATGGAACCTTTTGCAAGTGAATTGTTGGTGTCTTATGGAAATGAGGATGTGCTTCTTTAAAGAGTAGTCACGGGGGGAGATGATGGGATCGATAATCAATCAGGTGAGGTGCACTGGTGGGTGGCAGGACGAATTGGGGGTGCCGAGGTGAAAGAGTGCAGTGTGTGGGTACAGGCTTAGGTTTGCGGACCCACATGCTGGTCTAAGCCTCTGCAAGGCTGCGCGTGTTGAGGGAGTCGACTATCATTTCCATGCAAAAGTGTGGAGATTTAACTGAGACTGAGAAGATTTAATGCAGTCCTCTAGCTCAATTTAGCTCAACCACAGCATGCTGCCTTTTGGATAATTCCAAACTGATGAACATGAAGCCACAAATTCCATCACTAACCTACTCTGGGGAAAATGCGTATTGTGGCTAGTCCCGAGTGAGATTTCCAAGTTCCTTCCTGAAGCTGTTCCCTGAAAATCCTTGCGATCTCTTTGTTTTATCACCCAATCCGACACAGAGTGAGCACACAGAGGTCATTTCAGTCCGGGAGGAAATATGAGGCCAAGGCTTTCGGCCGATCACGCCACAACAGTCTCCTGACACATGCTGGGGCTTTCCCTCCAGCTGCGTCAGGGGATCCTCCAGTGAGTGTGGACCAATATTTCTTGTTCTTTGATCAATACCTCGGTCTTTCCACAGTCTCTAATTAACTGTACACAGTTCACAGATCCAGAGCTGCTGCCCCATTCCCATTAGTATTTCATTATTTCACCAGGACATCCTTTAGTCTGTGAAGATACAGACAGATCTTCCACCATCATGCAATATGCTTGCTACCTACTCCTAGAAGAACAGTATCTTCTGCTTCAGCTGTGGCTTGGTAAAACCCAATGTAGAGGGCAAGAATTATTTAACCAAATGTCTGTGTGTCAGTATAAATGCCTGGTATCTATAATACTTATGATGAGACCTTGGCTTCTTTTCACACTGTTTAAACTTAGTTTGTACCCTCTTGCTGATGGCACATACAGAATGTTAGATTGCACACGGCATTGTATGATTATAAATACGTGTCTTGTATAGTAGTGACTCATAATGGAGCTGCTCATTTACTTGCATGAGAGGCAATTGCCTCGAATAATCATGGATTTATGTATGAAATGAGACAGATGAGAAATTAATAGGTTTGGGCCTGTTGACCCAGAGAGGACCAGTGAAGGAAAATCAACAAATCCTGCATTTTTATCAGCTGTATAGTGGAGAACAACATACATGGGATCCAACCAGCATGAATCCTGTTGTGTTCACAGCTGGGATAAACACACATGTAAAGCAGTAAAAAAGTATTGATGTACATTTGAAACATGCCCAGACTAGTCTGAAAATACATCCTGGCCAACCAGACTGCAAAAGAATGTCTGAGTTCGAGAGTGCACACAGGATTCCATTTAGATGTTACCTGACAGTGAAATAGCTTTTGCTTCCATTAGTAGCCCTGACCTTGTTTTTCCCAATGTATTTCAAACTAAGACCCCCTCTGCCATGCATGCTGGCACTGGCAGACTTTATCGGGTGGCTCAAGTCCATCTCACTGGTGGAGTTCTATTTACTCTGAAATTGGGCTACTGCTGGATTTCCCTCAACCCAGCACTGCACTTACTTTTAAATGATTGCTATGCTCCTCGTTGAAGGGGCGCCAACATCATATGATTTTACATCCATTTGTGTACTGTCTTTGTGCTGTTGGCTCACATTGATAGCTTAAGTGCCCCTGGAGTCAGATTCTGTTGCTAATGAGGTCCACAGAACACTATTAAGATAATGAGGGAGTTGGACTCTATGTGGATTGGACATGCCCCTATTCAGCTAGGAACAATAGGAGCCAAAAGACCAATGATGCAACAGCTCGAACAGATCAATGTTCATATTTGGATAATGATGGGTATTTCTTTCCCGCTGAAAAAGACAAAGCAGTGTAACAACGCATTAGGTTTTATAATATCATCATCTTTGGGAAAACACTTCACTTGCATCCAGTCCTAATGACTAAATCCAAAAACAAGGCCAAATATTAATTGTGCCATGATGTAGCTGAAAAGAACAAGCCTATTTATAGACAGTTCGTCTCCCCTTTCCATTTACCAAGCCAGACCTGACGAGGAGCTTCGACCTTGTTGTTCATTAATGCATGAAGCTGTTCTCCCAGTGGTCCTCAGAAGTACAATCCATGGTGACAGTGGCTCCGTATTAGAGAGACATGTGAGGGCTCTCAGGATAATGACGCTTATCTAACGGGTTAGGTCCCATCTTCTATATGTCTAATTATGTGGAAAGTGATGGTATATGGCCAGTAATGACCGGTAACAACTATTCTCTAAAAGCTAACAAATTGAACACCAGGCATGGTGGTCTGTGGTGGATTTCCTTCTTTTTTTTAAAAAAAGGAATCATCCACTGAATTAACATAGAATGTGTTAAAGAATGAGATGCCAAGATTAAGGGCCTATAAACAAATTTAGGATACTTGATATATTAAAACTACTTTCCATTGCAGCCACATTCACTGGCAGGTTTTGGTTTCTGTGCTCTGTGTTTTTTGGAGGGATTTCACAACAATGAATATGTGTAGGCAGATTTTGGGCAATCGACACCAGGAAAATGCATTCACACTCAGCCATCTGTTTGTATTGTGCCATCAGACTGCAGAGAGATAGTGTCACCTTTCCCTAGACCTTGCCTTTCTTTCTTTTTTAACTCAAACAAAGGGTGTGATTTTTATCAACTATCCTAAAAATTATAGGGAAATTACTTGGATGTTTTTCCACGTGATCTCATGCCTGAAAAAAAGCGCTGGTAACTGTGATGTGTCCAGGGGGTGAGGAATGAAGCCAAGAAAGGACAAGAATGGGCATGTACTGCGTCCTGTCACTGGTTCCATTTTTTTTTAGCAGCGCTACAGAGTCTATCCCGGCAAAACAGCTCCCCTAGCTCCTCTCTATGGATGAGAATGATACAAACCAAAATTGAGGTTCAGGTTTCAGAGCTTCTGACTTGTAATACAGTCTGTGTCTATTAGCCACGAAATGAAATTTTATTTGGGGTTATTGATTATCTTTACACTGATGGCACAAACAGTTGCATAATAATACATATGTCTGGTGAAAGCATAATTAACCCATTCATGTCTGATCGCTAAACCTTGTAGGAACAGATCTCCATCATAACTTGAGGACCCCCTGTATTCATATATTAAATGAATATATTGAACAGTAACCATTTCATTTATTTTAAGGTGCGTTATTATTCACAAATAATTCACAGTCCACTTTAGATCGGACATTATTTCCTTTAAGTAAATAGTTTCTTGTATCTAAAAGAGTACATTTAATGAGGCGAAAAACATGGCTTGACCAAAGTCTTCTAACAGTTCAGCTGATGTTTCAGAGTGAGTCATTCAGAGTGGTTTAATGTGAAATATCACGCTCCAGACAAACTGTGTCAGAATTGGTCCCCGATTGTCGTGATAGGAACCGCATGTCTAGCGTGTTTAATGACTCTAAAAGCTACTTCACAGAAAGCTACATGAATTCAGGTGCATGCAGAAGGGGGCTTTAGGTGCTTAAGCTACATAACAGCCCCCCACCTTAATTTGAGCATCCACCCCTCTAAAGCATCCACCCCTCTAAAACGTATCCATTGCCTGTCACCTAAAGTATATTTTAGAACAGTTTAATTACGACATATACACACACATTCACCATGGAGAAAAACATCCAGGATAAAATAAGGGGAAATTATCTTCAAAGAAACTTTGTTTATTTTAATCACGAATACATTACCAGTATCGACATTACATTATTATATAATAAATGTTGCATAATGTTTAAAAATCTGTAAAATTCATCTGAACACAAAAAGGTATTTTTGTCACATACAACTGCATAATTTTTTTGTAACGTCTCACTTAACGACTCACTAAATTGCTGTCCTTTAGGAAACAGTATAACCCAGGAATCTGTAAAGCTCTGTAAGCTGCATATACTGCAATGCATGTAGTCATGTTTGTCCAGTACTATATTAGCATGTATAAATGGGGTAAAAACCAAATCTGCTAGGCTTATTAAAACTAATTAAGATAAAATGGACTTTTGTGCATCTTGCGTTGAGATCATTCCTTGCTTGACACAACATCAGCACTGGAATCTTCAATTGAGCTTTACAGCTTTATTGACATGCTTGGGTATAATTTGCATCTTCTTAAACTGATTGCGTCTTTGCACTTTCCCTATTTTAGAATGGGGGTTGTCAACTGCTCGTTAAAAAAAAGCTTTTTCTATAATATTAGCCTGTTTATTTATTACATATGTCTCTGGCATTTCCGTTTTTTAGGCATGCAACCTTTTGTTCAATATTTTTTTATTTCTAACACGTTTTTCTGTGGAAAGTGGGTCAAGACTCACCCCTTGCAGTTTTAAACTCGAGTTCATGATTTTAGGTTTAATAAATATGCTTGTTCCATTGTCCATCCCAGCAAGAGGTGCGTTCAATTCAGAAGCATTCATGCCCTACTTGCTGTAGAGGCTCCACAGTCGAAAAAAAAAATTACAAGGTGTAGGAGTAGAAAATAATAGCCATTTGGAACACACTTCAATTGTATTTTTGTATTGTGACACGAAAGTTGATAATTATGTAAACAGTTATTGCAAACTAGTAATGCAGGTATGCAAGAAGGAGAAACTGTGTTGTTTCCACAAGTACCATTTACCTACAGGCCTGGAGCTCAGACAGCACCCACCTAGATACTGCCATAGTTTCAATTATGAACACATTTACATTGTCTTAATTGCTGACTAATACTGTTGAGGTCATTTACAAAGACACAAGTAGCAGAGAGGAGAGCACATAACTTTTCCTTGCAAACATTCTGCCTTTCAAATCTCAATTGTATTTCATTTATTCTATTAGCCCACACTGAGGCCCTTCCCTTATAATACCTTAAAATGAAGCTGTTTCTTTTCGTCCATTGCTTATAATGTTAAATTGAACACAAAATATTCAATTTTACACCACAAATAATCAAATTAGACAGCACTGACTCAAGCAAGACTTGTTGGATAAAGATAATCTGTATACAGGTTATCAGCCCAAATATGTAAGCATCCTTCACTTCAGCTACAGCTGCTTAATAAAACCAGATTTGCTCCACAGATTCAATTTAGTCTGGTGGGTAAACATGGGATGCAATGCTTCAAACGACACTGGCTGCAAAAAAAGGCTCTCTCAAGCAGTGCAGTGCTACAGCGCCTGCCTATTGATGTGGAGAGTCAATTTGACACTCATGAAAGCTAGCGCTAACAAGTGTGGTAAGCGATAAAGCCAGCCGTGCCACACACTCCACCCCGGAGAAGAGTGCAAGCGCCTTTGAAGAGGACCAGTAGGCCATGAAGAACCTGAGCACTCAGCACAAGACACTATAACACTGTACAAGCCAGATAAACACCATGACTCTAAGTTACGACATAAGCTCTAAGGACATTAAACACATTGCACATCATTCCTGTCTTGACAACACCTTGGTATATAATATGGTTTTATTACAAATTAATCACAGACAATTTCTAGTGATTCATTCCTCAAGAAATGGTTACCCAATATAAAGGGGGGCAGGGAAAAATCAGCCATGATAGGAATTGTATGTAAGAGGTTGTATTGTAGGGGTGATTGATATAATAATATTATATTATGTGATGCTTTGTTAGTCCACAGTATGGTATTCTGAGCATGATGGTGGGTCACTGCATGTTTCATAAAAAGAGGACCATGCAGGACTCACAAGTTGTGTTAATGTTTAGAGTTTTGCCATTTAGTCATGAGTAGGTCTTACCAGTCCATACTTGCCGGTTAGGTGTACAAATATATACATATATTTGTCATAGCCACTGTATATTACTACTCAAGGAGACTAGTCTGTCTAGTCTGTTAAATCAAACACAAGCGTAGCCCGCTGAATTGCCTACTTTGATTTGTGTGGCTCTCTTCTTTCTGGCAAGCATGTATGTGTGAGAGTGATGGTCCCAAAAAATGGAATGCAGAATTCCATTAAACAGCTCTGCTTAGCCTCCTTTATCTACTACGAATGACCCGATCAAAAATTACAGTGAGACTTTGCACAATGGAGTGGTGCCAGAGAATGGAAGTTCTGTCTTCAATCCAGGCTTTTGTTCAAAGGCCATAAGCTACAGTCTCATTTTCTCCCCATGATACTCATTGTATGATTCACCCAGTGGAATAATAATCAAGGTCGTTTCTGGATGACTGCAGGTGTGACAGTTGTGTAATTATACAAATTACATGCATATATACAAATGATATGCAGAGCTCGGGACTTTGAGCTTGGCAAATGTAGTTACACTCAAGCACTATGACAAAAAAGGTCCACTATGGGGTTCAGTCAGATACAGCTGGACAATATGGCCAAAATGCACAACACATTACACATATTAAGATATTTCCTTTTTCTAAATTGGTACGTTAGGACAGGCACATTTTAGTTCCATTTCATACACTGTGCAGCACTGCCTTCATTTAAAAGCCATTATGTATTTCCTGGCATTTCCATCCTGACCTAGGTTGTCACAATCATGAAATCATGAACAAATTACTGCAATTAACAATCTGATTGTCTTGGCAGCATCATGTGACACCTAGCTCCTAGATACAACTCCCATTAAAATGATATAAAAATATAAAAAAAGAGACTTGACCATCTGTTTTAACTCAATAAATGCATTTTGTACTTATTTGCATGCATGAAAAGGAAACAAATTTATACAACTATTCTGTACTTTAGCAAATACTAACAATGTCTGATTTTTTAACATAAGGTTAAAAAATGAAAAAAGCCTGTGATGTAACTTTTTATATTGCTATAGTGTTATAGCAACATAAACAAAAACACACACACACGTACACACACACACACACACACACACAGTTCAGCCATTAGACTAAAGCCACCTTCCTTCAACAACTTTTAAAAGGTCCTAACCACTGAACTCATGTCCATTTTTAATCAACTTGAAGAACTGGCTATTCTCTTGCTCCCTAATACATCCCACCCCCTAACAGATGCCATTCTAATGTTATTATCAACGTTATTTACATCGTCTGCCAGTTTGTAAATGTTAAGAGCTGAATATAAATATACAGCCTTGGAAAAAGCTCAGTTCAGTTTCTCAGCTTTCATCTTTTATAGGTGCAAGTATTGAACTGGACAGCTTTACCATAGTTTTTAAGAACTGTTGACAATATTTCACATAATTTCCAGAGAAAAATGTTGTTAATTAAAGCATCATTTTAAAATAAATAACATATCAAAATAAGAGAAATAGTGCAGTGTTTACAGAACTTGAATAATACATCTCTTGTTTACTCTTAAACAAATGCCAGTAATTAACTATACATTCTTCTAGCATTGCTTTGCCATTCAACTGGTCACATTAGAAGTGGAGAGTGTTGATTACAGCAGTGTTTTTATACTTTTTCTCATTAAATAAGATTTGATTTAGGTGATCACTAATCAGTACCTCATAAAGCAGAATGAGGTGTTTGCGGAGGAATCTGGAATGGCTGTCATACTCATAGAGACGCTAAATTTTAAAAAAATTGTAGTGGCCTTTTATTTTTTTCTGGGGCTGTATATAAAGATATATTTGGGGATATATTTTAAGACATATATTTATACATACACAGCATGCTTGTATTCAGAATCTTTCAAGCACAAAGGTGAATATGTGGAAAAATGTCTTAATCAAAGGGTTACATTCAAATTTGACAAGACTTGAAATCTCCATTGCCTGTCCATTTTATCTGCTTCCAGCTCATCAGCTTCAAGAACTGACTGTTCTCTTGCTGCCTAATACACCCCACCCCCAAGAGGTGCCATCTAATGAGATTATCAGTGTTATTCACTTCACCTGTCAGTGATTAATTAATGCTAATGTTAATGTTTTAGCCATGAATATTTACTGCCTATGATCACAATTTTGCAGTGTATTAGAGTCCTAACAACCTGAAATGCACACTTTTGAGAATATATTTTAAGGCATACATTTATACATATACAGAATACTTGTATGCAGATTCATTCAAGTACGAAAGGTGAATATGTGGAAGATGTCTATATCAAAGGGTTACATTGAAATTCAACATGACAGCACTTGAAAATATGTCGGATGCTAAGAGCATTCACCGGGTAAGTGCACTGAAATTGCTTATAATGAGTGATGGACACCGAATGGATGCTGGGAACAAATGGTAGCATCACATTCTTGGAGGATGGAGGAACAATAACAGGTGCACTGAACAGAAATTGCGGGGCAAGGAATAAAGAAGGTGAGAATTCTCAACCATTACTTGACTCATTCACACAGCAGGGAACAGAAAGAGGAGGAAGACAGAGAGTGGTGCAGAGAGAGAGAGAGAAAGCAAGTGAAAGAAAGAGTGTGTGGGGGCATGCCTTTAGACTTGATTAGCAAGCCCTTAAGGACAGAGAGAGATTCACTGTGTAAGGCCCCTACCACCACCCCCCGTTAAAGAGCCGCACACATGCAAAGAATTTAGGAGGTTCTAGATTGTTGCCAAGTCTGAATGGTCCCTGTCCTTATCCCAAAAGAATTGTGCTCCATCACGCTACAGAACACAGTTCCATGTTTAGTCTTACATACAGTCCTATATGGTCCACTGTGTGTTTTAAGAATCAACCTTGCAGCAGTTCCTAATCTTGGCCCTGGAGCTCCCCTGAGTTCTGAGTGTGGGCTCATGTGTCTGTGTTAATCATCTCAGCAGTGGCCTCGACAATGCCGAGTCACTGCAGCAAGTGTGAATGTGACACAGCTTTAAGAAAATGATTACATATTCATAGGCCTCTTAGATCAAAATGAATGTGAAACAGGCTCATCCTATTGAGCCCATGAAAAAAAAGACAAAATAACAGATTTCAGAACAGCTATCTAATAACTGGTATCTGAATTGCTCACTGCTGAAGCAGAAAAGAAAGCTTTGGAAAAAAAAGCACAGATAACACAAGCATTGAGATTCTGACTCTGACCTTAAGAACAGGTCATGCTGCTTAAGTAATGCTTCTGGGTACTCACTGATGTGTACAGATGGCCTTCTCCATTCATAGCGATGTATAACCCTGTCTTCACGGACTGAATAGCAACAACTCGGAGGCCCACAGGGATGAGATTGAACAATGCTGCCAGAAACAACAAATAGTAGGTTATTGTGTGGACAGTGTTTCTTACATGGTTTGAACACACAACATAAAAGCAATCATTCTGTGTTAAGAAGAGAAAGCTATATCTTTATATTAAGGTATCAAACCAGGAAAGGTCTTTATAAAAGATTGGTTTGTGCCAAAGTGCGAAAACTCATTTGGACTCTCTTCGATGCTGTAGTTATATGCTTTGATTTAATTAGGGCAGTGTCCAAACCAGTGAGTGCATTATTTTTGAGCATCTAATAATAATAATATTATTATATCATCATCATAATGATGATGATGATAACAACAATAACAACAACAACAACAACAACAACAACAACAATAATAATAATAATAATAATAATAATAATAATAATAATAATAATAATAATAATATCATCATCATCACCATCATCATTCACTAAACTATCTAAGATCTGAAATACTGAAATGCATAACTGATGTAAAATACTGATGGACCAATAATAAAGTGATCCTGAACCTGTAGTTAAGAAGAGAAAGCTGCAGTTTATTTGACAAAGGAAAAGTCCACATACAAGCTCTCTTTTGTGCCAAATTACTGATGAGAGTACTCGTCTCCCAACTTCCCTCACTGCTCTACTTAGAAGCTTTCATTTAAAAAACTGTATTTGAAGTAATTCATCAACATGCCAATATCGTGATTTTGTTGTATTTGTATATTATTGCTTGTTAGAAATAAGCTCACAAACATGAGCTGTGATGAACTGCATAATTCCCCCTTTATCTGAAAATTAAATGAAAGATTATTGGTGTGTTAGACTGAATTACAATCCATTTGTTGCTAAATTGATTTAGCGGTCTGTGGCTGACTTAAGTAACAAAACCAAAGGGAGGATGTTCGCACAAATAATATCATTGCTGACATTTAGTTACAGGCTTCATGATAATTTTAGCAACAACACACCTTTTTTTTTGGTAACATAAAGAAAAGGGTCAAGCAAATGAGCCTCAAACTTTATATTAAAATATTTTAATACAGAGTATTTTTCTGTTATGGTCTTGAAAGTGTCTCAGTGTAAGGTTCAGCTCAGCTTCACTTTTCACCACCTTAACCTGAATGTGGTTATTAAAATCAATCTGGTAAATTTTCCAGAAACATCTTGTCTGTAGATTTGTGTTCTGTTTCTGATTACAGGAGCTCCAAGTCGAGTTAGTTGTTCTACCAGTATGGCAGCTACCAATTAAAAGTTTGATTAGGTACAGGTGGGACCCGTGTTCTGGGTAGTCAACACGGTTCCAAAAAGCCCTTATTCAAAAAGCCCTTATTCAAACCGAATGAATAGCATATTTTGAAATTCCTGCTTAAAAAAAGTAAAAAAGTAAAAATTTGTTTTCAATGATGTGGGTTATGATGACCATTGAGGTTTAATGACATTTCTAGCTTCTATCCATCAATGATTCTCATTGGAATGATACACATATTGTGAAAAAGGTATTATCAC
>JBBPDC010000002.1:8836556-8854710 GCA_037974485.1 Hemigrammopetersius urotaenia
TGTGTGTGTGTGTGTGTGTGTGTGTGTGTGTGTGTGTGTGTGTGTGTGAGAGAGAGAGAGAGAGAGAGAGGAGAGAGAGATAGGTGAAGGTAGCCATCATCAGACAGAAGGGGGACATGCTCCGCTGCACACAGCGGCAGCTGCACACTTAACCACAAGATGTGACTGACCCACTTTAGATGCTTCTGGAAAAGGAGAGGGGCTTTTCCAGCCTACATAGACACAAAGGAACAGTGCTGTAGTTATGGTAAAACTCCGAAATGTATCAACACAGCCTGAATATCACATTCCTGCTTCTCAGTTTAATCAGAAGAGCCCTCGCTTCACTGCAGATTGTTGAGATGTTCATAACGGAATGTGGGCGTGCGACAGACAGGATTTCTTGCCTTGGAGAGAAAGGGATTTCTGCAGTTATGTAAGTGCAATCAAATGTGTTTTATTTAAATGCAAACAAGCCTCTATGGAAATGTATTGGTCCCTGTACTGAGGCAAGGAGAGTGTTGATCAAATACAGATCAGGATCCACCCCTCCCAGTTGCATGACGTGGCTGTATCTGATCAATGGAGCCCATTGATAGTAGAGATATGACACTATAGGAAACATCAATTAGTTTCAACATGTGAGCAGTTCTTCATTTAGCTAACTCTGCCCACCATAGCGTGTACCATTCTCTCACACTGAAGGCAAGAAGCAGCACAAAGGTACGCCACTTTCAAATCAAGTGTAATGGAGTGAATTCAGGATTCATCTAACATATTAGTGAGACGTGGCATAGAGAGAGAGATTAAAAGCTCATCTCCTGTGGTGGTCTTCCATCCCACTGAATGTTATAATTGGACCCAATACATACTGACCAGAAGCTGTGTCACACTGAGCCATTATGAAGTCACCCTTAGGGAACAGCCTGTCAAGTTTCGACCCCTGTTTATCAGCGCAACAGGATTGACATCAAAGGGACGTGACCGCAGAAGTGCGTGATATATGCCAGTAGAGAAGTTCCGCCAAAGTCTCTCTGGTCAACTGAAGGTCACAAAAACTTGTCAGCCTTACTCCACACTATCTATGGGCTGACTGACTATATTACTTTTTAATAGTGAAAGTATAAAGTAACTAGACTGCATTTCCATAAGGAAATGCAAAGTATTTGCAAGTATTTGGAGACCCAAAAATTGGTTTCATGGTTAAAAAAAAGTTGTTTGTGTTAAATAAAAATTCTTCGCACAGTATAGCATCAAACCAGCATCTCTTCTGACTCTCTTCATTCAACAAGCTGCGTTTTACCGCCGAACCAATGAGGGGGCAGGCGTGGAGCAAGATAAGGCTTCAACATTTAAGGTGTAATCAAAAATGAGGAGACAATTTTAGCATTATAAATTCTATCATGAGTGCAGTAACTCTGGAAGACAAGCAACCTGGCAATAAATATATATTTATATATATAGACATTTTATATAAAATTTAGCTATTTTGATTCATCTCTGCCTCTCAGCTCTGCAGTCAAGCTATCCAAATATTGAATACAGAAAAGAATACTTTAATAGTTAAATTATTTGGGTTAAATTATCTCAGGCCTTGAGAAACATTGCCAGTGTCAGTGCAACTGGAATTTATACTATATTTTGAGCATTATAGAGCATTATGAGTTGGTGTTTTGCATGTTATAGGTACATGATGATCATAAAAATGAGTTAATAATGATTATTTATTTCTCCACCTGACTAAAAATTGCCCGTCACTTACCAGGGGCAGTCATAGTCTCAATCTCAGCCCATGACAACCAGTAGTGTTACTGAAGTGTGTCCTGAAGCTATCTCTGACTCAGTTTCAAGCAAAAAACATACGTTTTGTGTCAGCGTTTGTACTATTCGACATTTTGACACACAGTTATTCATTCCAAATATCAGTTATTAGTCTCCTTGATTCCTAATAATCGATATAAAATAAAAAGGAGAAAAAGTATATTAGGCGGCTAACAGTTACCCCACAAGCTCTCAAATGGGATTCTAGAAACAAACAGGAGCACTGAAGGCTTTGATAGTTTTGCTTAACAGGAATAATCTGTTTGTTCAAAAGAACACTAACAGTACATCCACCAACAATAAGATGGTGAGCTCACTTTCAAGTAGAACACATACTCAGCACTAGCCATGTTTTCATGAGTGATCATGTTTTCATGGGTCTGAGGAATGGTATATCCCACAAAAAGGTACAAAGTGTACCATAGTTCAGTGCTGGGAGGCAACCAAAGGAATATCCCTCCTTTAATCTGCAGAGCGAAAGTGAGAAGGTGCACAAAGGAGACGTTAAATAAATGAAAGCCGTGCTCGGTTATGATGGCCTTTCATATCAGAAGCTGTTTGGTAGTATGTTCCACAGGCTCTCGAAGGCATTAGCATACTGCACCAACTCCCTGCCTTTCTTCCGATCCATGTCAATTACAGTGTAAGGAATGGAAAATGGTGGGATGTGGGCACAGCACTCAGAGCCGAGCTGGGTTCAAATAAATCAGCCCCAGACTGATGGCTGGAGAATTGTGACAATACCTTTTTTTCAAGACAATACATTTATTTCTACACCTTTATTTGAAGTATGGGAGAGTATGGCACAACATAAGACATCTTTGTCTTATTTAAATGTTTTCAAAAGTATTCAGCAAGATTCCTATTTTACATACCAGTGACCTGCACATTTGAAATTCCCCAACCTGAAATTTCAGTCCCTTACCCCACAGGAGATTTTATTGTAACAGATCGAGGGGCTACTTATCGCTAAAGTCTAGTAAATCAATGCCAACACATTTACTTCAAAACAACTCCAATTATCAGAATAAAACCTAAATAGATAACTATCGGCAACAAAAAATATCTGATAGGTGAAAATGGGCTGCGCAATGATTATAAACAGAAAAATGTAAGCAAAATAATTATGAATAGTTTGATTTTGGTTAACCTATGCAGAAAATATATATTTAAAATATATTTTAATGATGAACCTTAAATTTTATTGGGGGCAGGGGTCTGGCCTTCTGTCAATGTATCCCTTAGCTGTAACATTGTGTATCGAAGATGTGAATTCTGTGACTTTTACACACAACTCAGGACAAGAAAAACATCTAAAATGAAAAAAGTTACTTTTGTAAGAAGGTGAATCTACGGAAAACCCCACCTGACTGTTGTCAAAACATGCAGATGTGGTTGCTACACTGTCAGAAAAAAATGGAATTGTAGGGGCATATTTTAGCCCCTCTAGGACAGAAAGAATAATGTACCTTCGATTGTAAAACAATGGTTTCAGTATTCAGCTGTATAGCCTTCATGTTTACACAGGTACACTGCATTCATTTGGCCAGCAGAAAGGGGCATGCTTGTAACATTTCAAAGCAGTAAAATAAAATAAAGGATTTGCAAAAGCAGGGTGCATGAAGACAGTGCAAATTAAAAATAATACAACTGCAAGGGAATTTCATACAATTATGTTTCCTAGTTAAAGGTACCACCCCAATAACTTGAACATGGATCATCCCAGGCACCAAATGTAGCATCTCTTTACAATGAGCATATAGAAAAATGATATGACCAAAAGCATGTTCTGCTTAAGCCTGCCTGTAAGTCCATATTACATTTCAGCCAGTTTTGGATAGTGTCCTGCTTTCCCCTAGTTAGTGTGGGAATTGTAGCTGTATATGACAAATTCCCAAATTACTGCAGCCTTGGCGTGAAAGTGATCTTGCGTGAAATAATGTGTTTTTGGAGACCATACCATATAGGAAAAGTGTATCTTTATAATAGACTAGTCAAGCCAAGTACTTGGCATGGAAGTCTAGAGAGTAAATTAAGACAATTTGATGCAAAGTCTCCTTCTGTGCTCCCAATGTTTATGGTGGGAGCTCTTCCAAATCAGCCTTGAAGAGGAGGGCTCATGCGAGACACACTCTTTAAATGTAGATTGAGTCTTCCGTGCTATTTTTAGCAAATTGGATCCGCAAATATTGCTCTTGCGACCGAGGCATCCAGACAATCAGCGAAGCATTAAGAAATCCTTTTTAAGCCCATATAAGATGGACTGGAAAAACTCTCAGGCATGGAATTAGCCCGGTCAGGACTGAACTGTACTGTCAGTGGTACCTTACCATTGAAAACTGTTTTTAAGTCTAGGCTCAGGTTTACTTCCTGCAAGAATGCAATGACATGTTTGAATATGCTGTCTTAACATTAGTATTCTTGCAGGGTCCTATTCTTGCAGGGTCCTAAGTCAAAATAGCTCTATACAAAGTCTCCACAGGCTTTGCCCACACTCCAGGGGGAACTCCAATTTCCCCAGCTGCATTCAGGCCAAAAATGAAGATGGCAGAGGCATCTTAGTGCTTCTTATGATGGGTGGCCGCGCTCAGGTTTATTTGCTGGAAATGTCCTTCCTGTGGCAGCAATTGAATTAAGCCCCACCAAACAAACCATTAGTCTTCCTTAGTGCACAGGCTACATGTGAGACAAAGAGAGCGAGAGAGAGAGAGAGAGAGAGAAGAGGAGCAAAAAGACTGGCTCCCTCTAAGCAGCCCCTAGTGAGCCCTCACGGCTGAGCTCAGAAAAACGCTCACTAAAGATTTTCCAAATCTCACAGCAATGGGAAATTAATGAGGTAACTCCCAGAGGGTCCTCCATCACAAATAATGCAGGCAAGGATGCAGCAAGACTCAGAAGAGCCTCTCTCCCCAGCTGTGCTCCAGACCAGCCATCAGCCGGAAAAACCAAGACAAATCAACCGTTTCGGTGGGTGTTCCTCTGGAGGCTCCTTGTGTGATCATGCAAGTTTCTTAGGAGGCGAGACAGGCGTGGTTCAGTTAAATGGCATGGCTTCTTGATGCACCACAAGACAAAATTCAGAGCGTGCTGGGCGGCCATGAGGCGCTGGCCAGCTGTAATAAAATGGCCGTCACAGGTGCAAGGAAGCTGAGCCGTTCTGGAGGATAATTCATCACTTGTACCATCTCCTGGCAACAACTGCATCCTTTACTCACTATTTATTTGGCGAAATTCCACTTTGGACACCTGAGACACCCCAAGCTACATCACACAGCAACCAGAGGCCTCACTTACAATTCTATCAGTCTGGGGTTTATGTTTTACCTGGCCTGACTCCCGTAATATCTTTAAACCATGCAAATGCTCACAATACAATGTATACAATACACATTCATACAAACTGACATACAAATTATTTACTTATGTATAAAAACAAGCATGTATACATATTTTAACCATTCATGCAGGAATCGTTTCACAATGTGATATACAGATTACTTTAAAATGACATTCTCATAATACTGAAATGCCAAATACTGATAGTATTGGCATGCAGGTGTTTTGGGTTTTGTTTTTTTAAACAAAACCCAAAACCAATGATGAGACCTAACCAGCTGCCATAAACACAGGGGAACTTTCGATGGTCACATTCTTTGCCTGCATTCATCCTTATCAGAAAACCGGGCTACATCTATAGGGGCCTGACTGTCAGAGGGATCACAATAAAGCTCGAGTTGAAATTCATGCAGAAATCAACATTTCCACCCAGGTTCCTATTTCACTAAATGCTGTCAGCTCGCTCGCTCTCTCTCTCTCTCTCTCTCTCTCTCTCTCTCTCTCTCTGTGATAGCATCTTCACTGCAACAAGTTGAACACCTGCTGCTCAGCTGTTCAGCTTCCCAATGATTCATCATTAACAACACATATGGACACAGAAAAATGAAACAGTGTTTAAGAATCACATGGCAGCATTGCTTTCCAGAAATGTCTCATAGGCCAAAGGCACAAAGATAATACATAATACATTGAAAGGGAAGCTTTCAAGATGTAATATTGACATTTTAGGTTGTGTGGGAGTGAATTTCGGTCGACAGGCTACTGATGAGTATGCATTTGAACACATGAGCTTAATACTCTTCAAACCGCTTGTGCCAAGACACTGTGACAGTTCTGCATGCTGTCGGAAACATCACAAGGAACTTCTCTGTATGCTGTCAGTTACACTACATTTCAGACACAGCAGATGTGGAATGGTTCTCTGTTTAAGCCCCAAACCAAACTATGAGCCTGTGGGTGGCCTTGCCATGACACTATAAACACAAACACAGTTTCACCACACAAAGCATATGGACACTAAGATATCATTATATATATATGTGTATGTATGTATGTATGTACACACACAAACAGAGCGGGAAGTGTGGGCAGTGAACTTCTCACACCTTGTCTCCGTAGTCTTCTCTTCCTGAGGCCGAAGATTCGCACTTTTGAGAAGATGTCAACAAGGTTGCCATTGCAAAGACCTTTGTTTTTGTTAGGGCTTTTCCTCCTCCTGTTTGTGGAGGGTCTGTCTAAATGCTGCTCCCGTGCCTGTCTCTTTTGCCGGATCAAACCGCTGGCAATTGCCGCTGCCATCTCTCCCTCTCTTGCTCTCTCACTCTCTTAAAAAAATATATATCACCCGGACTGTTTTTAACTCTGCACAGTGAGCACAGACGACAACCCTCTTCAGTCCTTGGTCACTGTCCCATATTTACGTCCGTCCGCTCTGCCCTCGCTCAGTCGGCTGTGGCTTCACTTGTTGTTATTCAAGAGCAGCGTCCAGAGACGGCAAGTAGTGATGATATAAGAGCCTGGGCAGACATAATTAACGCAAAGCTCAGGCTCATAGGTTACAGATTCATGTTGTCTTCAGGGCTCAACCCCGCTTCCCAAAACATCTGCTCCGGCAATTGACACAGTGTGGCTCAGTCATCATACCTACATGTGAATTTATCCCTTATAGGACTAAGAGCCCTGCTAGTTCTTTTAGTCCTGATGAGCCCTCCGCTGGCTTCACCCACATCAGTGTGTGATCTCCCTCTGTGTGGAAGTTTCCCTCTGATTAGGTTCAGCACCACGGACAGCAGCGCGTTTGAGTCTTTTAGGCGTTTTCAGCACCACCGACAGTGACAGCTTCTTCAGAAAAAAAACCCTTTACCTTCGCTCAGGTGGAGCTTCGCCACGTCTCTCTCTCTCTTCCATATATCACACCAAGTTCAGCAGCAGCGTGTCCCTCTCGAGCCACAAGAACTCACTCATCCCTGAGCATCTCCAGCCCTGAATGCTGATGGTGACGCCTGGTGATGAAGGATGCGCCGAGACAAGTTTGAACGAAGCGATCGAGCTCGCCTTTTCTGGACGTCCACACACTTCTCCTCCTCCCTCTCCTGCTTCTTCTTCTCTTTTCTTTTGTTCAAACAATCCTCCGTGAACGTGCATGGTTGGACTCGGCCGGTGTTTCAGCAACGACCTGCATTATTTTTCCTCTCCTTTACATTCGCCAGCGCACGGCTTTCCGCACGCATGACAGCTGAAGGGGGGCGGGGAGAGGAGGTGATGGGAGGGGGAGAGTGTGAAAACCGCTGTCCGCCTCGCGTTAACACGTAAATAAAGTCAAAAACTCAAAAGACTGATGCTCTTTAAAACGATTTCTGCCGTGAAAGAAAAAAAACAAACAAAAGACGCTCAGTTGATAAAAGCGTTTGGAAAAAGGGGAGAAAAACTCGCGCGGAGGCGTTTTGGTTCCACCTCTAACCACGAGCACTATTTTGCATCTGTAACTCGCGCGCTCGGAGGGAAGGGGGGCAAGGGGTGGTCGGTGGGGTTTCGAAGGCACCAGTGTCTTCGTCTCAACGCACAGCTCAATTCATCTCCAACAACTCATCTAAAAAACTCCTCCTCTCCGATTGATTCGGAAAGAGGGGGGCGTGCGAGAGAAAAAAAACAGAAAAAGAAAGCGCGAGAGAAAAGAGAAAAAGAGAAAACTAGAGGAGGCGCGTCTTAAAAGAAGTGGGCTTCTCTTTTCTCCAGCAAGGCTGAGTGCTGGGAGCAGAAAATAAGATCCAGCACTTTCACAGCTGTTCTACGCAAAAAAAATCTATACGCGCGAGATGTCAAATTACTTGATGCTCCAAACATCCGTCAAGGGAAACTTATCAAACTGAATAGTATTGAACTAAACACACAGTGTAATATAACCCCTACAGTCTTGTATTGACGTTGGACATATTGGGTTAACCCATAAAATGCTGTATGCCCTACAGAGTGGAGGTAACCCCTACTGTGCTGTACTGACGCTCACAATGTTGTGTTAACACATACAGAGTTGCATTAACCCAGTGCCTACATAGTAGTATTGACCCATTGTTGTATTGACACCTACAGAGTGGTAATAATCAATATAGAGTGGTATCAACCCCTATAGACTAGTATTAATTCGTGTAGTTATTTTAACCCCTTTAATGTTGCATTAACACCTAGACGGTTGAATTAACTCTGTGTTGCATTAACACTTACAGTACTACATTAACACTCATAGTATTGCATTAACATTTACAGTGTTGCATTAACACTTGATGTTGCTCTAACACATGATGTTGCATCAATACATGCTTAGTGTTGCATTAAAGTAACACAGCCCCTTACAATCATGCGTGAACACAAAATGTTGATAAGGTGAAATTCTTTATCTCCGTTTAACCTATTCACCATGTAAAGCAGTGGGCTGCTATCAATGAGGGGCGCCCGGGGAGCAGTGTGTGTGGATGTTGCCTTGCTACCTCAGTGATGACACTAGCAGTCCTGAAACTTTAACACTTAACACTTACAGTGTTGCATTAATCCCTATAATGTAATTGTACTGTACAAAAATGAAAGATACTTCAGTTGCAGTGATTTTTGCTGTTCTGCTCTAAAAGGAACATCTCAGTCAAGAACAAAGCAATAACAGAAATCTGGACCACTATGAAACCCGCGTTTTGCTTCCTACAAAACTCTTCTTTTCGGGGGGACAGCTGGTGGCCTGGTGGTTAGGGAGTTGTTCCTGTGATCAAAAGGTTGTGGGTTTGAATCCCAGGACTGTACCACTGAGGTACCTTAGAGCAAGATACCATCCTCACACCCTGATCCCCGGGTGCTGCGTCACTGGTTGTCCACTGCTTTGCTTGTGAATATGTTTAAACTATGCTGTGCTCTGTTCACACGTGACTAGAAGGGGCCACTTTACTTACTTTTTAGGCAAGAGGCTTTGGAAGCTGCAGGGTCTGAGAATTGAATTCCGCACGGATAACAAGAACCTGCTGTTTTATTCACACACCTTGCGCCCCCACCCCGAGTTGCGTGTGCCTGATCAACAGCCTCGCGGCCGGTATTTGTCAGCGCACGCTCGGGCTCACCTGTGGCCGGGTCGTCCGCTAAGCCCGCTCTAATGAACGCGCAGATAAGAGCAGAAGAGGCCAGTTAATATCGAAACCCCCCACCCCCACACCCCTACGGACAACAGTGGGCATTTTCTCATTTAGATCAAAATCACAAGAGAAAGCCAATCACGAGCTCAGGAATAAAGACTCAAGAGAGCCATCTGCTGTTTGTCGCGGTAATATAATGTCCGCTTATGCTTTGGGGACCGTGGCATCAAAGACAGCTCTCCAACACACCCGCAGACCTCCAACACACCCACGGACCTCCAACACACCCACGAGCCTCCAACACACCCGCGAGCCTCACGCTTTGAACCTGCCATTCGCTTCTGACACTAACGTGCACACCGTCTTGTTTGAACATTCAAATTAAAGCATACTGATCTGAGGATTCAACCCAGTGTGCATGTGTGTGTGTGTGTGTTTGTGAGAGAGAGAGAGAGAGAGAGAGAGAGAGAGAGAGAGAGTGTATTTAGTACAGTGTATTTAGCGGGGCTGATCTTAAAGGTGCTCTTAAACAGTGTTGGTCATGGTGAAGCCTATGCTGGACCGTTCCCCTGTAAAACAGCATCTGTTCCAGTGGAGGATTACTCGCACGCGCAGGTGTGTGTGTGTGTGTGTGTGTGCTGGGGGTGGGGGGCGCCGCGAGCTCCCCGGCTCTTGTCTCTGAGCTGTGCTGCCAGACAGGCTCATCAGAGCGCGAGCTCCTGTTTAATGATCGCTCTGACGGGGCGCGCGGGAGCCACTGCAGTTTGCGTTGCTGCCAGCAGCGGACACTGTCAGCTCACCAATGACTAAATCCAGCCTATCAGACAGAAGCACGCGCACAAACGAGGGTAGGAGCGCGACAACGATACACTATATGGGTTATATATATACACTATATGGATAATATGAAATTTTTCTCTCCTTAAACAAAAACCACCATGTAAGTTTGCCATGTAAGAGATCCCAAACATTAAGAATACAGAAAGAATATAGAAATACAGTGCTACATTATATGAGCAAAGGTATTGTGACGCCTGAGCTTTACACCAACAGGGACTTTAATGACATTGCATTCAAATACAGAAACTGTATGTTAGATGAGAAAGCCTGGCTCTCAATCTCCGTTACAGTTCATCCCTAAAGTGTTGGATGGGGTTAAGGTCAGGGCTCTGTGTGTACCAGTCAAGTTCTTCCACACTGAACTCCTCCAGCCATGTCTTTATGGTCCAAGAGCCAAAGAATCAGATTTTGTGAGGCGTTCCCAGTAGGCTGTGGTCAGTAACTTATAAGAAGTCGTCAGAGGAAGGACAACCAGTGAAATGGTAACAGGGTTTTGGGTGCCAAAGGCTCATTGATGCATGTGGGGAGTGAAGGATAGTCTGTCTGAACCCACAGATAGCCTGTCTGAACTCTAGCACAAAGTTTTGAAAAAGTTCACAAAGGCTGTCGTAGAAAGGTGTCTGAACAAACATCACAACAAAATCACAGTTTGCTGTATTTTGGGGCTGTGTAGCTGCAGACTGGTCAGAGTACCCATGCTGATCCCTGTCCACCATTGAAAGTCCCTATAATGAGTATGACAGCATCCAATCTGGACTATGTAGAAATCTGGTGAATCTTGTTTTCTTTTACTTGAGAAGAAAGCAAGCTGGAGGAGGCAGTGTGATGCTCTGAGCAGTCTGAACATTTACTGAACTTAAAAAGCTTCTCCACATCTCATTTAGAAAAGCAGTTCTTTTAAAAAGCATCCATTGTAAGCTTCTTTAGGGAAACAAGATCATTTGTCCATGGCAACACACAAACAAATACTTTTTCGAAAACAGCCTTAACTTATTTTCCCCTAATAATCACCAAATATGTCATTTTTCCACTGGTACTCAAACTTTTGCCCAAGACTGTAATTGCATAATTACGTTTTTTCCATTTGAAATGAAAGAGGTTTGTTGGGGAGAATCAGCAAACAGACAAAGTTTTATTACATTTGCAAATGGAAAGAGCTATTCGCAACCCAGGGCAGTCCTGAGTCTTGAAGTTCTCTCTGAACCCGTCCTTCGCAGAGGACTTCTTATACTTTCAAAATGACCATTATCAAACATGGGCAGAAACCATGGCGCCTCCCCTGTGTCCCCATGGACGACCCTGAAGAAGTGCCTTCTGGTCTAAACAAAACACCTAATCTGAACTCTTTAGCTTGAAAATATAGTGTTTATGCAAAATAACAAGCTTGCTTTAATCATGTCACTGTGCCCTAAACTCTGCAACCTTAATCATTAGCCAGCAGAATCATCCTTAATATGATTATAACTAGAAAGAGTTAACTGAATAAACCGATTTCCTCTTACAATATGCGATTACAAAGGAATATATGTATGATTGCAAAGAATATATGCAAATTTCCCCGACAGGATACTTCATTTGGCTCCAACAGATCTCTCTAATAAACCTTCCATTTCTGTTTGGTCTCACAAACATGCTAAACATCCCAAACAGTCTAGATTAAAGCAAATCAATAATTTCACCTTGTTGAATCTAAATGTGTCACCCACAGTCAATCGTTACCATGTCTCTTATTTCATGATGTTGTCAGGAACAATAAAGCAATAATCAAGGAACAGTCTAAAGCTCATAAGGTTTAAAACAGCAGATCATTTTAGATGAATGGCAGCTCTGTCAAAGCACTGAAGAATAGAAGTAACTACTGAGCGAACGCAGAATGGTTCCATATGTTACACTTAAATAGATTAGAATAGCAGCGTATGAAATGAACAGATTAATCAGAAGCACCCAAGCGTGTAGTAACAAACATTACTGATAGACGGAAACTGAAAATTAACTCAAAGCCTTCTGCTTCCTAAACACGGTAGCACGAACAATGAATGTTTTTCACAGACAAAGCCTAAAAGTGCAGCAGTTACTGAGAAACAGGAGAACAAGTCCATACCTCCGTGCTTTTTTCTCCTTATCGTGTGCGTGTCCATAGCAGACCCATTGCAAATTCAGCTGCACCAGTGCTTTTCCAAGCCTGCCAGCCAATGGCACATCCCCATTTATAGGAGTCTATACTCAGAGATAACATTGTTAGTCGGCGCTGACAGTCAACTCATTCAAAACGAATTTGGCCAAGATCCTCTCTGAGCATCCAAAGCTCTGGAACTAACAACTACAAACTTTAAAACTAATGCTAAAAGGTCCAGGCTATAAGTTGAAGCATAATCTATGCTGTTTATGTGTAAAGGGAAACTAAAATTTGCAGGCTCAAGTATGGTGCTGTCATATTACCTCGCAGCACCATGTTTTGTTTGTCTTTCTCAGAAAATGCCAGCTGTAGATTGTGAGAACATTTAATGATGGATGGATCAATATACATGGTCAAGAAATACGAGACTTTTGTATGACAGCAATGATATCTAACCAGGCATGCAAAGCTGCATGATGGCAAATATTTACCTAGCTACCTAATAATATATATTACATCCATCCAAACATACACAGCAATCCCCATCTACCTTATACAAGCTTCATCTTATGAAAACAACTCAGGAAACTGCTTTAATGTTAATGCCATTAGAGGCAAAGATACTACAGAGAACATAACAGATCTCATTTCCCCTGGCTTCAATAGGCCAGAGAAACAGTAAACGCTCTGATTAATATAGATTGCTCTCTGAACTATCTCATATCAAGAGCAAGAAGGAAAAGTGCACAGACAAATGGGCAGAGGGGGAGAAGTGCCCAGCTCTACCAAGATTCAGCAAACAAATCAGATCAACTGAATTACATTTACTCTTCAGAAATGTCGATCTGCTGAGAGGCACCAAATGCCAGCCTTTTAGTGGGAGGGATGCACATAAACAGTGGATTAAAAAAAAGATTAGTCCTGTTGCTTTAGGCTACCTTAAGGTCACCTGGCTTCAATTAGTCACTGTGAAGAACTTGCTTTTCTGAACACACTTCAATAAAAGAAGGGAAAGGGAAGGATGTTTAGCATTTGATTACCTTAAATCAAATTATAAGGTCAGGTAAGGAGGCTCCTAATTGAATTGATGGCAAAGTAATGATTTTGCTTCGTGTTTATTTCATCTGGAGAGCTTTGGGCTTTAATTAGCTTTTTGAAAATGTCACGCAGATCTATGCTCTCAAAAAATGAAGCTACCTAAGTGGTGCTACGTAGGTGTAGGAGACGATATATTTTACTGCTATAAAACCTTTACATGTATAGAGGTTCTTCTTGCTAAAAATCTCCTTTACAGCAATGATTTAATCAGAAACCACCTACTGAAAGAAAAATAATGTAAAGTGGCCCATATAGTCACATGTGAGCACAACACACTGTGTGAACTATGTGAAATTCTTTCTCTGCATTAACCCACTCTTCAAGTAAAGCACTGAGGTACTACCACTGTGTGAACAGTGTTGCTGACGGGTACCTCAGTGGTGCCCCTTCCAGAGGGGCAACCAGTCACCCCAACAACCATCTTGTGGCACCGCCTGAACCAGGACTGGACCCTCAGATTAAAAGTTTGATGCTCTAATGACTGAGCTATCTGGGCACCAGAGAGACCCTCTGGAGAGGGACGACACTGGTCCAGAAAACCTTTTAGCAAAAAAAAATATTTTTAGCAATTTTCTTATTAACGTATGAACTTATATATAACGGTGCTTATTAGCAAAGCATTGGTGAGGATTTTGTTTTTCTGCCTCTGACTTTTTAAGTTTGTTATTTGCTCCTTAATCGTATCAAAATAGCACTACTGTAACAGTAGCATTGCAATACAGCATGAGTGCCCTGCCCCCTTCTTTTGATTCTGATCAAGTGTTGCTAGTTCTTATAGGCACTGGATAAGACACTGCAACGCCTCAAAGTTTCTCCAGTTGAACTCCTTCATGGACTGTAATCGCTTAAGTTAATTAGGTTACTAGATTCATCAGCTACACATTACAGGCTTAAGAGGGACAATAGAAATGAGTGTTCTGCTCAAGCACTGCCAAAATGGCTCACTCACACTGGGAGTGAGTTATCAGACACGATATTAAAGAGGAGAGATAATGGGACTGATCAGTGCTCATTTTTTTGTTGAGGACCCTACTCTGGGAGGACATTCATGTCACCAATTGGCCTCTTTTAAATACTATGAAAGCTTTATAATTGCAACAGTATGGATAGTGAGATACAGTTGGACAGAATTAGGATTATGAATTTTGTAGAGAGAGCTTTATATCCTTCTAGTCTACAGTTGGCATTGCTCATGTTGACCTTAGGCTCATGTGCAGCTGCTCCAGAGTCCCACTCCACTGGTAACCCCTTTTTATACAGATTAAACAGGCTTTGTCTGTAGCAGATCATCTATATCAGCAATGTGTAAGTTTACATATATGGCATTTACATTTCATTTATCAGATGCTTTTATCCAAAGTGACCTCCATTCCCTAACTACAGGGGGTAGTCTCCTTGGAGCAACTTAGGGTTAAGGGTCTTGCTCAGGGACACAGTGGTGGCATGCTGAAATTAGGATTCGAACCCATGACCTGTTGGTCTGGAGGTAAGTATCCTACCCACTGAGCTACATCCACCCATAATGTCTTAAAGGAGCTGAATTCTCTTAAGCTGGGCATAGACTGTGCCTGTTTTTCAGTCGCGAATTCAGCTCCTGCTCAAACTGTACAACTGAATTGCAAATTGCAAGGGTTAGAAGTTCGTAGCTCACGATTCATGTTCTCACACTACACGGCCCGATGCTCTTTATTAAATTTTAAAGAACCCTATAAGGGCTTGCATCTTAAATATTTTACCAATAAAAACTCTGATTATGATATTCAGTGCAAATTAATTATTTTCCTATTAAAACAATGTCAATGTCAGTCATTAAGTGGTGTGTACAAACCGTTAAACCCTACATAGACACAGTGATTGTATAAAAATGCAGTGACCCTTTCCTTTAATCCCACATCTGTGTCCAGGCTTTAATGAAACTGAGAGAGCTGATCAATAAGAGGATGGGCCTGAAGAGCTTTGCCATTTCACCTGACATTCAAATATCAACACATCTTATTACCAAGGTGAAAACAGCAAATTTGTCCTAATGGGAGCAAATTAATTGAAGTACCTTCTCTAAAGCAAACAGACAAGACTACACTAAAACATCTATTTTCAGATTATAGCTTGTTTACAACAAAGCACTGAAACAGAGTCATTCTGGTCTAGATCATTAGAAGGAGAATGCATCCAATTAGTATCCTAAAGGGAACAACGTTCATTGTAGCTATCACAGGTAAACAGAAACCACGCAAAAATAAAGAGCACATATAAATGTAATGATGTTAGATGGTGGGCCAGATCCACAGCCGATCATTATTTATTGTAGTTTTGAACACACAAAGCATACTTCAGAGATCTAAGACAAGATCAAGGCTCAAACTGTAAAAATAAAAACGCTGAGAATATGCACTTCCTGGATTCCCAACACAACAGCCCACAATCATAAACCAAAGAAAATAAGCTGCTTATGACAAACAGAAATAAGTCTAGCTATGGCCAAAAATAAAGATCATGGGAAACTGAAGCTGAAGCTGTTTCATACAGATACACTGAGTTGAACACAATGTAAAAAGACAGGTGTTATTTTAGAATAAGACCAGTGTTTATAGATGTTTTAATGTTTAATGAACACCAGTGGATATTAATTAGGCCATAAAGCCCTTAAAAGCCCTTAAAATGAATAATCTGCTAGAATACAAAAAAGGAAGAGTAACAGAGACCTCGCACTCTACAAAGTTCTTATGGTGTACATTAGCTTCATATAAACCATTCATAAGTCATTCATTATATCCATTCAGAAGATATTTATAAGCCATTCAATGATCCCTCAGTAAACATTCATAAAACATTCATTAACCATTTATCAGACATTCATAAATCAACTGACTAACCATTCATTAAAAAGTGAAGATGGTCCAAAGTTACATTTTGAGTATACATCATATATAGACGGATCCATGTACCCTGTGATTGCTGTGCTGGAGACATCATGCTCATCAGTCAATTATATAATATTGTGCCATTTATTATAATAAATAATGAGACTAAAGCAGTTTATTAATTTTATACTATAAGGTTTAAGGACCTGGATACTAGCTCAGAATTTGCTTAATTATAAACAAATGAGGTAGATATCCCACAAGCATGTACAAAACATATACTGTTGACAGAGTTAGGATTAGAGATGATCGGTTCTAATAAACAACACAAAAAAGTATAACAGCCAAAAGTAGATGTATTATTCAGTTATTAACCATCAGCTGTTGTTCTGTGTTATTATGTTACAAGAATGGGTAGTGAAGATATAAAGGCCCTTAAGGTTTAAGGGGTTAAGTATAATGATGTTTTACTGATGTTTCCTGATTCTTTCATCTTTTCACATTCTTCCAATGTGAAACGCCGTAAACCACTGTGATACCTTCGAAAAACATTCTACATCCAACCTGGTGTCATTTCTCTATAAATAGGCTACCCGCAGCTTCAACTCACTCTGAAGTGACCTGAGCGGCTATAGCTGGGTGTGTTTCTGCTGCACAAGCTGAGCACTTCCATCACTGCACTCAATGAATGACAGAGTAAAGAACATGCCACATTATAGCTATTACTGACAGCATGACAGAGAGAAAGAGAGAGAGAGAGAGAAGATGACAGTATAAGGCAGAGAGAAAGTGAGAAAAAAAAGAAAGAAAGGCTGAGAATGAAAGACGAAGTGAAAGAGAGAGGACAGAAAATGAATAAGAATGAGAACAAGAGACAGAGTTATAGAGCAAAATGCAATGAGAAAGAGAGACAGAGAAAGTCTAAAAGGGAAGGGGAAAGACAGGGAGAGAGAGAATATAAGAACGAAAGAGAGTGAGAGAGGATGAGGAAAAGACAGAATGAAAACAACGTTAGAGAAAGGGAATAAGAAAGAGACAGGCAGATTATGCACAGTGAGGATCATAAGTATTTGAACACCCTTCGATTTTGCAAGTTCTCCCACTTAGAAATCATGGAGGGACTGAAATTCGCACTGTGAGAGACAGAATATAAAAAGAATCAGGAAATCACATTGTATAATTTGTAAAGAATGTATTTGTTTTGCACTGCAGCACATAAGTATTTGAACACCTGGCAATCAGCAAGAATTCTGGCTCTCAAAGACCTGTTACTCTGCCTTTAAGAAGTCCACCTCTACTCCACTTAGCAATCCTAATTAGTAACACCTGTCTGAGCTCTTTAAAGACACCTGTCCACCCCACAATCAGTCAGACTCCAACTACTACCATGGATAAGACCAAAGAGCTGTCCAAAGACACCAAAGACAAAATTGTGGACCTCCACAAGGCTGGAAAGGGCAACGGGGCAATTGCCAAGCAGCTTGGTGAAAAGAGATCAATGGTTGGAGCAATTGTCAGAAAATGGAAGAGGCTAAAGACGACTGTCATTCTCCCTCAGACTGGGGCTCCATGCAAGATCTCACTTCATGGGGTATCACTGATGATAAGAAAGGTGAGGAATCAGCCCAGAACTACACAGGAGGAGCTGGTCAAGGACATGAAGAGAGCTGGGACCACAGTTTCAAAAGAAGTCACTGTTGGTAGAACACTACGCCGTCATGGTTTCAAATCATGCATTGCACGGAAGGTTCCCGGCTCAAGACCTCACATGTCCAGGCCCGTCTGAAGTTAAATTACATTAATCTAGATACATTTTTTTATCTAGATTAATCTAGATTAATTCCAAGATCACAGTGAGATTAATCTAGATTTAAAAAATTAATCTATATATATTAAAGATAGATTCATAGATACAGAGAGAGAGAGAGAGAGAGAGAGAGAGAGAGAGAGAGAGAGAGAGAGAGAGAGAGAGAAAAAAAAGAGAGAGAGAG
>JBBPDC010000002.1:8854810-8897311 GCA_037974485.1 Hemigrammopetersius urotaenia
TGGTTTTGTTTTGGAGTTCTGTTTGTAAATAAAGTCACTTCTGCATGGATCCCTGGTCTCAGTTTTGGGCCGTGCCCCAAAGGGCTAGCCCCTCCAGCCGTGACAGTCACACTGATTTTTTCGGAGAACCTAACTGATAGTTTTACGTGGAAATCTCCACAATAACACGGAACCTGTCAATTTTCTGGGTTTTTTTTTTTTTCCGCTTTAAATTAAGAAAAATTAACTATTTTATTATATAAAAATATATTATAATTATTGTTATTATTCTAACTGTTGCAGGGAAAAAAATGAATAAAAAGAGACTGTGGGTTGCTGCCCGATGGACAGTAAATTATTGAACTGTAAAAATTATGTGTGATTACCCGTAGATTGCGCTGTATTTATATTACTAAAAAAATCATTAAATTATTACTGTATTTTCCTTGCTGATACCAAAGAAAACGGGAGATGGGATATGGGCTTACATTTACATTTTTTATTAAGCTGAGTTTAAAACGTAATTAAAGTGTTTTGGATTCAGTCATTTTTTCTTAAAACTGGACTAATAATTGTTGCCGAAAACTCCAAATTCGTGGAAACGGCAGATATCATCCACATTTCTATTGCTCGTGGCAATACATAATACTTTGTGCTTTTTAGCGCTAAATTATTAAGAAAAATATCATTTACAAATTTTGTAACATAAATATGAACGTAAATTCAGCTACATTTCTATATAAAATATAACTGTATCAATGTTTTTGAGAACACAAAGAAAACGCTTTTGGGATGAAATTAAAATGTTTTGGGAGCATATTTGGGGCATTATTATTATTATTAATAATAATAATAATAATAATAATAATAATAATAATAATAATAATAATAATAATTTATTCACGCTGCTGATTGACACGCTCTTGCAAGCTGTTGCTTCCTGGGCGCCTTACTAGCGGCGGATTTGCCAGCGGTCTGCTTTGTTCTTGCCATAGTAGTGTGAGATGGTGTTTTGCTACAAGAAAAAAAAATTATAGACTCTATAATACTATGTATTACATTAAATAATAAAATTTTTAAAATGCTAAACAAAAACATTCCAGACAGAGCAGCGTCAGTCTGCGTTCCCGTAACCTAGCAACGATATATTTAGGGCTTACACCAGAAAAATAGACATTTTTACGATTTTTTTTTTACCAAAACACAACGCGTTTTTTCATTATACGCAGGAGCTCATGGAAAGCAACCCCCGCGAATAACGGGGGATTACTGTATTTGGATTTAATTCCAAGTGATTCCTCTAAATACACAGTGTCAACACAGTTACTGCTTAACGGAAAGACAGTTGATTTGTACATTCCCTTGATTCCAAACAGACATACACACATGCACATGTACAAGCACACACACACACACACACACACACACACACACACTCCAGCTTGACTTGAGCAGAGGTCTGAGTGTGTGGAGTGAGTTCATAACCACTGGCCTGGATATGTGGCAGGACAATTCCACAAATTATATAAAGGGTTTAAATCAAAGGTTTTAGCTGGCATAATCACCAGCTAAGAGATGACAATGATTTGCAGCTGTTAAGGGCTTTTGCTGCCTGGGATTAGAGCAGCAGGTAAAGCAGCGCACTGTTTTCCCTGCTCTGTACAGGCTGCAAACGCTTCAGCATCACGGCAAGTCAACCTGGTCAGTCATAACAGCCTCAAAATGCAGGGCTGTTAAAGCGGTTAACAAGCACTTAAACATTAGTAAGACCTAACTGCAAAGTACAAGGAGACCAAAATCATACAGTAAAATCTAAAATGAAATGGCCCATGAGAAAAATGAGCACTTTCCCATTTATTTATTTAAAATAATATGAATTTGAAGTATAAGAAGTGTTATTGATTGGACTGACTATTTTTGAATGAGCAGGGGTAGATTTACATCTATCAGTTTTAAAGGCACAGTAGCAAAAACTGCCTGATCAATCCACTATGACTGATGTCAACATGTTCTTGACACATTATGTATAAACTAGCTTTCAATTTCAAGTCAAGTCAAGTAGGGTTTTTTTGGCATTTTAGATACAAACACAGTACACAGTGAAATTAAACAACGTTTCTCCTGGACCATGGTGCAACATGAACAAAAACAGAAATAACACAAGAGTGCAAGAAAAACACAAGCAAGAAAACAACAAGACAAAGCAACAGCTGCATGATCAGAATGAATACAATATTATGACAGATACTGTATTCTAGATGCAGAGACATTAAGTGTGCGAAAATGCAGAATGGAAGTTGAATGTCCATAATAATCTAGAGAAAATGAGCTGAATTTGAAGTATAAGAAGTGTTATTGATTGGACTGACTATTTTTGAATGAGCAGGGTAGATTACATCTATCAGTTTTAAAGGCACAGTAGCAAAAACTGCCTGATCAATCCACTATGACTGATGTCAACATGTTCTTGACTGGAAGTTGAATGTCCATAATAATCTAGAGAAAATGAGCTTTACTGTTTTACTGTCTGTCCCATATCCCAGGATGTATCTACATTACACAGATATTATACAGATAATTGTTCAGTGGTCATTTTTCAGCACATCCTTAACACAAGAGGACTACACTTTACTGCAGATCTGATCAAAGCAAAGGTTTAGCTTTAGAGATGCTGTGGTTTCACATTCAAAAGAGCGGCCAACAAATTTCCAGAATGTATGTGTGTGTTGAAACACTACAAATGCTTTTTGAGGGTAGAAAGAAAGAGGCTATACACACCCAAGGAAACTAGATTGAGAAATAAGGCTATATAGTGATATTCTGTATAAAAACTAAAATTTAACTGAAAACAATAGTCCTGGGCAAGGATGTACTCTGGCGTTCCCTATTCATGTCTAGTATAACCTGTTTACTTTCACATACCCATACTCAACAGCATTTCATTACAGAAGATCTGACTTCAAACATGAATGCAGTGAGTCTTGTATATAAGATGTTCCAAGAATGGAAGCAATGGTTCAGGAACAGAGGCTGATCTGCAAACAGGTCATGATTTGTAACACTGGTTGAGGCTATTCCTAAAATTTGGGGATGAAAAAGGAGCAGTCCCAATGGTGAAGCTTCTACAGAAAGGATAAGGGAAAAGGAGCTGCATGTCGGGATCCTGGTTTCAGAACAGCCTCCCAGTTCGGGAACTGAGTTCCCAGGTCCACAGAGCCACCAGACCCACAGTGCTGCTCTAGAGGAAGCTACAGAGTGGCACACTGGTCCTACAGTGCCGTAGATGTTGAAAGTGCACACAGAGCTCCAGAGAGCACCCCTGAAGTGCAGATGTCTGCTTAGACTGCTCAGCCTTTGGAGCCATCACTATTTGTCCAGTTCCCTGCCCGCCACTTGTGTCTCCTGCCTCTCCTGACACTGTGTTAGTCTCAGTCCCTGTCTCTCATTTCTCATCATTCCCAGTTCCTGTAACTATTCCTGCCATTGTACAAGTTGTCATTTCGTTCCTATCCCTGTCCTGGTTTATGCCCCTGTTCATTTGCTAATCCAGTATCCTGTCATGAGCTCTGTCCCATTTCTCACACAGCACTCCCCTCTTGAGAAAATGATCAGGTAAAAGTGAATGACTATTTTCTGTACATAAATCCACAGTAACATTCTGAGAGTACTTTAACATCAAGAAACAAGAAAAGTGCATGACCTTTAAAGGTTAGACACCAAATCTGACCAGAACAAAAATGTATGGCCATTTTTAAATGCCAGTTCCTCTTTCCCTTATGATGACTAGATTGATAGAAATGGCACAAAATTACTTATTATATTCATTTTTGTAATTTGGTGGTGACGTTACCATTACATAGATGTAAGGTTTTGTTCTGACAGACGTTATGAGAGGAAACTACTACCTGGCCACACCAGACCACTCCAATTGGCACAATAATCATCTCTACTAATAGGTGCAGTACTTTTAATTTTTGTTGCAAATGGCCTGTCTATTGCAGACAATCTAAGGATCAATACACCACCAGGTTCTTGTGAAAGAAGGTCCTGAAGCAGTTTTATAACTTTTATTTTTAGTTTTATAACACTTGTGAAGAACTCTGTGCTACTGACTGGCATTTGGTCAAGTGCACTCTGAGCAAGTACTGAGATTACAAACAGCCTTGGCCATTAAGACTGTTTTATGGTGCTATACTGAAATAAAACCACAAGAGGGTGATCAAGAGTACAGCTGAAGAGGTGCCTTGTCTCATTGTGCTCAAGAAACATGGAAACTATGATGCAAAGCATGAATTCATGGTTATCTTTATTTTTCTTGGTGTCAGACTAGTGTATGTCTTTCTAGATGACTGCTAGATTCCACATAAACCATGCAACAGCCTTCAGAGAGCACAAAGCACAAGCATTAAACAGAGAATGTACAAGGGGCATTTGTAAGTACTGTTTGATGAGGCAGAAGAATATTGTGTCCATGCATTTCATTATCTTACAGGAATGTCTCTACACCAGAATAAACTAGATAAGGGCTGCACTTCAGCTGTGTTTGATGCAAGGATTCCAGAGCACTGGGGAGTCTGAAAGATGGAGTTAAAAAAAAAAAAAAACACCTGTCAGGCCTTAGTGCAGTATTTGCTTAGGACAACAAAGATGCCCTCAAGTGGTCGTACCAGGCTACTTCATGATATAAGAAGGAACAAGAATGAGAGAGAGAGAGAGAAGAAAATGAGTCCACACTTGGATAGTGCCGTTCAGAGAAACATCCGAAAAACATGTAACAGGCCCAAATACACTGCAAACAAGAATCTGCATATACACAAATACACACAGTTTATTCTTTATCACCCATGGGGCACTCAAGAATGCACAGAAATGTGCAGTTTGGGATATCAGGCTCCTTTCAAACGGTGCTCATCTGTTACCCAGAGCCATTAGATAACTGCACAAGTTCCTGTCTAATGGTGCGACGTGTAAAACAGAGATTGATCCGGTGTCCTGCGATGACCTCACCATGACATTATTAACCGTGGATCTTTCAAAGAAGGACGCAGGGAGAGGGGGCTCGGAGTCATTGCTTTCCGAGAGTTATGTAACCACTCTCTCTGCATGCCGGTACCGAATCCCACTGCATAGATTACAGCCCAAGGCAGAGGCTCTCCAATAGGGGAGCATATGAGAGTATGCATGTGTGTCGCATCTGGCCCAGCCCTATTTCTAACACACTTGTACAGTCAGGGGCCCATAAATATGCAAACGGACTGAATGCCTCGTTGGAAAACAAAGGTGAGTGTGACAGATTGACTCCTACATGCGTTAATAAGTAACAAACTCAATGGATGTCCTGTCCATTCTTGCAAAACAGTTTGTTTCAGAACACACCATACACTCCATACACATTTGATCTGTATACGTAAATTAAGCTGTAAAAATATGTTTAATTCCTTGCTGTGGTCTCACAAAAAGCAAACTTTACTTTTATCTGCGTATTTGGTGTACAGCAGTTTAGCCCTGCCTGCTCAAACCGAAGTTATAAGGAGTGTTTCGGTCAGAAAATGCATATTGTGTTGTGCTTAAAAAAAAGCCTACAATGCCTATTTTCATCGTGTAAACTCTAAATATGCCCAAACCTGTATCCGTACTGCACAGTTAACACTGAACTCCAGCAGTGCTAGAGTGTAAATACCCCTGAATAGACTGTACTGTAATTCATGCATGTACGTTTTCTTTGTGTCATTTTCATTGCTGTTAGCAGTTAAATGCAGTTTTAAATTTATGGTAATAAAAATGCAGGGCTTTAACAAGAACAAAACAAAAATCATGAGAACACTCCAGACACTCCAAGAGGGAAATTTGGGCAGCAGCCAAAGGAAAAATAAATAACGTGCTCAGATTGGCTATTTTCAAACCTTGCGCCTCTTGAGTATAGTGAGGAAGTGTTTCTCTCCACAATACCAAAACATTTAAAGTTACCTTGTAGCTATGTAGCTGAATTTATATTAATATTTATGTTACACATTTCTTAAATTATGTTTTTATCTAATTTAGCACAAACACAAACATTTATAAATTGCCACAAAAAAAGCTGTGACGCCTGGGCCTCGTCCACACGCCCCCTCCTCATCATGCAGAGTTTATGTTAGGGAGCGGTGCTTAGCAACCCAGCGTGAGGACGAGGGGGCATGGCGGACGAGGCCCGAACGTCTCAAAAGCAAAAAAAAAAAAAAAATGTAGAGGATATCTGCCTTTTCCATGCACGTGCGGGGGGCTCCATGAAAAATTGGTAGTTTGGTTTTCAGAAACAATCCATGTGAGACTGAAATCAAAACTGCTAAGCCGCATATAAGTGGGGGTTTACTGTATTTCTATAATGATAATTCTATACATGAACCTCAAGAAAACAACTGTAACATAGAGCAGCCACATAAATTAAACCATTTAAGTCTTTACTGATCCAGCTGCTACCTCTGCAGTCCCAATGGTAATACACTTAAACTACAAGTACACTTCATAATATAAAACATCAGTGAGAACATTCAGACACGAGCAGACATAGGGTCACTAAAGTCACCTAGTCAGAGACTGCATTCATCACAGCAACAGAAGGAAAATGTACAGCGTGGAAAATGTATTTCTTCTTCATAGATTAATGGATATCCACTATGCACTGCCAAGTTAGGGCAAACCTTATCTTCTTTTCCTGTATACAGATTGTGTTACAAATGTTGCACACATTTTTGGATAACATTTAGCCCTGTGTTCAAAAGATTTCCTTTGTGTGCTTTGCCTAAATAATGACTTTTCCAGAAGCTCGTGTGGAATGTTACTGAGACATTCAATAACAGAATCTGCTGAAAAGGTGGAATGACTGATTTATTATTAAGAATTAATATTTATTATTCACCTGCAGCAATCCAAAAAATGATTGTTTACCATCGATACTCGTGTTCTTGTTGTTACAGTTGGATCTTGCTTATTTTAATCTGTTTAATACTAACTTCAAAGTTCTGAATAGCTATTTCAGAAAGATTATTAAGATCAGGAAAGACTTGAGAACACGTTGCTATTCTGGAATTCTATGAGGAAGAAATGTTCAAAACTAGAAGCCAACAATATACAGTGGGATCCAAATGTCTGAGAACACAACTGAAAAAGGTCCCATTTCTCACTCTTTTCTAGCGTAATGCAAGATTTTGCATTGCAGATTTTATTATTAGCATAACAATGAGACAAACGTAGAATCTTTGAAACATCTGCATGAATTTCAGAATCTCTTGATGTTTGCTATGCCCCCCCCCCCCTTTTGCTTTTTTGACAGCAGGCGGTCGGTTGGCATGTGCTAAAGCATCTGTTCAGCAGATCAAATCCACCTGATATGAACACACACTTCAATGAAAAGTACATTGGAATAGTGATCTTGAAATATTAAACATTTCTTCTTCACTCTGCGTGTCTTTATTTTAAAGTTGAAAGTGACCATTTGTCATACGTGAACACACCACTGAACGAAATTCAACCTCTGCATTTAACCCATTCACCAAGTGAAGCAGGGGGCATTGCGTGGGGACGGTACCTTGCTCAGGGTACCTCAGCGGTGCCTAGCAGTCTTGGGAATCGAACCCGGACTTCCTGGTCGCTAGGCTACCAGCTGCCCCTGAAACTTTGAGGTTTAAACGAATAGAATCCCAGAATAGCAACGTGTTCTCAAGTCTTTCCTGATCTTAATAATCTTTCTGAGATAGCTATTCAGAACTTGGAACTTAGTATTAAACATATTAAAATAAGCAAGATCCAACTGTAACAACAAGAATGGATGGTATGGATGGTAAATAATCATATTTTTGGATTGCTGCAGGTGCTCTTTGAGGTGAAAAAATACTTTTCTTAATAATAAATCAGTCATTCCACCTTTTCAGTAGATTCTGTTATCCATGATAGAAAAGTCTACACTGTCTGTATGTCGGCTTGGAAGCTGAACTCTGTTCTCCCAGATATTGGACTATGGTGTTATCCACAGTGCTATCCAGTCATATTACATTTTAGCTTGAGACTTGCTTCACACAATTCATTTCTGTAATTAATTTCAATCAATCAATCAAAATCATAACAAAATTACGCTGATTAATCACACCATGTGACTTTAACCTGGTCCGGTTCTGGCTACAGGTGCTTTGTGAAAGTTTATGTTTAAAAACGGACAGATCAAATGGTTGAAAGGAGCATCGTTTGTATATATTCAGTACATCTCCCAGCCTTACAACAAACAGACAATGTGTGTGGATTGTAAGCATGTTAGTCAGATATTTGCACAGAATATTGCTTTCACCTGCAAACAAATCACCTATATTTGGTGGTGGTGCAGCTCTAGGGGCAACAGTGTCATTCCCACTAACCTGAATGGATAACAAGAGAGACGAGTGGATAACAATGCACAAATCAAAGCGCTCCCGTTCCTTTTCTACCTCCCCTGCCCACAGCGCTCATCAGCCGTCATGCAAATCAGCACGCTGCAGCTGCATAATTATGCACAGGATTACCTTATTAATATGAAAATGTGTCTTTGAGAAGCACTTACTTCAAGTGAACCTTAGCTTTAAAAACCTGTCAGTCTCTTCAGTCTGGTTGAGAAAGAGCCCTCAACATTAAGAGTGCTACACTTGCTGAGTGTAAAACAAGGATGTAGTGAGGAAATATGATTCAGTGGAGTTTAATCTAAGTGCGAATCACAGGCAATTAAGTTAAGTTTCACTGTCACACATCAAAACGTGATGATGAAACACTAGAGGCATTACTGCTCATAAACTACTGGATAAAAGGGACTGTTGTGTTGTATTGATGGTTGTGTTGTTTTCACTACCTATTACTTTAGTTATTGAGGAATCTACAGATCATTGACAATAAAATTGCTCTTAATTAGTCAAACAAGAAAAATGGACCTTTTAAATTCATATAAATATTGCATATAGATGAATGTGTCCATTATGAAAAGGCATTTCAGTCAAATATAATGTTCAAGTTGAGTGTAAGCTTTTTTCAATTGCGATTTTTATCTTAAGTGATAACATTTAATCCAAAGAAACTGAGCTCGTAAGGTGCCTGTAGATAAAATAAACCAGCAGAGGATGCTTAGGCCATGTTTAGCAGATACTCTTAAACTAAAGTTCAGAACAAAGACACAGCGGTGGTATTTTACTGCAGTTACTGAACCAACAACACACAAGTTCATCTGTAGGAGGTAATGGAAGAATCCTGTGATGCAACTTTCCTACAGGGACTCCACTTGGCTCGGATTCTGTAGCACACAGTGTCTCTTAAACGCACACAAACGTACACGTGGCTTTGTACACCAGCATCAGCAACGAGGACATGACAAAGGAGCTAATGAAGAACTGCTGCTACAGATCCATCACCATGTTATGCTACAGCCCTTGTTCAACATCACTCAGTGTTATTGGCTGGACCTGTGCATATTATCACTACAGCGACTCATACAGGTTTCCTGACAGCTGCTTTAAGAAGCTCTTATACCATACAAGAGCATGGCGCCTGGCTAAGATAAAGCACAAGCCTACAACTTAGAGATTAACAAACATCATTCAGCAGGATGTAATAGGATGTGACAGGATGCATCTATATCCCACTGAGAAAGAGGAAGAGATGGAAAATGGAGGAGAGAGAGAGAGAGAGAGAGAGAGAGAGAGAGAGAGATAGGAGGCAATAATGAAAGAGAAGGGAGGAAAGAAATAGGGAATGAGAGAGGGAGGAAAATGGGGAGGCAAGCAAAGATAAACAGGGAGAGTAATAATGAAAGATGGAGCGAGAGAATGAAAGTGAAGGGAAGAAAAACAGAATGAGAGTGGGTGAGAGAGAAAGAGAATGCAAAAAAAAGTGAGCGAGAGAAATAACGCAAGAGAGTGGGTGAGAGAGAATGAGAGACAGAGAGTGAGAATGAATGAAAGTGAAACGAAGTGAGAAAGAGCACAGAAGTAAAGGAGACTTTGAAGGAGAGATTGAGAGAGAAGGGAAGGGAAGGAGAAAGAAAGAGAGAGCGAGTACAAAATACAAAAGAGAGAGTGGCGTTAGTGTTTTCCGTCCTGTACGAGAAGTGACCTTTCAGCACCAGCTATAAATAGCCTCGGAGCGAGGGAGAGGAGAAAAAAAGAGAAAGGACTGAGCGCTTGTGTTGCATGTGCTCTCCGGCTCTCACAATCAGGCCACACTGACATGCGCTCAATTCCTGCGCAAGGAATCACCCGCCTATCGACAGGCCTAAATGAGATTGCCTGCTCTCATCTATCTTACGCAAAGAGCCCCTATCGCCTCTGCTCCCCGGCAGCAGGGGGCCGCTGACCGCTTCTGTGATTTAAAATAGCTGCTGCCATGCGCTTTACACCACACTGTTTAGCTCCTCCATGTCACTGCCGTGCCCAAAATACACCATCAACACTGGAGGCTTGTTCATTCATCTACAGTGTGGTTCTCAGTAGTGAGAGACAGCCTGATAACACAGAGCAATGAGGCAGAGATTAGCCTACTTGTTGATCAAACAGGGTGAATTGCCACTCCACATGCAGTTCCAATGAAAAACTGATACGTTGTAATGAAGTTTGATAAAGACTACCCAAACGATTGCTCTACTTTCTTTCGTAGACACTTCTGAACAGGCTCTGTGTTAGGTAAGACTGAGTGTATTTTTTTAAGGGATAAACAAGTTTTTTAGGGATAAACATCTGAGTAGGTTAAGTGAAAAAGCAAAAACTACACCAGGTCTGTTTGAATTTTATGACCTGTCACATGGTGTGTAGTGGTGACAGTTTAAAAGGAATGAAAAATAATGAATCCATAGAAAGAATAGAAAATTGCTGCCAATTCTGTTAAATCAGCTAAAACATACTCAGGATGGTTATCAACATGTTATCAACATGGCCATCCCACCAACCCAGAAAGCAAAGCCTGTTCTCGTGGCCTCCTGGCCAAAGAAGGCTGTCACTGTGTACTGAACTCATGATGATCTCACCATAATTCCAACACTCAGATAGTTGCGCTGGAACTTGATAGTTGTGTTTATAGTCAGAATCAAACAAAACTGCTTGCAGCCACACAGAATATTAGAATGCGATCATTATGCATTTAAATGTATATTATAGCAGCATGTGGTTTTTGTACATAGCCTTGTTTTTTATTAAGACGTGCTCTGGTTATATACCTCATGACTACAGAAACTCTTTGCTTTCCATGGTGGCGACCAAATCATCGTCAAGTACAAACATCACAGACACCAGTTTCACCATTTTAAGTGGCTACATGATGAATCACTCTGATCCAACAATACACAGGTGTGTAAAATAAATATCACTTAAGTTATTAATGCACTACAGTTTTCTATAAAGCTCGTCCAACCTACTAAAGAAGGAATTTCTGGGCAGAGGATGGATAGGTCAGTGGAGAAGAGGTCAGTGGTGCTCTCCAGTAGGTCTTGATGGTTTTCACTGGAGCTTGTCCAAGGGGAATATCATCTCCCACAGAGATGGAATCCTCCATTTATGGCATGTTCCCTCTGCCCAATTCCATCTCTCTCTCTCTTTCCCATTCTCGTTGTATCTCTCTCTTCTCCCTTAATTGATAAAGCTGACAGAGTACTCCTGCAGTAACCCGTGGTTGCTAGGTAACGCCCAGCCAGCTCCTTCTAGAAACCTCTGGAAAGTTTATAGGCACGTCATGCTCCAACTGCCTCCATAGGTGCCCTGGACCCCCCACCCCCCCACACACACACAGTGTACACATTGAAAAAATTCACATAGAAAGACTGGAATCCTGCATTTAAATGTTTGGTAATGTCACACACACCAGTCACATGACATGCACAAGTAAACGGATGTGACGCGCGTCACTAGGTATATAAACAGGAAGCTGGTAGACTCCCTATCGTGTCTGTCCACGTTTGGGTTTATCCATCACGCTACATGGGCGAACTCCTGGCCAACTAGTTGTAACAGGTAAACAGTGAATATCTATCTGCTACAGCTCAAGTAACATTTTTTCAAGTTGAAACAACACATGGATACAAACAGTACAGTCATCCCTCACCATACTGACAGACAGAACTTTGAATGTACCAAAAACAAACGATCCACATATAGCAAAAGTTAGTAACCATTTAATTGTATACTAATATGTGATAAATAACAGAGATAATACTTAGTGGTAGCCTTAGTACAAACTATATGAAATTAGCTAAAAATGCTAGATGGGTTCAGACAAGATGAATTAAAATAGGTCAATCATTCAAGGTAAGTTAAGATGAATCACGGTAAGTCAAGATTAGTCAAGGTAAGTTAAGATAAGTCAAAGAAAGTCAAACAACTTAAGGTAAGTCGAGGTAGATCAAAATAAGTTAAAATGATTCAGTGCATGGGGCACAGTTTTTTGTAGAGGCATGTCAAGATGGGCCAAGGTCTGTCCAAAGATCCCAAAAGTCAAAGTAAGTTATGGTAAGTTAAGATGGATCGAGGTAAGTCGCAAGTCAAAGTAGCCCCATTCCTTAAACTATGAAGTGTCAATGAAATACACAGCAGCCAAAACCTCAGGGCTACAGACAAATGAGGAAGGGTTAGGAGCCCACCACAATGAGCAGCTGCAGCAGAGTAATTTACGAATGGCCATATTCATAAAACATGAATCTGGTCTCTGTTGAATCATTTGGCTGCGCTGAGCAGTGGCTTATTGGATGGACTGCTGAAGGGTGCCTCTCGCCAGCCTAAATTAAAGCTGACACTGAAAATACTGTACGAGAGCACACAAACACAGGGCCTGCCGCCCTGGGCCTACAAGCCTGTGGAGACTGAGGAGTGACTGCTGATCCAAGTGTGAATGCATGAGTGTTTCAGTCACTCACACTGGACAGGAAACAGTTATATCCATAGTGCCACTGGCTAAAGCCTCAGGCCCAGTGCTATCCTGTAAATGAAAGCCAGAACTCTCAAGTACTTCAGAGAAGGGGTGCATGATATTCTGGCTAAACACACAAAAGTGCTTTGACACACCTGCTTCCTGTACTTCCAGTGTAGGACTATCTTGATGCTTCAGCATTCCAAAACATTTTGGACAATGCTTCCAACTTTGTGGACACAATTTGGCGAAGAACCTTTTCTATTCCAGCATGACTGTGTTCCAGTGCACAAAGCAAGCTCCATAAAGACATGGTTGGATGGGTTTGGTGCAGAAGAACTTGACTGACCCACAAAAAGCCCTGACCTCAACCCAATCGGGAACGGAGATTGTGAGCCAGACCTTCTCGTCCAACATCAGTGTCTGACCTCATAAATGCTCTACAGAATGAATGGGCACAAATTCCCACAGAAACTCCAAAATCTTGTGGAAAGTCTTCTAAGAAGAGTGAAAGCTTTTACAGCTGCAAAGCAGGGACCAACTCCATATTAAAGTCTATGTATTTGAATGCAATGTCATTAACGCCCTTGTTGGTGTAACTGTCAGGTGTCACAATTTTTTTAGTGTACTATTCACTGATAAATGGGAAAATGTAAATGTCTTTATTGGTTCAAAACTGGAATTGGAACAGCCTATGATCAATTCTTTAGTATCCCTGTACTGATGTGTGTGTAGCCTCTGGTGGTATGAATTGACCTTTCCTTTACACTAATGCACATGAAGCACGAATGATAAGTCCACTGCCCTTAATACTCGAGAGGCCAGAGTATGATGTAGCCCCATATGCATGTCTGACATCGTGTGAGGCAAGTGTGTAATGATTTATGCAAGCAGTGTACATTGTTATGTTGGGGTATAAGCTTACATTACTTTTTTAGTTTCATCAGCTTATTAGTTTCAGACACCAGACAGAAAGGGACTGTTCCCACCAACAGTCTCACAGCAGTTAGATCTATAAGAGTAACACAAAATTAAAAGTTTAAGATAAGGGTGGATCTTTCATGAATTAATTAAAATGTAAATAGTAAAAGCATTAGACAAATCACTTCAACAGCTCCAGCACTAGGTCCCAGTTAGGTCTACCCTAAAATTGAAAACAATGAATGTAGAAGCAAAACTTTGGTTGCTCCTACTCTCTTCTAAACCATGCACATTGATTTTGCTCTGGACCAGTAAAAAGCACTTTTATTCTTTGTTCAATCTCAACACTTCACTCTGACATACCTTAAAGTGAGAAATCTTGTGTAAAATTGCAGTGTAAATATACATATGCACATTCATACGTATGTATATACATAGATACATATATACATACACACATACATACACAGAAGCATGTTTGTTTTTGTAAAACCTGCTCCCTAAAGTCTAATGCATCAAACACAAGAAATTCAGATATAACTGTTTAAGGAAACAATTAGAGCAGTGTACCTTCTTCCACGGATGTTAGTCATGACAGTGGTCTTTTAAGTGTTGCTGTGTATTCACTGGAGAATGAATAGGGCTAAATGAGCATGCTTTTACAAGAGGCTTATTGTAATGCAAATGAAGCCATCCAGTACACAGAAAGCTTACGGAAATCTGAGGATAGAATCTGAGGCCCAGGAAAGCCTTGAGGAGAGAATGATTGCTCGACACTCAAAGATAAAAGAGCTAAAAAATAAAAAAAAAAGCATTATTTGAAACAATGGATGATTCTTAGTATAAATGTAAAATAGAAATTTGTAAAGTAAAGTATGCAGTGTGAGAAAGTCTAAAGGTTATATAACATTAAAGTAACAAAACTATCTGGGATGTTTATGGCGAAGAAGGTATATTAATAATAAACTGTTCACTGTTGATGCTAACTGCACTAACTGTTTCTTTGCAATCTGCAAGATAGGAGCTATAAGTGAGGACAAGCGAGAGAGTGACGGAAAGCTGCTTTGTTCCCTTAACTTGTGTTCATAACAGCTAAGACATGTGAACAATAGAAATAGCTTGTTATAGAATCAGCAGATAGAATGAGTCAATAGGCTCATGCAGCAGGAGGCTCGAAGTTGATCTGAGCCCATTCACCTCAGCTGCGTGGGAGAGTGTCTAAATGTTCCACCTAGATTCAGTTGAAGGCACGAAGGGGAGCGCAGTGGTACCACATGGAGTCATTCAGACCTTGAACACTCTCCAGTTCCATTAACTGGCAAATGTCCTGTGGCCAGTCATTACAGTAATGTGGGCTACACACCAGCTGGAAGGTATGTTTTCAAGTGGGTATGTGTATGGGTGCACAGTAGATATGTGCATGGGCATGAAACCACAGCCCAAACTGAAACCGATGCTTTGAGGACTGATCCTAGCTAGAACAGTGCCACTGAATATAAAACCTGACCCAACCTTAACCTGCATGCAATGTGTCACTAATGAGACAACATTTTACGGCATTTAGCAGACACTTATCCAGAGCGACTTACAATCATTAGCTACAGGGACAGTCCTCTATGAGAAACGTGTCGTGCTCAAGGACACAATGGTAGAAAGTGGGAGTTTGAAACTTTGTTGTTCACAGGCACGTGTTTTACCCACTAGGCTACTACCACCTCTGTACCACACATTCCAGTCTTACTGCTATCATAGCTCAGAATATTGTCACAAGGACTACAGTGCATGTAGCCAGTGTGATTTTTAGCTGATGCAATGACCAGGTTATAATCTTTCCAATATGAAGGCGTCCCTGAACCATTTGTACTTTTGCACATAGTCCCCTTTTAGCAAGCTTTCTTTTATTATGTTCATGGAGAACACTTAGCAAGACTGTTAGCTATGCATTGGTGTATATATAAAGTAAACTATAGAAAGAGAGATCATGCAATAGAGGAAACTTATGTATGATATTAATGTACAATATTTATATAATATCAATAAGTACAACAGTTCAGCATAAATGGGGATTAGTTGTTATATTAACGTCTCATGCATTGACCATACATAAGCAACATTACTACTAGTGATTCACAATTTGTTGAATAAAAACTTAGCCTTTATAGTGTTAAAGTGTTTCTCCTTTGGATTTGTGGTAATAAAGACTCCAGGCGCAGACTACTCCATGCAGAAAGAAAACATTTTTTTTAATAATTTTAAATCTTAAACAAATGTAAACATAATTTAAATTATAGTAAGTTTTTAGCCAGAAAACAATTGCAAAAGGAACAATCTATAACAGCAGCACAGAAAATGGGGCACTGGGTGAAGAGTTTTTCGCGATATGTATATTTTTTCGCGATATGGATATTGGACATGTTGATATCGCAATGATGGTAAATTTGCGATATATTATGCAGCCCTAGTTCTAACCATTAATTAAAAGGTTCTTTAGGGAACCAAAAATGTCATCACACCCTTACAGGTACCCTTTTCATAAGAGCACAAACACATTAAGTATCAGGAGCACAGCTGGTCAACATCTTCCAGGTAGGCTGTAGACCAATTCCACTAAACACATTCTAATGCAAACAAACGCCTCTTCCCTCAAGTCCATTCTGAACTGAATGATTGCCCAAATTCCGTGAATCAGCAGCACCTAGATTCAATATTACTGCCCACAATGCTTATATCAGGACAACTCGAGCTAACTTGCCATTAGATGATTAAATACCATAAACTTTCCCCCCAAACCTGAGATACATCAGTGTGGAAGCTGGGGCTGCTTCACAAAACTACCCACAGCCTCTTCAGCCCGCAGCATCACGGCACTCGTATACATGCCCTGAGTGATTTAGTGTGTGTAGCGACAGCATTCTGGCTGACAGCTAAATGAATGAGGGCATCAAATGAACGAATGCACTCTTTCTGCCAATAAAGGCTAAATAAGCAACAGAAACCAGCGTACGTGAAGAGTAATATAATGAATCTGCCTCTCTGCATGTGGTTAAAGTGCACGGCCAATTAAGGGAATTAAACAAACCACTGAAATCCTCTCTCACTGAGTGCACTGTCTGGGAGAGCGGATACTAAAACACAGTCCAAGAGTCTAAAAATGGTGCTTCTTCTCATTTATGGTAAAGAGTAGAGAAAGTGGAGTATTTGGCAACTGTCCCAGGGAGCTAATTTGCAGAGAATAAAGCAGCTAGAGAAAGTGACTACTTTTTACTTATGAGTAGTTCTGTATATTAACGAGTACAGAATTTTTCAGTCAGCAAAATCGAAGTCAAGTTGACTAGTCGTTTGAAGAAGTCACCACACACGTTACGGAGGAAAACAGGCATCCAACATTGAGTTCTATGTAACATTAACAGGCAAAATTACAATTAAGCAAAACAAATGCTGATACCTTGAATGTTCTGGTAAATTTTAGTTACAACTGAGAGTGGGAACAGTTTAAGCCGCGGCAGGAGACTCCCTGCAGTGCTAGCGTTAGCCATGTTAGCTAGCGGCAGCATTTCAGATGCAGAATGCCGGTACTGTTACTGTACTTTAACACAGACTTGCAGGTTGTGCAGGTCTCTGTGCTGTTTGTGTGTCTAGAGTGAAGTATCTACACACATGTGATGTGTGTTTCTTCTCTGCTGCATGTCTCTCACCTTGTTGTGGTCTTGTGTTTAGATTCCCCTCGCGCCAACGTTACTGGCCTTTTTAACTCGTTAAACCAAGGGACGCGTGTCAGCATAAGCCCAACAGAGGCAGAAATTGCATTGTGCACACGACTAGTTGACTTCTCTCAGAGAGCATCGATTCGTGCCTCTGTAGTCGACTTTTGTGTTAAAAGGTTAAAGCCGTTTTTTAACAAGCTTCAACTTTACAACAACCAATGCTTATTAAAATAACCCTCTATATGTTTATGCTGGTTTATATCAACTGTCATGAAAACACTGGTCTTCAACAAATGTTACCACAAAAATCTATGAATTTGGGGCATCAGATTTTATACCCCTCTTGCTGACACTTGGTCTTGGGCATGGTACCATTAGGCTGCTCCCATTCTTTTGGAATTGCTTTTCTACAGAGATTATCCGAGCTATGTGTGTAAACTGAAGCTTTGTATCAGAAATGGGTGCACTAGAATTGTCCGGATACTTTTGGGCAAAAAAACAAACCTGTCTGTGTGTGTGCACACAGTCAGCGCTTTTTATGTGCAACACAAGCTGTATCGTACCTGTGTATAAGAGTAGCAGAGAGCACCTGGGGGGTTTAAGCTGTGTTCCTCTACTCCACTAGAACTAATTCATCATCTAACACAAATAGAATTAAACTTTGAGTGTCAAGAGAAGTTAAGAGCACCTATAAAACAAATACAACACTATAAATCAGATAGACAGATTGAGGGCTTTCACAAGTTTCTTTTTTCCTGAAATGAGACTCTCCATGCCGAAATACCTCACAGTTCCTCTAAATTAACCTTCCATGCTAAATTACACACAACCTACTTTTTCCTTATAGACAATATAGGACACCAACACATCCCAAGTGGCCTACACTTCACCTGTATCCAGCAGGTCAGCTGTAAATAGCTCTAAATATAGCAGCAGTCATGGCGACGATAACCGTATCACCAGTCATTCATCACCGATACATAAACATCTAATCTCTTGTCTTTTTTCTGGTAAAATATTGATTTGCTGAATTAATTAGGTAATGGAACGGTACACAACCCTACAAGTGAGACACTCCCACACACACAAGCAGTGGGCTTTTTCGTTAATGACCACATACGAGCAGGGGTAGTTGTTGTGGGTCCCAAGTGGCTGGCAATCAATAAGTCCAACTTTGCACTCCCTCCTCACATTGGATGTCCATGTGGATATATCAAGCAGTGCACATGCTGATACCAACACACACTCAATACATGACCCATACAATTATGCATAGGCACCATATTCACAGATATTCACAGTGAAATGATCAGAAAAGCGTAGGGTAGCACAATCCCACCATTGAGGAAAACTATAGTTCGTTTTTTTTTCCTTTTTGATCTAAAAGTCACACAGGCATTCATTAGCAAGAGGTGCGAGTAACAGCAAAGCAGGCCAGACCCTCAAACAACAAGATGTAAAGATATTAAACAATAAAAGAGAATTAAACTGTTTGAAAAGCATTCCTTCATAATTAAACAAGATTTTTAGATGGGTTCTATATTAAAGTCGAGGGCTATACACACTGACTAGCCACTTCATTATTTACAATGACTGTCCATTTTGTGACTTCCATTTACCATATAGATGAACTCTGCAATTCACAGACTGTAGTCCATCTGATTATGTGCATCACCTGTTAGCAGTCAATGATCAGGACCCCTGTATTTCCACCAGTGAGCAGGTGTTATTTGTGTGGTGCATCAGTATCTGCACAGTAGTGACGCTCACATGGCACTGGAATGTACATGTGTATCACACACAGGAGCGCTGCTGGAGTTTTTAAATACTGAGTCAATGTACTGTCCACTTTATCATACACATCAGTGGTCAATTTCTGATTACCAGTTGACTATGCTGGATATTTTGGTTGTGTAGAAAAGACAATGAGGTGTTTAAAAAAGCCAGCAGCACGTCTGTGTGTGATTTACTCTATGCAGCACACACACACACACACACACACACACACACACTCTAACATCCCACTACCAAGCACCAAAATAATACCTGCTCCTTTTGGTCAGTAGAACTAATAACATGTACAATGAATCGATATGGGGTGGATGTAGTTCAGTGAGTAGTGTACTTGCCTCCAGACCAAGAGGTCATGGGTCAGAATCCTACCTTCAGCACACCACCACTGGGTCCCCGAGCAAGACCCTTAACACCAAGATGACTCCAAATTAGACTGCCACCTGTAGTTAGGGAATGGAAGTCGCTTTGGATAAAAGCGTCTGATAAATGCCGTAAATGTAAACAAATGTAGATACAAAGTGGGTGTGCCTAATGATGTAGCTCATTATCATATAAAATTATGACAAGTGAATGCTGGAACCCTTCTGTGTGATGGGACAGACACCTGGGTCAGAGCATGTCTTGTATGGTGTTCCAGGTGGGGGCAGTGGTTGGTACCTACCAAAATTGGAAAGTCCTATTGGTGAACCAGCGACAGGGTTATAGATGGCCAAGTCACTTTAGATGCACATGGGGAATGAAGGCTAGCGCATCTGATATAATCTAGCAGAAGAGCTACTGCAGCAAAAATAGCTGAAAACGTTAATGCTGGCTATGATGGAACAGTGCCAGGACACACAGTGTATAACAGGTTGATCTATCGCCTGATAGTTTATATTGCCTGAGTTTATATTCTTCAGACACAGTTTAAAACATGAACCTGAACCCATTTCCAAAAGCTTAACTTTTATAGCACCTGTGTCTGAAGTGGTGCTGTGCTATGCCCTGATCTAAAAGTTCAACGTTGCATGATTAGATATTTTGGCAAATATCCGAAGTAAGTCCATTGCCTTCACAAAGTTTCTGCTGGTAGATTTCAGTTCTGTCCAGTTGCTCCTGGGGATTCGGAAGTTTTTAAACGAAAGATTTGATTGCTCCACTTTCAAAAAGGCCACAGAAATGCCTGCTGCAAACTTGACTTTGTTTACGTCTTGTTGGTGGGAAAGACCACCTTGGGAAAGACCACCTTGCAGCTTACAGGGCTTAAAGGATGTGCTACTAACATCTTGGTACCAGATACCACAGCACACTTTCAGAGTCAATGCCTTGACGAATTAGAGCATGACAGGGGCCTTACAAAATATTAGGCAGGTGTTTTTTATTCAAATAAAAAAAAATCACAAACCCTCTCACAGTGCAGTAGCCAGACTCTTCCCTTCTCTCTACTGGCTCCATATCCCTGGAACCATGCCACACTCTCTGCCTGTAAACAATCAATGGTGGTGTCAGCCTTGTGCCATGCTACTTTTAGAGAAGGTTATCAGCAGCACACTGCAGTCCCTCCTGCTCACACTCAGCGCCTGTAATGAGCAGCGGCACCGGAGTGTCCAATCACAGACCTCTGCTAAAGCCTTGCTCCTTAATGAGAAGCACCCAGTGATCAGAGCTGGACAAATTCCAGGCCCACACAGACTCCATGTGACTTCAGCCATTCATGCACAGAGAGTGCATAGACTCTCATGTTAGTCTAGAAATTATAATAGCTTGCCTTAATTACTCGATTAGACAACCTGCTTTAACTCTTAGCAGTCACGTATCCCCAGCATTAACAAAAGCTTGTATTGATTCTGTATTATAATTACTAAACATCTGTAAAATGTAGCTAGAAAATCCAAAGTGAAAATAATTAAAAGGGAAAAATGGTCACTCTAGAAGGTAAAATAAGTCACTGGTTATTAACACAAGCAGTAGTCTTATGTCTGCTATCAGAAATGGAAAGTAGCAGCTGCTGCTCTAAGCCAGCCTTTTTACTGGAGTAAAGCAAATGCATATGTTTGTTCCAAGCTTCAAATAAACAAATGGGAAGCCTTGTATAAGCTTCAAACATCTATGTTTAAGCTACATTTGCAAGAACATTAGTTCAGCCCTACCAGTCCAAGTTTATTAACTAAACTTTATTTATTAACACAATTGTCTAACAGTCAATTGTGCTCATAAGTAGAAGACATATAACAATGCGACATCACACTAACTTTGCTGTTTGTAGGAAAGAAAAACAATCCTTTACATTTTGCCATTTTCCCAGCTATTGACATCTAGTCAAAAGTGTTACAAATCGCAAACCAAAAGCAAAAACACATAAAAAGTTATAACTATTGCATTATTATATGATTACTTCTATGTAGTACAATAAATAATACCAGCAACTCTAAACTTCTGATGGTTATTATTTTCCAGATGCATTATCCAACACCACACACTCATGTATTAAGCAAAGTTCTCATTTATAAAAAGACCTCAGGCCTCAGGATTTCTGCGAACACTAAAAGTCGAATATCTGTGAGTCATGCTGCGTAATTAAAATATGTCTAGAACAAAGAGAATGGTGTGCAATGCAAGACTTTTAGTCACGGCTGAGGTCACGAACATTAACAAATCTGGAGGAGTCGCAACGAGTGAAATGATTCATGAGCAATCCTCTCACTTGCCTGTCCAGTCAGCTTATTTCATATGGAAATGTGAAACTGCTCGACATCCAGACAAAAAGAAATCAATGCAGAGTTGAAGTGGAGATGGCAATAAACAATAAATTAAGTTAGTCTTTATCGAGCTGCCTCAATTATTCACTGACTGCTCTGTTAGGGTCTCAAGGGCCCTGTTAAAGATACAGTAAGAAGATGAAGCGACCACTTTGATCCCAGAGGCAGGCCTCAGCACACTCGCAGGCTTTGGCGCAATCGTCAGCTTTTCGTCCACGAGTCTTCAGAGAAGCCACAAACCCCTGGAGGCTGCAGTTAAGAGACCTGCCTCTTTCCTCAGCAAGCAGGTTGATATATGAGCCTGCAACTATATCTCCACAGCTAGGCATGGGACCACAGTAAAACGAAGGAGGGGAGCCCATTTGTCCGCAAAGCACTGACCTATCGTGCAGAAAAATACAGCTTCTGATCTGCTGCTGAGTTACCATGCTATCAGAGGTGTTCACACAAAACGAGTTTTCAGTCATGCTTTGAAATAAAAGTACAGTAACCCCTGACTTATACACAGATCAGCAGTCTCATGTGGATTTTTTTTTCAGAACCAAACTAATAATTTATATATAAGTTATTTATTTTTCCTTGGTGTTGATTGGCTGCTGCCCACAATTTCCACCTTGGAGCGTCTGGAGTGTTCTTGTGTTTTTCCTTTTGTTCTTCTTAAAGCCCTGCATTTTAATTACTGTAAATTAATGTATTACTGTATTTAACTGCTTATGCCAATGAAAACGACAGCGCACACCAAAGAAAATGCAAGTGCATGAAGAGTTATTTGTTGGAAATCAAGAGCAGCACTGCTGGAGTTCGAAGTGATCTGTACGGTATCAATATGGTGTTTGCCTTTATATTTTCTTTAAGGTTATTGAGTTTAAAATTCAATCTTTGGGAGCTTATTAGTGGGAATATTTAGGGTTTACATTATGAAAATAAGCATTTTAGGTGTTTTTTTTTTTTTTTACCATAACACAATAACACAGGAGGTTATTGCATCTACTATGCAAATGCTATCATGATACTTTTAGCTATCCTAAAGTCAATACACAAACACTTTTAAATAAACACTGCCTTACAAAACTTGTCTCTAAAACTGCTCTACCTCGCAATACACTCTTATTTGCACTACCTGCCTGTTCTTGTACTGTGATTCTGCAATTTTGTACTTTGATGTGGCAGTATAAGTAGCAGTTTTTGTCTCTGCACTGACCTGGTCTATGTACACTATTTGCTATTTGAACTCTCAGTGTACTTGTGTGAGTGGCTGCACTGACTAAACTCTCAAAGTTTTAAAGCGTTTGGTTAACTGTCCTGACACCACAGCCCCTATATATACAGAAATTAATGGTGACATATGTAGCACATTATTAAGATGTTAGCACGGTAAATTATTTTTTAACACCGTTAACACATTTTCCTAGTCTGACCCTCCAACTAATTTGCAGCCTGAAGCCCAGCTGCTCTTGGGCTGTTTGTTGCTATGACTCTGACACTGTAGCCCTCTCATGCAAATACAGCTTTAAAATGGCAAGTTCTACGGATTTCTTCTTTGTGTTTTGTTCATAAAAAAAAAACTTAAATTTGTTTATCACTGATTTACATCAAGTCTGGAATATTTACAGGAAAAACTCATAGCTAATGCAAGATAAGATAAGATCTTTTATTAACCTTTATTAGCCCCACAAGTGGGAAATGTGTTTGTCATGGCAGAAAATAGTACAAAGTTAGGATCAGTAAAAATTAAGAAAACAATAGAATAGAAACTAATAAATTAGAATAAAATAAAAAAAATAAAATACTACACCAACAGTACAGTATAAAATGTACACTATACAATCTAGAACAGTGGATTACACCTTAGGCCCGCTATGCTGGACAGTGGTCTCACGAGACCTGTGGAAAAATAAACACACGACAGGGCCAACTATTAGCTGGTTGCACCACTAGTGAGCCCCCATTAAGGGGATTTTCTGTTCAGGTTCCCATTGAACTACTGAAAGGAATGATACATTCAAACAAACTGCACTGCTTATTTTCTTTAGAGTTACATTTGAGCAAATAAGACAAACAACAAACAAAGACTAACTATACAAATAGACTGCAATGAACTGTGAATTATTAATCAAATAAATAAATACCAAACAGAAATTAAGCTGAAAAAACACTCCATCTTTTTTCAATTCATAATTTATTTCAATCCATTGTGATCATGGTGTCACAACATATTAAGATATGAACTCCCATTGAGCCTTCAGCAGTTTAGGCCACCCACTACAACTGTGCTGAAGTCACACTGTATGTCCAAAAGTATACATCGCTAATAGAATAGAATGTGACTCTCTGAAGCAGCCATATGCGAACCTTGCTCAATGTCAAGTGTCAATTAGAACGGGTCTCGAGTAGGCTCTCTTAATAAGTACCCTTAATTCTAAAGGAAATGTAAGATAATAAGGTATCTGCAAGCTTCTGGACTTGAATAACTAGAATTTTCTACCTAGAGGTTAGAAAATAGGCAAGTAAAAATGACTTATGACTGTTTGTGGTACACAAAACCATACGACACCAAGCAAAACCAAAGGTTCTAAGTGAACTCTGGGGGGACAAAACCAAAGTGCTGAAAATGGCCCCGTTAAGAAAACTCACACAGAGATACTGAAAGAAAGCGAAAGAGCTGTATAGAGAGGTAAAGAAAGAGAGCGCAGCATGGCCTACTCCAGTCACCTCAGCTAACCTGTCAGCATGCTCTCCTGAGACCAGGCCTCCTCCTCTTCCTCTGCCTGCCCACTGGCTCAGAGGCCATGTGTGCACACTGTGAGCTGTAGTGTGCTGGACGTAGGCAGCAGGTTGGCTAAGTGTTCTGGTGGGTGGCACAACAAGCACTAACCTGACAGAGCCCACACTGATCTGTGCACATCGTACCTGCAGTGAAGCATCGATACAGGCCGCAGCAGGCCAGAACAAGGACTCCCAAAAATCAGCCTCTAAGCTCTTTCTCTTTTTGGTTGAGAACAGTTAGCCATATTATTCCCAATATTATGTCAGGAACATATTCAGACACTTTAAATTGTTAAAATCTGCTGCCTAAGAAGGTGGGACAGGTGCATGTTGATGCTGGGAACGGTAAATGTGTCAGAATGCTGGAAAACACTTTACCTAAACTATGAACACTGATAATTACATCATGTCATGGCAGATTACAGATAAGGTGTCAAGACGGGTTATGGCATAACAGGTTTGGGGCAGCCGGCTGTCTAGTGGTTAGGGAGTGGACCCTGCACAGAGAAAGTTGTGGGTTCACCTGCAATAGCACCACTGAGGTACCCTTGTGCTAGATGTCATCCCCACACATTGCAACGCTGGTGCCACACCAGTAGCATCGTTCCCACTGCTGGGTTGCTGGGCTGTTGTGTTTTCTCACATGACTATATGGGGTTTATTGTCATTCCTCAGTATATCTTGTACACACTGGGATGAAATACTGTTCAAGTCAATTCTGCAAAACACAACAGCAGGACATTACACAGGACTACATAAAGCAAAAATAATAAATAGCTAAAAAAATAAATACACATGATGATAAACACTAGGATGCTGTTAGACATGATAAAATAATGTGTTTTACATGCATAGAATACAGTACAAATATATAATTTACAGTCCATTATTTAAATAGGTGTCATAGGAACAGTAATGGCTCATACTATAAGGCATGCATTTGGATATCTGTGCCTGGATAATGGATAATGTGCCATGTACAGTTCAGAACAGAAGATCCCTAAGGCCTTATGACTGTTTTGTCCCATGAGGCAACTAAAATGTATAGTATTATCCTATCCATGGATTTATGTGATCTAAATTGTAGTTAGTTTCTTCTCAATAATACACAAAGTGCTCATATTCTCTGCTTTTTCTGTGCATAACAACATACATGCAAAAAACAGCATTAAGGCATCATGCTAAAGAAGAAGAGTACATTAAGAGTACATTAGCAGAAATGGCTGCTTTATTTGCATAGGCATTTACAGGTGAATGAGGTTTCTCTCCAAATGTTGGTGGATCAGGGTAAGCCTGCTTCCACCAGTCAGCTCCTGAAAGCGCACATGTAGCTTAACTTAGCTAAAGTGGGTTACAGTCAAAGATTCCCCTTGCTAGGCTCTGAGTGAAGGGTTTATTTTAGAGAAAGTATTCATGGTTGCAATTATTCATGAGTTAGATTTGCCATTAAAAGGAGCGGGCCTTACTTCCGTTCTCAATTGCATTTTAAAGCTGCTGTACACGCAGTGAATGGAATGTGAAAACATGTCAGTGAGAGAACTTTAAAAAAAAAAGTGCTCTGGGCAAAAAACAATTTGGATGCTTTCCACTCAATGGCCAACACAACCCAAACATACTGGCAGGAGCTGGTGAAGCGAAGCCTAAGCTGATCGTCCCTCTGTGGGAGAGCCTCGGGAAGAGGAGGTTAGTGCTGAGTAGGCTAGCACTGAGTAGGCTACAGAAGAGTAGGCTGGCACTGAGTAGGCCAGAAAAAAGTAGTAGCAATAAGCTGGCGATATTCTCAATGAGGCACTGTCTGTGCCACTTCACTCAGGAAGGGGGTTGGGAAGGATCAAAGCCGACAGCACTCTGATGGCTGATCGAACTTTCTGCTCCATACAGTTAGCAGTGAAGCTTCAGGTGAGGCACTTAGGTGAGGCACTTGGATAGGCCAGAGAAAGTATCCAATATAACCATTGTGTTTTACAAGACACATGGAGTCAATCCAGTTCAGAAAGAGGCCATGAGCAAGGACATAGTGTATCTTCACACACCTGTCCGAATGCATGACTATAGTCTAAGAGGTGTAAGAAAAGGATGAAGAAGAGGAGGAGGGAGAGCCAGAGACAGCACTAGTGACTCACTGGTGGGGCCACAAAGCGTCTGTTCCTCAGGTTTCCTGCTCTGATTCACCAGCAGAAGCCTCTTCAGCATGCACCTCGCGTGGCATTCCTCCAATGTCTGAAAGCGTTGCGTGAGGGAGGGAATGGCATAATCAGAGCCAAGCTCTGATGGCCTTCCGGGAGAATGATGATCACCTGATATTTCCATTCACATGGAAGCCTGGAGTAGGGTCCCACTCAATGCAAAGGTGATTTGGACAGGATAGGCCCACCAAGGCTTTCAAATAAAAACAGCCATACTAGGGCTGCACAATATATTGCAAATTTACCGTCATCGTGATATCAACATGCGCAATATCCATATCGCAAAAAACATACATACATTGACTAAACTGCAATAAATGATGTTTTTCCAAAACTCTTCACCACAGAGAAGAGGGCAAAAAAATCAGTGGGCAGTTTCTTCATCTTCTGTGCTGCTGTTATAGATTGTTCCTTTTGCTGTTTTTTTTCTGGCTAAGAACTTACTATAATTTAAATTATGTTTACTTTTATTTTTTAAATTGGTAAAAAAAATAATTCAGATTTTTCAACAATGTTCTATGGTTCAAATGTTTTATGGAAGGCATTAAATGCTCAGTTTGAGTACATTATTTTTTTTAAAAACATGTTGGAATGGAAATTGTATTTTGTATTTCATTTTTTTTCTGCATAGACTAGTCAGTGTCTGGAGTCTATATCACCAGCAAATCCAAAGCAGAAAAACATTACCACTATAAAGGCTAAGTTTTTATTCACTTATCGCATGTGATATCGCCATCGCAACACTCAACCGCATTATCGCATGTTTCCCTAATATCGTACAGCCCTAAGCCATACATACAGAAATAGATTAGAACAGAACCACCAATTCAAAATGAATTCAAAAAGCCTGAATGAAAGTCCAAAGCCTGTCACAGTCAGACAATATACTGTCTGAACCCCAATGAAGTCTGAACCTCACCCAATCGCCAACCAAAACCCAATGAAACTCCATTTTACTATTTATAGAGCTTTAAAAGTTATAGTGCACCATTGGCCTTGTAGTAGTTAACACACATGACTCCAGTACACAAGATTAAAAGTTATCGAAGAATAAAGGTGGGAGAACAAACTTAAGCAGGGATGGATGTAGAACAGTTGGTGTCAGGTGGGATATAGGCAATAGAGAGGGGGTGTCAAATTCCAGTCCTGGAGGGCTGCTGTCCAGCACTGTCTGATGGTTCACCTCCTCAAACATATTCACTAAACCAGGTGTTTCTAAGCAAGGAAATCATTCAAACGTACTGGACAACGACCCTCAGGACTGGAGTTCGACACCCCTGGTTTAGAGAAACCTGAACGTAATCTTTGAGTTCTTTTGTTTGAGAAATGATGTCTGAGTCCATCTGAGGCCGAACCGGAGTCCAGACAAATATTTCAAGCCCTGAAACAGTTTGAGTCACACACAAGAAGAGAGTGTGGTCCAGGACTTTCACTGATGGGTGGCTGACAGCTGGTCCTGTCATAGCAGCCTCAGGGCGACTGTTTGAGTCAAGGCAGCACTGTTGGGCAGAGAAATAGAGACGCTGTCAGACACACACGAGCCGTCTACCGCACCACCTCACACATTCCACATAACAGACACAAGCTGCCCACTCACTGACAGAAAGTCTACAGCACTGTGGAGCACATAATGCGATTCGGTGCGCCTTTTTGATGGGAAGTGTTAGAAAATCTGGTCCTTTTGACACACTGTATCTGCGTACTCATTCATGACCCTTTTTTGTATTTGGCAGGACAATACATGCTCAAACATACACACACACAGACACAAACATCAAATTCACTCTCTCACTGGACATGGGGAACTTCGCGGAGTGTGTCTGCAGTGTGACCACCCTAAAAAATATCCAGGACAGGGCAGAGAGCATCTCAAAGTGGGCCAGCATTCTGCTGACCTTAGCACATCTCTCCCTTCTCTCTCTTTTTTCTTTCTCACCCCTTACTCAGAGGGCACACGGCTCGGGGACTTAAAGAGCCTGTTTCATGGTGAGCCCCAGACGGGTTTTTAGGCTGAACCTTGAATCCAGTTTCTGGTATTGGATTTTGCCATCACTGGCGGTTAATTTATGATGTTGGACCAAGTTTCTCACCTGAGTTCCTCTCAGACCACTGCTCTGCACAGTCAGAAGTTTCCCAGCCTCAGTGCAACTGGTCCAACTCACAGATATTACACTATGGGCCAGATGTATTATGTCCACAACATAGATGATGGTTTAAACTCAAAGGATTTAATTTAACTTTCAACAAAAAAATAAAGAAATGTAAGTAAGTAATCCATGGCTTGTGAGGGCAGGAGCTGTTGCCTCCAATCAGCCACACCTGCTCTGGCTCTGGGCAGGAAATTAAATCTTTGGGGTGAACACTACACTCCAGGCCTGCAGAGGGTGCACAAAAGACTCACATAGAGAAGCTTAATTATGGCTTCAACAGACTGTTTGCAACAGATTTAGGTGATATGAACATAATTTTAAACATGCCGTTTACAGGCCATGTGTAGGTGAAAACGTCTGTGCAGCTTAAGCAGAGATTTTTTTTAACAATTTTCCTCTGCCTTTAAAAAGCAAGCGGTCACAAAAGCCATGTTGGACTTTCTGTAACAATGGCAGTGGCCCCAGTGGTTGGATGGAGACAGGAGCCTCAAACCTGTGCAGCAAGAACATTTAGCAGCAGAAAATCACAAATTAAACTCATGGGATCAGTTGTGTGAAAAGACATAGTGTATATGCAGCAACTTGTGCGTTTGTGATCTGTTTATTTAAATGGGTAGGGTCTTTCTTAAAGGTCCCATGGCATGAAAATTTAATGAGATTTTTTAACATTAATACGAGTTCCCCTAGCCTGCCAATGGTCCTGCAGTGGCTAGAAATGGTGATAGGTGTAAATAGGTGCAAATCATTTGGCTCCGCCTTTGAAAGAATGGCAGCCCAGATGGTCCAATCAGGAATTTTACCTCCCCTGTCCCATGCTTTGCCTGCCCAGAGAACCCTCCCCCCCTGAAAAAATTGCTACACCGACTGTCAATGTGATCGTGCGAGAGACCACGTTTTCCTCACGTTTTCCTTCATGCGAGCCTCTGAAGAATCAGAGGGTTAATTTTATTCTCTCTGGAAATGCGCTGATACAACTAAAGTTTTGTATGTCTACGGCAAACATTTCGCCGATAGCGATTTCCTCAACTTGTGCCAATACAGAGCTGGTCTTACTGAACAGCTGAAAATTAAGTCTGGCCTACCATTGACACAAGTTGGCCCACACCCTCACCCTCCACCATACCCACCTCTCTCCTCCCATTATCATTTAAAACTACAGACACAGAAAGGGCATGTCCTAGAGAAATTCAGCACCAAGGCTGAATTGCAGAAAGAGACTTCAGATACAGAATTAGGGGACCACTAAGACCTATATAAAAGCATACAAAAGCAGCATGTCATGGGATCTTTAACACCACAATCTCTTTGTCACTAACCATTCATTCTCTCTTTTATTTCTAGCTTTCTGATGACTCCATTATTTTCCTGTGCCTTTTAAAACCCCAACCATACACGTTCACATGTCCTAGAATTAAGCAGAAATGTATGGCAATTGCATTAATGCATGTTTATAGTCACAGTGGGTTCATTGTTCATGCACAGTCACAAAACTAGCTAGTGTTTAAATAGTAATAGTGCCTAAAGTGACATCTGCAGTTAGATCTGTGGGAGAGTCATCAGTGAATAGAAGAGCAGCTGTTCCTCCTGAGACTTTCAATGATCAGACTGGGTCATCAAGAACAGTGTGTCCACAACTACACAGAGAGGGATGCGGTAAATAAATGTCTCGTTACAAAAATAACCAGTTCTGTTCAGTTGAAAAACCATAGACACTAGTCTACATAACTGTGGAAAACAGTGACAAGGTTCGGTGTTCTCCTCGATGGACTCCTTGTTCTCCACGTTCTCCACAAGTGAGCGAGTGCATGTGGGGTGAACACTTGTACAACAGGGACCTGAATCCATGAAATCGAGAAGACATGACAGCTCTGTTATACTGTGGTTGGTTATTTTGCTGCCATTGTTTAGTTCCATCAGTACCTTTGGAGTGAACTCAAAATCAATACAAAGTTATACTGTCTGATGATCTTTATTCTGCAATTGAAAATAGTAGTCTCTTCCAGGATGACAGCGCCCCATCCTCGGGCCACAAGGGGTCACTGAATGGTTTGCAGCATATATAAATTATATAAATTATATGCTATGACCATCGCAGGTCAGAGATCTCAAACCAGAGTTGTGATAATATGAGAATGGAACAAGGTGGTCATCGCATAGCTGTTTTATGATGACTGGATTCCATTCTCACCTAATGAGTCCAGATCCCAACCTAAAGCGGCATCATTTGCAGTTCCTTTCACTTACCCATGTGGGACTGAAACCACAGAACATAAGCATAATTGAATAGCCGTTTCATAAATCTAATGGATACAGAAAAATAATCCCCCACAAAAGCTCTGTTCTTATACCATGTAAAGCACTAGTACGCAGCCTCCCTTTTAATGACTCAATTGTTTTAAAGCCTTTGCTGCTCTATAGACTGTGGGTCTTTAAACTGGCCCTGCCTCTCACTCTCACTGCGTTACACACTATAGTCACAGTATTACTCACTGTGCCTTCTGTCACCAATAAATGACAAGATTTATAGACTTCATTAGGTTTTGCCAGAGCTAAACAGTCTGTAGGCCTGCCTGCTCAGCCTGAGCTCTCACAGAGAAAGGCAGAGATCAGGAGGAGAAGGAAAGAGAGTGAGAGAAAGAGAGAGAGAGAGAAGCTGTAAAAGAGTTCTAACGCCAGTAGTATGCTTTCACATCTTTTGGCATGTAAACGGGCTTCTAAAGGCTTCTCCTCATAAGTCACTTATTCAGCCACGATCAGTAATAAGACGCTAATGTTGAACAATTAAAGATGTGTTTCACTTGGAGAAGGAGTTTTTAACTGCTTTCCATACACTGCTATCCATTTGCATGTTTAAGCGGGCTCCAAGAACAAGGCTTGTTAATGTCTATTTTGGTCACAGGGCGTGAAATATTAATCAGCGCATATGTTTTAAAAGTGCCACAGAGGAAGCTTAATTGCTTGACTCAAATGAATTGATTTGTAATCAGATCACACCCCAGGATATGAACTTGGCAAGCAATGACAAGGACATGTCCAAACATCCGAGACAGAAAGCAAAAACGAGATGAACGCTATCTCAATGCTATGTGTCTAAAAATACTGCAACTTGTGCTTTTGTTATGTTACATGTGGATCAGCAGTGGGCTGTATCTGACAGACAAGGTCACTCCGAGTAACCATTCACACGTCATGTAAAAAATCGCTGCGATATACTTAATACCAGAAGAACCCTGAAATGCTGTGAAGGGTGTCAAGGGGGTGGCCATGTGTAAAGCATTGTTGTCAGATCAACTTAAAATCAACCTGAAATTAAAGCTTGAGCCCCTGGTAACATATCCCACCGTTTTAAAGACAACATTCTTCTTTTCTTGATCAAAATATAGGGACTTTCGCACATCTCTGAGCAGCTGCCTTAAAATTTCAGACTGAGCTGAAAATTCTGCTGGTTCCATTTGGAGGAATGATCACTGCCTTCCTGCTGCAGACCTTCAAAGATTTTAAAAGAAAATGAGAAAATGTGAACGTGAACAGTAATAAAGATGAGGGAGATGGGGAGATGAATATAAGGGCAAGTTGATTGTTTTATTGTAATGCATATTGGGGCAGCGGGTCACACAACAAGATGGTCCCTGGTTTGATTCCTGACTGGGACAGCCTGGCTCCTTCCTGTGTGGGGTACGTGTCTTCATGGGTTTCAATCCAGGTACTTTGATCTCCTCCCACAGCTCAAAGACATGTCAGACCAATTACAGAAATTGCCCCTAGATGTGAGTGTGTGTGATTTTGTTTGTCTGTGTGTCTACCCTGTAAACTGATTGAGAACAGGGCAGCGGTTTGTACTGTCACACAGCAAGAAGGTCTTGGGTTTGATTCCTCCTGTTTCCTCCCACAATTCAAAGACATGCATGTCAGGCCAACGGGAGAAATTGCCCCTAGGTGTCAGTGAGTGTGTGATTTTGTTTGTATGTGTGTCTACCTGCAACTGATCGGCAAACTGGCCACTGTGTTTCGCCCAGTGAACACTGGGATAGGCTTTTGCATCAAACATGGCTCTGGTTCACATTAAGTGGCTAAGATAATGGAAGAATTTTGAGAACAGAGAAAACGGGGCAAGAAAGGGAAAAAACTAGAAAATGCTGAAATGAAGGACTATAATTAACGGAAACTAAACTAAAAAAAAACATTCCCAGACATATAAAACAGCAACAACATAAAGAGCACCAAGAAACTAGGGCTACTGAGCAAACAAATATAAGACATGAACTTTATTAAACACTTGCACAGAAGACACAGGCGAACAGGGTAATGACTGCATGGAGTTATGAGGAGTAGCAAAGCCTGATGGTGATATTCTAGGAACTCTCTAGGAACTCAAAATAACACATTATGAAATAGAAAAGCAAACTCTGTGTAAAGGGAACATCCAAATGCGGAATGCTGACTTTTTTTTTTTTTACAATGCAGTCACATTTGATTAATTGCACCCCAGACTGCTCTTTGTTGCTCTTTGTGACACTCTTGGCTGGAATAAGGGCAGTCGGTGTGGGATTGGCATGGGCTGTACCGCAGTGGCTGCACTGGGCCAGTGTTGGAGCTGATTAGACTGAGGATCGATGGGTTCAGGAGATCAGACAGTAAGAGCCACAGTGCCTCATCAATCAACAGCCAGCAGCCACACTGCCGCCACTGAGCCGCCCGGTGAAGTCATGATGCCCAGGAAAGGTCAGAGGGCACTAGATGGAACCAGCACAGAGCAGCAGGCCGCATTCTAATGTAACTCCCCTTAAACCACTTAAACACCCATTATCTCCATGGGGTCCCAGATACAGGCTGATGCGTCATGTGAAGTGTGCTATGAGTGCAGAAGTACAGCACTCAGGAAACTTGCTCCATTTCAGGGTGGCCATAAGGGTGGACACTATGGCAAACGTGACATCACAATATGTGAAGATGTATTTTCAATATGTACGACTTGTGCCTCTGACAACTAGTCGATGTGTTGTGTTTTTCCTCTATCTGTGCGCTCGCTTGTGTACACAATACTGTCTCTAAATGGCTTATGCTGACACACGTTCCTTGGTTTAACCAATTATAATAGTCACTTCTTAAAAAGGGCAGTAACTTTGGCATGTAAAGGGGAATATAAACACAAGACCACAACAAAACAAGAAACATGGCAACAGAGAAGACAGACATACATCAATGTGTGGAGACACTTCACTCTAGACACACAAACAGCACGGTCACCTGCACAATCTGCAATAGGTGTCAAAATACAGTAACATTACCGCTGGCTAACATGGCTAACGCTAGCACTGCACAGAGTCGTCCAGTGCAGAGGTGGCTTCCCACTTTTCGTTGTACACTTGAATTTGCAAGAAAATTCAAGGCATTAGCCAGGTTGACTGTTAATGTTACAGAGAACTTTAATAAAAGTTGCTCAATGTTGGACACCTGTGTCTCCCCAAATAGTTTTTTTATATTATTATTGGATAAAAAGTTGTTTCTTTCTGCCACACTGATCAATACTCGTCATTTGACCAGTGCCACTGATAGATAATATCCTGTTTGCTTTTAAAAAATAAACACATTTTATCAATGCCATAGGTTTACAATGAACACGTTTCTTAGTTACAGCCAGACAGTGATATTATTTATCAGGATGAATAATAATGTATCCTCATATCACCCACCACATTTCAAATCCAATCAGCTTGCGTATCAGAAAGATAGTGGAGCATCCCTGTTGATCATTATGTATTGTTCACTATCTTGGAACACACATAGCACGATCGGGAGTAATGAGACACTGGAGAGCACAGTGGAATGCAGATTAAAACAGTGAACTGTGACTCATTTACTGCATGCATGGCTTCTGTTACTTCTCAATATCTGTCACCCACCACAACCATGCTCTACACTCCACAGTGCATTCAGCCAGGAGGTTTGAGAGCAAATTAACCTTCAAAGCTGACTTTTATGCCTTTCTAACACAGTGTGAAACTTATTAGTACAACTCATTTGCGTGATCGCATTTGAATGAGAAAGCACAATTAAAATGATTAAAAACTCTGTGTCAGCCACGACTGCTTCTCCTGACGTAAATCATAACTGGATGTTGGAACTGGAGAGGCTTTTGAGCAAGTGGTCCTGCTGGTGGCTTTGGCTCCAACTGGGGGGGATATAAAAACCACCGCTAATTACACAGCTATTGACATTCACAACATTCATTACTGGCAAAGCCCTTTAAAGATGGTGAAATCGCTGCAAGCCAAGCGAGGCAGTTGCTCGTCCAGAGGAAGCCAGCTACGCTGACCTATATGCTGGTCAGTGTATCCAGGTCAGTCCACGTAGCCAACTGCTCTACTTCTGAAAATGAGTCTTCCACTGGTCGCACGGTCCATCCGTTTGGCCGCAGGCTCTTTCCATTACTCAGTGGGTGGGAAGCAGGCCCACGGCTTGTATGCTCAAGAGTGGAGGGCACTTCAGACTCATCTGTGCTTAAGCAAATGGGGAAACTGTTACCTGGTGGGCCATGCGCATGTGTGGGAGTGTGACAAGCAAAAGAAACCAATCAAATAAACAAAATGTCTTCTTTCTTCTCTTAGCAAACAGTTTTGAAGTGATCAAAAAATGAAAAGTTAGTGCTGATTATCAGTGGTCAATGTATTATAAATAGAAAAATAATAAAGATTATTTTTTCCTTTGACTCTCTGCTTCCATCTCCAAGTTGATTCTCTCTTATCTAATTTTATCTTTTTCTTTTTATCTTGTACATATTGTCTCACACTGGGCAGCTGGTGGCCAGGTGGTTAAGGAGTTGCTAGTGGCACCTCTGTGGTTCCCTTGAACAAGGTACCGTCCCTACACACTGCTCCCCAGGTGCTGCATCACTGAGGCTGCCCCCCTGCTTCACGGCTAAAGGTTAAAGGGGGTGAAAACATTTCACATTGTGTTCTATGGTGTGGTCTTGTGTGACTTTACGGGGCTACTTTACACTAATGTCAGAAATGTCAGAGAAGGAGGACTGCAAGGCAGCTTAGGTGTATGTGAGTAGTTGCTTGTTTGGTGTTTGTATGAATGTTAGTATATGTTTGTTCGGAAATAATTTTAATGAGTGCTGTGTGTTCACTTTTAGGAGGATACAGCCAACACCAGCTGGTTGAAATACTGGTAGGACTAAAGAATTAAAGTCGCAGGAGGGTGCACTAAAGTTAAGAATGCAAACAAATATAAGCTAGATTTCATATTATGTTGATGTGTTAGACAGAATAAATGAAAGGGGGGTCTTTGGCTTACGCAACTGCAATCAAGCATGAATGAATGAATGGTCAATAGCCAAAGCATCTTCAGAACTGGCAACCTAATAACCTGTTAGCTTACGTAGGGGGGGTCACTACTGTGACACACACTGCCCCATGCATGTAACCAATAGAATGTATAGGTTTAATGGGATGTTACATAAAAACAGTTGAGAACTTTAACAAAAATATATTACTTAATATCATTTAATTCCTTATAAAGAACAGGAACCTAAACTTTAGGGCAGCTCACATGAACAATGGTTAAAAAAGATTAATATATGTACTTGTCTAAAATTACACAATTATGCAATTGGATGTGGAGTGAAGTTATTAGTTTTTTTCCCCAATACATGCCTGGCATGTCACAGTTATATAAAAGCAGTCAATGATCCATCTGTTGATATTAGAGGTCGACAGATGTATCGGTTTTGCCAATTAATCGGCACCGATAGTTGATTCCCGGAACTATCGGTTATCGGCAAAAATCCATGCCGATAGTTTTTCCGGGTTGCGTCAGAGCTGAAGCAGCTGAGAATGGTCCGTTGTCCTTATACAATGTGAGAGCCAACATATCTATGGCAAGAGCCGCCTCTATAGGAGAAAATCGCTGAAAAGCACGTGCTTTTGTTTTGACACGTGATACTGTTCGTTGCAAGGAGAACGCAAGCTGCCTGGACGCATACAGTTCCAAAGACAGGGGGTTTTAATCACAAAACTCAAAAAACACAGTTCAAACACACACGGATACACACACGCGCGTGCACACCCACACACACACACACACACACACACACACACACACGCACACAAAGCGGGTATGGAGGAAAAGCTAATCTTAAAAGTCAGAATTTACAAAGCCCACAGCATATTTTCTCTTGGTGCTAACAGAGCTAGTGCTAGTGCTAACTCTGTTAGCCGGGACAGGAGAGTGTAGAAAACCACGCCCACTTTTGCGCTGAGCCCAGTCTGAAAGCCCCTTTAGAGTACACACACTCCGCCTGAAAAAGTTTTCCAGTGATTATGGTTAAGATATGGGCTGCCAGTCTCTGTTTTAATACAGTATTTTGTTAAAGGACTCCAGAGAATGTTGTTCTTTCACCAGTTTTAAAGCACTTGCTCTGAATGCACTTTGTTCAGGCACTATGTTCAGAATATTAAAATGCACTTGGATACTTGTTTTATGAGAGAAGAAATTTAATTGTATAATATTTCAGCTCTTACTTTTAGGTTATTCATGAGTGGGGCCAAGTAAAATATTTTATTTTAAATTATATATTGTGCATTGTTTGAATGCTAAATAAACATGTTCATAGTTTCGCAACAGATTCATTTAATAATAATATTTTCTTTTCGGTTTCAGTTTTCGGCCAAGTGTTTCCCCGTTTTCGGTTTTCGGTTTTCGGTCCAAAAAAAAATCCTTTCGGTGCATCACTGGTTCTTTCCAATACAAGACTCTTGCCAGTATACTGTTACAAAAGTACAGTGCATGTTATCTATAGTGTCTTGTTAATGTTTTGTCACCAGGTGTATCCACTTACTGTAAAAAATGCAGCTGCTGTTGCATGTATTACCGCTACCAGGACTGGACTCATGGCCTTCACAGTTTTAATGATGTCTTAATTTTATTTTATAACATTGCACAGTCAAAAAGGAGTGGTTCAGGATACATTTCACTGCATGATGTGCTTGTATAGCTTGGGACATGTTTACTTTTAAGTAAGTTTTAACTGTTGTATTCCTTAACAGGCTCATGTCTCCATCGGCAGACTAAGGACCATATTGCAAAGGACGACACAAGTGGCTTATCCTTCCGAGAGAGACTTTCTGCCTGCCTACTTGCATTTTGAGGCACTGGCTGCCCATGATTACTCCTATTCGTGTGTAAAATGTGGTCATCATCCTCCAGTAGTGGATTTACACAAAAAGGGGTGTTTAACATGCCTTAAAGTGTAAAGGGTAAAATCATATTGCTTTTTCATAAAGATTTTTTTAATATTAAAATATAATTGTAACTTCATATTTTCCAATTTCAGTCAGTGAAATAAATACGCCAGGAGAAAACTTCATCGGTGAGGTGAACTCCGAAGACTTTTGGGACACTGTGTCAATGGAGATGATCTCATTTGGCTTTTTGAAGAGTATGCTCATCTGGCGACAAGTATTTCAGTCGTTTAGGGAAGAGAGAGAATGGCAGTATTCACATTTTTGCGACAATAGAATATTCACCTAATCATTCATCATTTCACAGATTAGTTGCTGAGTTAGTGGCAGATTTTGGTATCCACCAAAGGGGCAGGTGGACCAAAACATAGTTTTGCATTACAATAGTGATCAAGAGACCATTTTAGTAGAGAATATTTCCAGTATCTGTTAGCCAACACATCTGTTGTGCGGCCTAAGGCCTGTTTCCTGTTTCATGTTTTTTATTATAGGTGGGGACAGAAATCCTTACACAGTGAAGCCCAATGTTGAGAAACACAGAAGGGACCAACCACAGAGTGGCAGAAGGTACATAGTACAAATTCTCAAGGCACCTTCAGTGATATGGATGTAATGGAGGAAAGACTGTGTGATGAAGTGAAGGTCTGTAAGATCTGTTTTATTTAACTTTTAATCGTTCATGATCATAAATTAAATCAGTGTGTGTTTATCATACAGTAACTGTAGCTGAAGAACCTTCATTATAACTATTGTCTGACATTTTGCTACAGGTTGTAGACATAAGGAAGCTATGCAAGTGTAATGTCTCTGGGAGGTTATGTGAATGGACGGCCACTAGAGGTCGTCCTGGGGTTATGTGTTTGGTTTATATTGGCTGCGTTCAAAATCGCATACTACTTGAGTAGGTACTACATTTGAATTAGAACGTACTGCTCTACCGTTAAAACAGTGCGTTCTATACAGTATGAATGAGGGCAGTATGAGTGGAGTTCGGACGTACTGCATCCGCTGTGTTGATGTCGTCACGTGTCGTGTGTCGTCACAGCAGCGCGTTTTTGTTTACCTTTACAGAGGGCATTTACTCACAAGTGTGATCTAACCACAATGAACGTGTAATTTAACGTTTTCTTTAAGGTACTTACACTCGAAAAGAGTCGCGTCTCCATTTTGTGCCGTTTTTCGAATATGACTCCGCCTCTCCCGCGGCCTTATGGGATAGTGCAGTGCCCATCGAATGCATACTACAGAATTCAGCCGGAAGCAGGAGGTCATCCGGGTTCTTCTCGCCGACTGTTTTTCTAATACTATGAATTCGGACACACTACTCGCCTCGCGTACTGTTTTCGCATTCTATATAGTAGGGAAGAATGCGATTTCGGACACAGCCATTGTGTGTGTCTTTTATTTTGACACCCTGGGTACGCCTGGCTCGAGAATTGGTTCCAGCTGCAGGTGTACTCAGGGTTACGTGGTTGTGTTATGTCATTGGTTGTATTGGTTTTGGGTTTAGTATTTAAGTTCAGTTTATGTGGCCCTCAGTGTCGGTCCACCGTCGCCACAGTTGCACAGTCCCTGTTTTTCCTTGTATGCTTTTGGTTCAAGTACAAGTCAGATTGGCCCGCGAACGTGTTCTCTGTTTTGTTTATAAATAAAAAGCAACCTAAGAAATGGAAGCCTGCCTCTGTGCCTGTTCTCGTTGGGGAAACGAAGGGAGACGTGGCCGCAAGGCCCGTGGAGTAGCCAGCAAGGGTTCTAAAACTGATCTTATCCTCGGGCTGAGAGGAGAGATGCAAAACGGACCATCATATGATCAAATATTCCAAAAAGTTTGGGGAGCATCAGGTACTTGTTCAGCCCGCAGTGAAGGTTTAAAAAAAATATGAGATGAGTTTGTTGTTCTTGAGTGGATGTTTTCTTTATGATCAGCCAGTTTATGTCCTTGTGGTGTTGTCTATAGCTTGAAATTTCTTCTTCGTGTTGAAAGTCCCAAAGACTTTGCAGACATGCTGTTTTCATGGAAACACATCCCAAATATCTGCATTTATGATATGACTGGCCACCCATGCAAATTTGAGAAGACCTTGTTAGTTGGAACCAGTCACCAGACCATAAACATCCTTCAGGTGAAATTGCATAACATTTAAGTTATTTTTTTTAGGAATTTTAAGGTTTTTTTAATTGGAATATTCTGGACATTTTAAGCTTCCTCAGGAAATTGTACAGATGATCTTGCAGGAGGTAGTTCTTCAAGTTGGCACCCTTGCACTCACTTGCAAGTGGTTTCACAGTACCGTTAGCCAGGAGTACTTCCGTAATGGGGCACAGATAGGCGGTCTTTATTTTCAAACTAAACCCGACAGTTCAACTCAAAATACGTAGTAAGCCTCACGGCTTCTCTTCGGGGAGTGGTACTCCTCCTTGAAACGTCATCAGCACTTGCTAAAGTCCTTAGGATCGTCCCAGTCCACTCCGTGCAGACCGGGAGCAGAAGTAGCCCACTGGAAAAGGCACAGTCCTTGGCTCCGGGCCCTGCTACTCCCATTAGGACAAAAGGAGAGAGAACGGGAGAGAGCGAAGTTCGTCACACAGTCAGGGAAACTTGCCACACGTTTCTCTGCCAAGCTGCTCTCACACCCTCGTAGTGATGGTTGACTCTTCCTCCTTGAAGTTGTCCTAAATCAGAAGAGAGCCCCAAACACAGTCCACACACACACACAAACCCGGCTTCCCCAGCACTGCTCAGACCACAGGGCGATACGTTTTCAGAGTCTACCGACTCTAAATACATAGATACTTTAACCATTCGCCTCAGCCAATCACACCACACTCACACTTAGCTCCTTGATGAGTCCAGCTGTCCTCACTCACTCCTGTCCATGGCACACCCACACCGCTCCTAATGAGCTCAGCTGTCTTCCTCGCACTCACACACGCTTCGCACCCAGAGCCCTAGAACTCTGGTGACCCGCTTCTCCTTTGTTGTGCCGAAGGTTCCCCAGACATCACAACTTCAAGTGGATGGACAGTAAGTTTTGTTGCTTTGTGTTTCACAAACGAAGATGACCTAACTGTCGTTGCCGCTTGAAATTTTACTTCCTTTCTTATCAACAGGTGTGGTGAATTGGGACAGATTTGCATCAAGTTTTAGGGAAATGTACCCTACTTGCTTCCAGAGTGCTACCACGGTCATAGGCAGTACATGGTCTAGGCTTTAGGGGATCTGGCAAAAGGCATGAACTGCAGGGGTTTTACTCCGAGGACAGCTTTGCAGGCTACTGTAGCCAGGACTGCTTATATGAAGCTGGTGGCAGTATTTTCGATTGTTTTTGTGGTTCTGCATGCTGACCTCTATTCATGCATTTTTTTTTTCTATTAATTTTTTCATATTTCTTGTTCCTGTTTTGACTTGTTTATTTATTGTTGTTTATTTTCAAGAACTCCTCAGTGATGTAGAGGGTTTTGTTGAAGAAATGTTCTTAAAGTTTCCTACATATTCAAATGTTATTCATGCATATTCAAACACTGTTTTCATTCATGTGTTCACGCATGTTTCATTGTAATCATTAACTGTGTGTTTTGTTCTTATAATTGTGTAACTTGTTCGAAGTAAAACTTTGGGAAAAGAACACGAAAGTTCAATATCCAACCTGCAGTAGCTTATATGTTCTTCTCTGAGAAACACTGTCTCTAACTGTCTTTTTGTGTCTCTAACAAGTTTTGAATGCCCAGAAGGAAATGAGTTCTGAGGGGGAATCCTGCCATCTTTGTTTACAGGAAACTCCAGATGTAGAAGGACAAGATGACCCATCTCGTAGCGTCTGGGAACGGAGAAGACGGAATCCTCCCCTTCTATAGTAGCCTAGAAGTTTAGAAGTTGAAGTTTATTGTCGTATGTACAGAGTACAATGAAATTCTTACTGGAACACCCTCTTCACAGATAGAACTGAAAGACAACACAGTGCAGCAGCAGTAACTAGCAACAGTAGTCTTGAGTTGTATAAAGTACAGTAAAGTGACAGTGCAGTGTAAGTGTAAAGTGTGTGTGCTACAGTGTTACAATATGAAGAACAGATGTATTGTGCAACAGAGAGGACCACAGTTACTGTGTGTTGAACAGTCTGATGGCACTGGGGTAA
>JBBPDC010000002.1:8915296-8927359 GCA_037974485.1 Hemigrammopetersius urotaenia
AAGTTGCTCCAGGGAGACTGTCCCCTGTAGTTAGGGAATGGAAGTCGCTTTGGATAAAAGCGTCTGATAAATGCCGTGAATGGAAGTAGAAACCTGGGTTTTTAGTCATTTATGCATGAAATTGTCATTTATGCATTAATTGAAATGTAGGTCCATGTTAGATCAGCCATTAAAACTGCAAATGTTGGTTTAAATTCTTTAGGAAAGCTCGTCATATTCCTTGCATGTTTCCAAAAACCTTTAAATATATTTTTCCTGGGTCTCTGGAGACTCCACCAAAGTTATTGGGTTAAACATTATCTGCAGATGGCAAACTTTTCCTGGCACTCATATATCAGAATTGTTGTATTATAGATGAAAATGAAGGAAAGGAAAACACTTAAAACGTGCTGGGTTTAGAAACACTGCACTCACAGTCAATGTGAGACTGTCTGTGAGTGATTGGAGGGCTCGCTTTGAGAATCAGAATCAGAGTGCACCGTCACAGTGTGAGGTGAAAACAACACGAAGCAGAAATGATGCGCTACCATAGAGACGACAGAGGCTGCTGTTTGGTCGTGGGCCGTGTGCCACCACACGCACTGCACTCACAATAGCTAAAAGTGATTAGGCCTCAGGTTGTGCTGAGGCAGGTAGATCTTACAGTGGCAATGTGATCCATCATTGTTGTAAAGGCGAATGATCTGAGGCCATAATCAGAACCTTATAACTTCTCTTTATAAGCAAAAGCTGTGTGCTGAAAAGAAACTTTCCCAAAACCAGCAAGAAAATTAAAGCATTCAAAGCCTTCAGTGATGTGAGCAAACTGCAGCAGTGGGAGCAGTCCTGACAGACAGATACAAGCAAGGATGCCACAGGTTATGTCCCATCAATGTCCAGTTCCAGGGCAACCACACCTGTGCTTATCCTGCATCTATGGCATCAGCAAACACAGACGTTCACGCAGTTGCACTGCCAAGTGCAAGACTTTGTCCCTGCCATGCGAACGATCGCCAACACGGCTATCTGAAAGTGCCATCTGCTGGAGCAGAAGGCATCCATAGAAAGTACACTCCTAAAACTCTTCAAAGCAGGCTCTCCATAAAGGAGACGAAGAAAATGAGTGAATTAAAACCAAAAGGAGAGCACCGAAAGGTTTTGGAATTCAGAGAAACATTATTATATTATGTAACAAGGAACAGTGCCGAGAGCTAATGCTAAGGCCTTGGATGCAGCGCAGTGAACTCACGCTCCCTTCCCAGTTCCGTGTTGTGCTTCTAAAAATACAGGTTGGGCACTGTAGACTGCATGCAGCCAGTCTGTCCAGCTTTCTTCTCACTTCATTAATACCAAGCTGCTAAGGCCTGTAATTGCCGTGGCAATCTAATCAAAAAAGTGCATGCTTTGCTACTTCTAATCACTGTCAAAACAAAGGAAACGATGGTTTTATTTAGTCCCTGAATCAAGGAATACAAATACCACTACTTTCGCTCTGGTATTAGAGTGAAGAATGTGTTAACATAGGCCTTTACACGTTATCCCAGCTAAAAAAGAGACATGAGAACATCTATTGTCCTGGGCATACAATGAGTCCTTGTTTCACATGAATCTAGCGATGAATCACACGTTCAGCCTGGTACTTAAAAAAACGAATCAGGTGACAAAATACAAACCTTTTTTTTCCTCATTGTGTTGCCTGGGCTACCACTATATACCCTTAGAATGGTTCTTAATAGGTTCTTTAATACCATTTTAATGTATAGAACAGGGAGCACTCAAAGATCTACTTGAATGCATAAGCGTTTCTCTATATGATTAAATCTTTCTTGCCAAGAATTGAAAAGCTGTTCCATATGATTGTTTTTTAAATGGTTCTACTGCACCCAAAAAGTTGGAAGACCCTTTTTACTGGTTCTATAGGGGTCTTTTCTACAACTGCAAAACTAAGCGTAATTACATCCATTGTTTAATCAATCTGCATGATACGGTGTTTGAGGCAATCAGAGTAGTTTGATGTGAAATGGTTCACTGTAGAGAAACTCACCAACAGATTGAGTTCTTTACAGTGTTGGTTATAGGAAAAGTAAAGCCAAGTAAAGTAAAGTGGCCCATTATAGACACTAGCAGTGCTGGGAACCAGGGGGCACAATGTCAACAACACAGATAAAGCCATTTTATTTGCTTTCCCAAACCAACAATGATCCTATACATCTATAGATGCTTTTAGATGTACTCATAATGGTAAAATAGGAGAATTGGAAAACAAAAAACAAAAAAAAATTGTCTTTTTACGAAACATGAAAAATTTTCTAAACTTTTCTTAAAAAACAATGAATTATAAAGTGATATCTCAAGCCTCAGGTATCATATCTGTAACCATTTTGTGCAATAACTTTGTGTGAGGTAGCTTTTAATTGTACAGAATGTCTAATGAACAATTCCGACTCAGTTCCTCTAAAACAGCAGCATTTCACTCCAGACCCCCCTCGGAATTACTTTGTTCACTTCTTAACAGTTTAATTACATAGACATCTCAGAACTATCGATGGAATTCCTCTTTCCATCAACGCTTCAGTGACGCAACAGTTACACCAGCATTACTGTATTACTACGCAACAGTGCGTAACATCATGCCTTTACCTTGCCCTGTTTAACCTCTGCCTATCAGACTCGACCAGGCTCAGAGTCCCGGACCACTTCAGGAAGTTTAAGCGGCTTATTTCTACTGCGAGGTCCAACCAGCCCTGATGATATGGGGTTCAAGACAGGCCTCGGTGAGGAAGAGACACAGAAAGAGTCCCTGACATTCGTGCAGTGTCAGCACAAGGCTTTGAGGGTGGGGGGGCTGCCCTCATCTACAAACACCGCAGTGCATGTGTGTGTGTCTGTGTGTGTGTGTGTGATGGGGTCCTTTATCAAGCTTGTCAGCCACATCAACTTCTGGAGCAATAGTGTTCCTTTGTGCTCAGCTGACAGCCTGTTGGAATAAAAAAATGCACAAAGCTTGTGTTTTGTTTTCCATAGGTGCAGCAGGGGAACTGCAACAGTGCTCTACAAAAGCATGACAAAGTAGTCATAGACACATACACACACACACACACACACACACACACACACACACAAGTATGAGCTTAGGATGTGACAAAGAGGGCGAGACAACGACAACAGGACGATTTGTGCTGGAGAGTCTCACACGAGAGTCATAAAAGCTAATGGGCAAAACGATGCAGGGGCTCAAAAAAAGGCTGCAGTAGCATAAGCAGCAGCAGCCCCCCTGAACACCCCACCAGAGCAGTTTCACACACACACGGAGCAGGAGAGGACACCTGACCAAACCAAAGCACCCAGACCTGTGACACTGAGCCTAAAAAACAAGAAAGTTGTCTTATCTTATCTCTCTCTCGCTCTCTCTCTCTCTCTCTCTCTCTCTCTCTCTCTTTCACACACACACACGCACACATACTCTCTGTCAACTACAGCAGCAGAAGCAGAGCTGCAAGTTCCACCAAGCAAAAGTTGGCTAATTCATATTTCACATTCCACCTTAAAAATGGTGCAGCAGTCCCGTCTGCAGAACCACACCGAACTGAACCGTTGCTCCATTTTAAGGTGTAACAGATAACGAGGAGCCAATTCCAGGCTCTATGTGCAAGTTCCAAACCCTTTACCCGTGCCATTCTCCTCTCTGCACACACACGCACACACACCGATTTTCCCCGACTGCGGATTCTGGATGATGCTTCCGAGCATCAGCACCACCAGCAGTCTTTGCGGAGAGAGAGAGAAAAAAGAGAAGGAGGTAAAGGAGGAGAAGCGCTCGGCTTACCACTTGGGTTCTTGCTTTTCTTGAGACTCTTGCCACAAAGACACTGCAGCATATGCGTTCCTTTGCTGAAGATGTTCCACAGAAACCACATTTGATTGGGGCGAGGAGGGGCGGCACGGTCCGGCGGCGGCTTGGAGACACCCTGCTAGAGGAGAAGAGACCCCCGCGGTTGCATAATACCAGCCAGGAGACGGATGGGATGAGGGCGGCAGGGGGGAGACCGACCGTGCTCTCCGGGCTGCAGGCGAGACTCATAGAAAAGGGAGCCAGCCAGCCGAACCGTGCGTCCGTCCGTCCGTCCGCGTAAGCCCCCTCACGCGCTCTCACGTGGCACTGGGCTGCTTTAGGACCCTCCGCGGAAAAACGGGAAAAATTAAAAGAAAATAAAAAAGCACGCGTTCCACTGTGCCACCGCTGGCAGTACTCCGTGTTGTTGAAGATGGTGTACTCTGGAAATTGCATGTGTTGCACGAGGGTGTGTGTGTGTGTGTTGGGGGATGTGGAGGGGAGGAGAGAAGAGAGAGAGAGAGACGTGCAAGCAGGGAATAAAGGAGAGGATGTTCTATGAGTTCATCAGAATGGATGCAGCCCCCCCGTATCCTCCACGTGCAACTTCTCCTCTCCCTCAAAGTATCCCCTCCTCTCTCACTCTCCCTCCTAAGCTCCACAGCTTCAGAGATCCAGAGAATTGGAGTCTCTTCAGGTGTGTGTGTGTGTGTGTGTGGGGTGCACAAACAAACAAAAACACACAACCCAACACTCAGATGATGAAGATGATATTTGGTTAAATAAGTCCGTTCTCTCTTTTAATTTGGTGTTCTCCCAACACACAAACACACACACAAAGCAATGAAAGTGTGGTTCACACGACTGTTTTGCACGTATTTCTACTTCGTATAGGTTCGTTGTGAAATATGATGATGAAGATGAGGAGGGGGTTGTACTGAAAAGCTGCTTCGTCGTTACGTAAATACGTGGTCCTGCCACCGTCACCTCACACCGGAGTGGAAGAGATTCTCTACGTCCTACAGCTGTTTTTGGGAGTGTGTGTGTGTGTGTGTGTGTGTGTGTGTGTGTATTATTTCTCAAACAGGTAGCACTCGAGCTGAAAGCTTCTTGGGACGTGGCTGCCTGTCGCAATTTGCAGGATGGCTCGCAGCAAGGAGGACCGAGTCTACACTTCACTTACTTTAAAGCTGGATCTGCCAAAGGAGTGACACGCCTTGCATATACCTCCTTGCCCTGAAAAGATTAAAAAATAAAATGATGTCACAAGCATCATGCAGAATATTTGAGACTATTTTATGCAATGGCATTAAGTGTTTTGAATGTCTGGTTCCAATCACCACCATCGTGAACAATATTAATTTAGTCCATTTTTTTTAAATCGACCCCTCTTCACATCAAGCCACACTGAATGACTTTGTTGACATTTTAATCATTTCATTACGCTCACATCTAATTTCCTACAGTGTTGATACTTCTGACTGCTTTAGAAAATATTAGATCTATATAATGTGATCTGTAAAAATATTTGTCAATCATTTATTTTTATTAACTGGTATTTTGACTGAATCTCCTATAGGTGCACCCAGTGCCTCTCACGCACACTCTCTCATGCGCACACTCTCCACTCTAGACTAAAAAGCACAGCATCCATAACTCAAAACACACATACTCGTGTAGAATGCAGACAGGACATGTAATTAGTCCATTTGTGTGTGTGTGTGTGTGTGTGTGCGTGCGTGCGTGCGTGTGTGTGTGTGTGTGTGGTTACAAGGCACTCCCTTCTTTCATGTTCTTTTTTTTGTGGCAATTTGCATTAACAGCAGTTTCACTCTCGACTTGATTAAGATGCACATTACATACATGTAGGTCTACATGGTACATTGTGTCAGAACACCTACCATGCTGTTTCGTGGGGGGGGGGGTAGAATTACAATTAAAAATAAACAAATGATTTGATTTCGTCAGCTCATGTTGTGTGTTATTCTGTAACAATTGACCAATTCCTTATTCTAGAGATTCTACAGTGGCATTAGGTATTGTATGTGTTGTGCCAATAATGCAACAATGCGGTGAAAGAAAATGTACTTTTAATACTTAAGAATTTTTAAAAGCAAGTACTTCCGTACTTTAACTTAAGTAAAAAATGGACTGTATGACTTTCACTTGTATTGGAGTAACATTTGACCAGTGGTAGCTGTACCACCTCTGATCAGGGGTGTCAAACTCCGGTCCTGGAGGGCCAGTGTCCAGCACAATTTGATGGTTCTCTTCCTCAAACACATTCACTAAACCAGACAATTGAGGTGAACCAGGTGTTTCTGAGCAGGGTAATCACAAAACCATGCAGGACCACGGCCCTCTAGGACTAGAGTTTGACACCAATGATCTAGATGATCTCAAAGCCTTTCCCCAAGGAGATAATGTTAGTTCAGTTTATACAGTATGTTTCTGAAGAAAGAATAGCACAACTCTCCTGAAAACTGCTGCAAGGTTTGATTTATTTTCAGTGCACACATAAGAGATTGTTAGAGCTGTATGTCTGATATGCCAATACTACTTTAATACTATGTTAATATTAATAAATTTGTAAAAACAATTTTTATAATAAACTAAGCACAGTGGGGTTTTGCTGCCTGTTAAAGGCCAAATCTTTTCATGTAATGGTTTTTACATTTCATTTATATTAGTTCACACAAACACACCATTCTCCTATTCTGATCCGGCCCCTCTGTCAAATTTTAGAAACCATTGTGGCCCGCGAGTCAAAAAGTTTGCCCACCCCTGGCCTAGAATAAAATTCTTATTTAAAGCCTTTATTTGATCTATTAGCCCAGTGATTCATTTGCAATAGAAGGATGGCCTTAGCAACCTAGTTCTTATCTATTGCATTTTGTAGGGTGGTTGTAGCCTAGTGGGTAAAAAACCTTTCCTTGAACCCGATGACCACAAGGGTGCAGGTTCAAACCCCCCACTTTGTATCACTGTGTCCTTGAGCAAGACACTTAACCCTCAGTCTCAGTAAGTCGGGTTAAGGGTGCCTGCCAAATGCTGTAAATGTATCATATAGGTTAACTCTTGGCCTCATTGGATCTCATTCTATGAACATGATCTCTACATGGACCAAAAAGGGAGTGCGCCAACTAACTTCCACCTAATGTAGCGTGTAAGCTGTCAGGAAAGGTTTTGCAGCATGTCTCGACACATGACTGCAGCAAAGCCTGTATGCAATTCAGCCTTTCAACATAATCTCCTCATTTGAACAGAGATGGTGTAGTATAAATAGGATTATACAAGGCTGTGACATTGACATGTTGCCATGATTTATCTCCTTTATGTCTCCTACGAGCATTTCCTTTAATGATTGTCTGTTGTAATTGTATGCTCTGTTTGAGAATATACAGTAATGGTTTGCAGTTCTGCGTTTCTGATTTCCTGGTACTGGAGTAACCCTTGCAGTTACTCTTTCTACCCACCTATAAAGAGCAAGGCCAATTACAGTCTAATGCAGCCTTGGATGGCTGTGACCTCACTCACAAAAACTCACAGTCTCCCGATGATAGGACTGAAGCTTAAACTGAAAAGCCACAATGGAAAAAAATCCCCAGTAAACAAGATAACTACACAATGTGATGCAATTTCAATGAATTATTTTTATCATTTGACAGACCAAATATTAGCACCATGTGATAACCTATGAAGGAATGGATATACGCATATATCATACACCAATTTTATATCATTACATATTTTACATATGCTAAAACATACGTCTTTAGATTTTTCATGAATGCTACTCTTGATGTGTGGAGCATATATCACTTGCACTCGCTGCAACACTCAGCAAATTGCTTGCCTCTATAGAATTCATGATCCACTGCTGGCAAATACTGGCTAAAGAGTAGGGAACACAAACAGTCTTGGCAGAACTCGAAAATGCAGTGGATTTAATTAAAGCGATGTGCTTCGGTCTTTGAATTACAGCATTAATCCACTTTAATGACCTATTTTTGTCAAGTCCAGGTCTTGTCGCTCGTCTGTGATTACTGGGCCTACAGGGAGGTGGGCCACTTCGAAACAAAATGCTACACTTCCTGCCTAAATTCCCCATAGAAGCACAATGACTGACACAGCCAAATCAGGGATAGGGTGCCCATGACCCAGCACTAATCTCTGTGTCAGCAAAAAGACTTTCCGCTATGATTAAACAATACAAAACAATATATTTGATTGTGATTAAAGCAACAGCGCAGTACCTGTGTGTATCACAGTATGTGTGTATGTGTGTGTGCATATGGGTACAGTTTATGATTCAGTTCTGATTGAGATGTCTGATGGCCTGAGGGAAGAATTTTTTCCTGTTATCACAGTGCAGGTCCATAAGCTATGGAAGCTTTTGCCAGACAGGTGGATGGAGAAAAGAGTGTGTGAAAGATGTGTGTGGTAATCAACAGTGTTGGTGGTTTTGTGGATGCAATGTGTGGGGTAAAGGTCCATGACAGAGGGGAGAGAGACCCCACTGATTTTCCTAGCTGTCCTTACTCTCCTCTGTAGGGTATTGCAATCAGAAACTGAACAATTTTTGTATCATGCCATGATGCAGTTACACAGAATGATCTCTATAGTCCATCTATAGGATGTAATAAGGAGTTGGGTTGGGAGTATGCTCTCCTTGTCCGCTGAAACAACTTGTGTAATGTGGTTATACTTCCTTTATAATCTCAAAAAGGATTTTATTTTCTTTTTTATTAGACAAATATTGGAAAAGTGCACTTGTTAAAGTCCAAACCTTGTAGTTTGTTCTGTACTTTTGAACAAGGCACATAAAATATCTGTATTGAGCTGCTAGTGAGCAACAAGGGTGTAGGTGGAGGAGCCTGATGCTGACAAAATACTGACTTGCTTGCCCAACTATGAAGACAAAAATCCAGTTTGATTCCGTATTTGTAAATCAAACAGATGTCCATTATACAAATTCCATCAGCACGACTGAAGATAAACAATGGTGTCGGGTGAGGTGAGGTACTACAAAAATATGCACTACAGTGGGGTTGAAGGGCCATTATAACACACTGGTATACATGAAATCAAGGAAACAGGAAAATCCAGTCATCCATTAGTGACATTTCCAGCATCTCCAAGAGACAGTGTTACCAGCAACTAAATTGTATGCGTTTGTGAGGAGAGTAACAGTGAAGTGTAGAGCACTGGACTGCCGTACTCCTCTGAGGCGCCCCATGTCAACCTCTGCATCGATTTGTTTCATGTAATGTAAAGTATCATTGCACCCTGGGGAGTATCACCAGACCATTTTGTCAAACACCATTAAAATACATTTTTCTCATGATGATAGCTGAGATCTGCAGGCAGATTGGTATACTGAAGCTCTCATGAACTGAACTTATGTGTAGATTTTTGTAACATCCGTTTGAGCATATTAAATGGATAGCTTCACGTCCAAAATATGACTGACTAAGTGATGTTCAAAATGGAAATGCCACTTCAGCTACTTATAATCATGTGCATTTCATTTGAAACCTCTACCGTACAGGCACACTACATAGGGCTACAGCTACTGGCCTGATGATGTGCATGCTGTCCATCAATGAAAAAGGAAAAGCATAGGAACTAGCACAGACTTAATGTTAACATGACCTTGGGATATTACTGTGCATTGCACTGGAATAACTGTATCAGGCACAGCAATGTTGCAGGGCTTTCTATCACTGTGTACATGTACTGAAATCTGCAATGGCCTCTTTGACATTGTAGGGCTGAACAGTTTTGAACACAGACAGTAATAATTTTGATAGCATTTTCACACAAACACCATGTCCAGCACCTCAACATGCTTTGCTCACCCTGTTCAATGCCAGAGAACTATTCAGTAGAATTATTTAATGACAGCTGTTCACTGATCCGAGTGTAAGTCGATTGTCACCCCAGCCTACATAATTTCTAAGCTTAATAGCAATAACTTTCGCTTTGTCACCAAAGTGAACACAATCCGTCATTCGATACTTGTTAAATACTTGATCTTTTTGCATTGCTACAATATGTTACTGTTAATGGAGAACATTGCTTGGCAGAAAAATTGTTTAAGTCACAACCTAATTAAAACTTTTTGCCTGTGCAGTAAATTAGCCTCTTTAAAATGAGCTTCTCTAAAACTTTGGAAAGAGCAAGTGGTCTAATAAAGAATATATCCATGACGTCAAAAAAACAAAGTCATACATACAGTGTGCAGCCGGTTGCATTTATGACATCTCCATTTTGCTACATCCAGCAAGTCCACAGTGCTTGTGGCAGAGCATGTCCTCAAACGGAAAAAAGCCTGTGAGGCAACACCAAGCTGGGAGTGAGACCAGCTAGCAGATAAAACACTCTAATACGAGTCAGTCATGTGCAATGAGGATTGGGTCCCATTTCCATCATCTATCCAGCCTGTTCTGAGGCTGTTCTGTCATCTGTGCACCATCGACTCCTCCAGGTTTTCCCTAACACTTCTGCTTATGCCTGGATTGTGAAAGAAGCAAGACTGCAACATTCATAATGCAGCTGAACCCACCAAAAACTGCAATTCATGCATTTCAGAAGTGACCTCCAAGTAATATTAAAACTTTCTCTGCATGTTTTGTCTACTTTGCTGTAAAAAGAAACTACTTCAAAGGCCATAGCAATGAGATATTGATCTGTTTTGGTGTGAAATAGGTTACTGACTACAAGAATATAGTTACATTACATCATAGATCTTTGATATCTTTTTTAGTTATGAAAGAAATTGCGCTAAATCCTTTTTTCTCTCTCTCTATACACACACACACACACAAACACATACATATACATTTTATGTACTGTACATAGACACATAATGAATATTTGTCAAATAAATCAATCAATAATTGTATGTAAACAAACAACAATTCACTGCTTTTTCCATTTTTTTGGAATGGATATAATTTTGGCACAGTTTTGAAGAGCGTTTGGGATCGTTATCTTGTTGAAGACTGAAATTTTGTCCTGTGATACCTAAACCATAAAGATTTGTTTGGTGTTGTTAAACACCAAACTAATTTTTAGAGTTTTAGACTACTTTTCTTTTTTCATGCTCCAACACAAAGTGAACGTCAGTCATTAAAGACAGACTGGATGTGTTTTTGTCAAAACCAAGAATTTGAGCCTTTGTGGCTGTCACGTCTGGCCCGTCTCGGTCATGCCCGCAGCGGCCCACTTCACTAGAATAATAGGTATACGCATCTCTGGGCATGGGGCTATGACGTGGAAGGTTGTTGTGTGTGTAGTCGCTAGGAGCCTAGTATACCCAAGTGAGAGGTGAGCATCTTTAGCTCATGTTCACGTGTCTCCAGTGTGGTTCAGATGTTTTGTGTTTACAGAGATTATTGTCTGCGTTGTGTGATTGGCTGTCTGGGTTTGTGTTTCAGTTTTTAGCCCAGCCAATCCGGAGATTCGGTGCATGGTCACCAAGGAGCTACACCTTACCCCCAGTCGGGTTTGTGTGCTGTTGTGTGAAACTTTAATCGGAATGCTTAGTGTGTTCAGAAGGTTGAGACTTCCAGCAAAACACTATCGAGCTCTCCAAAGTGGCATCTGGGGAGCTCTCTCACAGACTGCGGTGCACGTCATCTTCTCTCTGTGTCTTCCCTTGTTCCTGCAGCGGTGGTCGGATCCACCCATGCATTACGCCAATCGGCTAAAAAAGTATTTGGGACTGGTCTTTGCAGCTTGAAGATCAGCTAAGCTGCGTGTGAGGTGCCAATAGCCCCCTCGCTCCAGTTGTGTTCAGATTCTGTTCGGAGTAAAGGTCTGGGAACCTCCCTCAGTTTTGTGTTACGTGCAGCTTGGTTTTTTATGTGAGCTACGAGTCTTGAATGTGACTTTCTTTCATTCAAACTTTATTCTTATTCAAGACCTGTTTCTACAGAGAATCTGCTTTGTAAGCCCGACATGACAGTGGCTAAATAACGTCTAACTAAAGACCATAAATTATTGAAAAGCAGTCAGAGATTGCTTTCCCCATTAATGCACTTCAAATCAGAATCAGAAAACTTGATTGATGCAGTTGCTGAAGCCACGTACTTAGAAAACTCTCTATTCATGTAACTGAGATAATGTAACCATTGACTACTCATTTGCATTTGCATTTGTGGCATTTAACTGACGCTCTTATCCAGAGCGACGTACATCAGTGCTTAAGAAGTCCACAACTGTTTCTTACCTGAAAAACAGCTTAA
>JBBPDC010000002.1:8927459-8939813 GCA_037974485.1 Hemigrammopetersius urotaenia
TTCGGATCACATGCGTGCCGAACCGTGGAGAGGGATCGGTTCGGATCCCGGATCAACAGTGATCCGTTACACCACTAATAATTAACTTAGAATTAAGTGAATGACTAATAACACAGATGGTAGTTGGTTATTGCACTTAATAGGGGTCAGTAGTATGAGTGATATTGACAAGAAGTTTTATTGCACTTGCGCATAATGATAATATTTAGAAATAGGGACTAAAGAGGGTTTAATTCACCATGTGAAGGATTAGGCCACTGCTCCTTATGCTTAATTCCTTCTCTTCAGTTCCATCAACTAAAATACTCATGTCACTTATGTAAGTGTAAAGTGAGAACAATATGGACTTCTTTCTCTGCATTTGACCTATTCACCAAGTAAAGCAGTGGGGAGCCAGGAAGGCATCGCCCAGGGAGCAGTGTGTGGGGATGTACCTTTCTCAAGGGTTCCTCAGTGGTGCCAGTAGCAGTCCTGGGATTTGAACCCACAACCTTCTAATCACCCAGGCAGCTCCCTAAGCATCAGACCACTTGCTGCCCCGGTAATTGCTTATGCATTAAGATAAGAAAGAACTTTATTTATCCCAAGGGAAGTTGGGATAAATATCCATAGCATTCTCTGTGCAACAAGAAAGAATTAAAGGTAATAAGACAATGGAAAACATTAAAAATATAAACAATAAACAACAGTGGAACACAACAAGAATGTTAGCGAAACAAATATAGTGTGGTGTAGCAGTAAATCTATAGAGCAAAATGGTTTATGAAAGTGGCTTAGTGTAAATGCAAGGAAAATAAATATAATAAAATAGTATCATCCTAGTATTTATATAGTATTATGGTATCAGTATCAATAGTATGTACATTACCACTGCTTATCACTATTGCATGCAATAACACTCAGTACAGTGAACACCTCCAAACCAGTTTTATGAATAAATACTTTCCTCCTGTAGTATTTTTTTCTTGTAGTATTCTTTCACTGATCATGACATTTTGTGTACATAGCATAGTGTATTTAGTATTAAGCATTCTATGGTGAGGTTTGTTTTGAAGTATACCATATTTTATGTTGTTCTTGTCATTATGTCTGTGTCTGTGTGTCAGCATTATCAGAATTAAAGTTTTCTAATTCTGATTCTGAAAAGGGAAATGAATATTGTGTCAAAGAAGCTGCAAATTATACAAACACATACACAATTGTTATTGTGAAGTTTTACTGATCACTCAAAGCTGACATCATTCACCTCAAATTCTCCTTCTCCTTTTGTCTCGCAGCCTTTCACAGGCACTAGACCTCCCATAACTGGTGATGTTTATGGACGTCAGCTGAGTTACTGATCAGCTGATAGCCCCCTCTGGGTTCGGTCACAGAATCATAAATGTTCTCATTTGATGCCCTGTCTTTCCACAGACCTCAGATAGATCTGAATTAATGCAATGCCAGTATTTAGAATGTGCCAAAAATCAAATGTTGTATTAAACAAAAGTAAAACATATGGATCAATGAAGTTAGAAGTATTTTTTTATGCCACCAGGAAGTGCAGACTAGGCCATAAGACACCCTGTTCCTCATTTTAAGGTGGCTGATTTCCTTAAAATGAACTTGAAGCACCATCATAGGGATAAAGTTGTATGTAAAGCAAGCTTAAGGCTTAGCTTAGCTCTGGTGACGTTTCCTGATTGCACACTCTTACAAATATAGACTCCTGGCTTCTTGGCTTGAATGTATTTTTCTTTGGAGTGAGCTGTTTTAATGTTTGGACATGTACCTGTTTGCTGAAGTATGAAGTTACAAATTAGGTATACAGTAATCCCCCAGTTTTATGCGGATCAGGAATCGCAGATCCATTCACACATGGATTTTTTTGGAGAAACAAATATTCTCTGCCTTTTTTGCTTTTTTTGTGGCAGTAAATATATTTTTTCTGGATGTTCACCTCGCTTCAGTGTCCCAATACTTTTGCCCCACAACCTTCCAAGTTGCATCGGGAGGGAAAGCGCTTGGAAACTCCAAACTCCACAGCTGAAGTGTTGTGTTGTTGACTGCAAAGAACAGCACACATCCCTACACCGAAGAATTTTTGATGTCCATGTCCCAGCAACAAACGGTTTAGTTCCACCTTAAAAAGTTGGGAAAATTCGAATAAGGAGCAAACTTCGAGTTGCATATCTTGGCAGGAAATTTTAATTAAAAGAGGCAAATTTACCTTACCTTAACATTTTCTTTAAGGGTAATGCATTAAACTTTTAGTTTAAAATAAAATTAAAGTGTTCTGCCATGAAGATGGTATGACCCATCTTCAGTGCTCTGACTGAGGGAAGGAGGTTCCGAGGGAGACTGACAGTCGTCTTTAGCCTCTTCCGTTTTCTGGCAATCTATTTTCACCAAGCTGCTTGACAATTTCCTCATAGCCCTTTCAGGCCTTGTGGAGGTCCACAATTTTTCTCTGGTGTCTTTGGACAGCTCTTTGGTCTTACCCATGGTAGTAGTTGGAGTCTGACTGACTGTGGGGTGGAGAGGCGCTACTAATTAGGATTACTAAGTGGAGCAGAGGTGGACTTCTTAAGGGCAGAGTGACAGGTCTTTGAGATCCAGAATTCTTGCTGATTGCCAGGTGTTCAAATACTTATGTGCAGCAGTGCAATACAAATATTTATAAATCATACAATGTGATTTCCTGAATTTTTTTTCACATTCCGTCTCTCACAGTGGGAATGCACCTACAATGTGAATTTCAGACCCCTCCATGATTTCTAAGTGGGAGAACTTGCAAAATTGCAGGGTGTTCAAATACTTAAAATCCTTCTATGATTTTAAATTGTGACACATCCCATTGAAAGACTTCACAAATCAATACTTTAAAGAATATCCACTGGAATGTTCTTTAGGAAGCCAGGAGTGGTTCTTGTCTTGCATACCTCCCAAGACTTTTTTCTTTTGCCAGCTGTGAGAGTGCAGCCTAGCAGAAACTAAAGTCTCTTATGTTTGCCTCACAGGGGCAGTGACATGGCTGCTGACGACAAGACCACCTCCTCCTCGTCTGCGCTGGACTGGAGCTCCGAGCAGATGCTGTCACCTGCCAGTCCCTCCCACCTGACTCACTTCAAGCCACTCAGCCCGGATCAGGATGAGCCCCCTCTGCGCTCCGCCTACAGCTCCTTAGTCAGCCTCTTCCGCTTCAACAAGGGTGACTGCCAGTAATTTCACACACCTCTGCAAAAACCTTTCTGATAACTTCTGTTTTGACTGCTGCTGACAATTTTAAATAGTAACTTGAAATTGTCATGTAATGCAGTCTCTCTCTCTGACGCCCATGAGCTGTTTCTGCTTTTCTTTTCTTTAGTTTTTTAGTTTTGATTGCTTTTCCCTTTTAGAGTCCAAACTCTCGGGACTTACGTAATAACTAGGCATTAACTGTGTCACGGCCAAGAGTCTTTTGACGTCATGTGACGTAGTCGGAACAGTGCCAAGGACACTGTGGGCTTTTCCATTCACATGCTATCATTTGGTTTCACGCCTTCATTTGCAGTGTGTATTTCTTCCCCCTAGCAAAAAGCTGTCTAGATAAAACAATGCTCAAAAATATGAACATCTCAGCAATCCAGTTTTGCTGTTGTGGAAAGATTTTTCTGATCGATTTCTGGGGGATTTCTGATTGATCTGTTGTTTTGAAACATTTAAGCCGGTCAAAAAGGCCTCTCTAAAAAGGATAATTCTCTGGAAATAGAGACTGTTCCCTGTGTAAACTAATTTGAATTCTAATGTCACATTAACTCAAAGTTTTTAAAAGAGGGTCATTCTGACTCAACGCCACAAATGGTCCATGCTTGGCCTTCTCGGAATTCAGCCAGTTTTGTTGACCTGGGGCATTATGAAAAGTCCCAATATTCCTCTGGCCTGGCACATTTTTTTTCTCTGGCCTGGCTTTTTTTTTTTACACTTGATTTCTTTTGTTCATAGAAATGCTTGGACTGCTTTTTCAAATGCCTTTATTTTTGGAATGGTAACACCCAGGCATCTGAAAAAGATGGAAATAGTATTTTTTGGCCAAATATGCATTTATTTGATGTACTCCCTTGTCACTATTAAATGGTCTGTCAGTATTGTAAATATACAATATTGTCCCCAAAAGTTTTGTATTCATTACTCTATACCCTACAGCTGCATGGTATCCTTTTTCTTATCTGTCAAGAGGTGTGCACTTCAGGTCATCAGCCATTAGGACTTTCTGTATCGGTGGGCCAGCTACAGACCAAGAAAACTAGTCAGAGAAAGTTTGGATTGTTCATCTTGGTCCAGGGCCAAACAGAATGCCAGTTCTGAAATGGTCGAGCATGGATAATACCAAATATTTGTTGAGTTGAGAGAGAATTACCGAAAAGTGGTAATCGTTCAAGCAAGAGTAATCAAAATATTAATCCAACAATAAATAAAATTGCATAGTGATTACATTTCTAATTTGTGCCTTTTATTCTTTTTAGAAAAGTCAGGTGCAAACATTGCACCAGCAAAAAAGCTTGGTAAGTCTGGCCCTTGTCACACAAAAATACAAGTATAGCAAGAAATTTCAAAATCTCACTTCAGGGAAAAGCAAATTAAGAAAACAGACAGCAGTGGAGACCCTGTGATTCCACTGAAGAAGCTAAACATCCCAGCATTACTGACCTGTGGCTGTGCCCAGGACTGAGGTTCAGTTTTCTTGCTTTTCTGTTGCTCTGTGCCCAGATGAAGGGCGGCCTTCTTCCACATCTGAGAAAAGCCAGTCGGCTTCATCATCGCCGCAGGGGGAGCGCCGGAACTGGTCCAGCCCCATCCTCTCTGTTCACGGCCCAGCAACACACAGGAAGCATTCAGACCTGGTCAGGCGCACTTCTACTGCCTCAGGTATGACTGAATCTCAATGCCTATATAAATACACATTAGAATCCTCCCTGGTAGACCAGCATCTTAGTGCACATTTTTCAGTGAGCATTTTTTATATATGCTGATAAATTTGCACTAGCTTGGGTTTACATTTCATCCGAATAACTGGCAATTCATATTTCTTTTTAATATTTCTAAGCGATGATGATGATGATTAAATGGGTTATCCGCAATTAAAATTCACCCTTAGTTTTGTAATCTATTTTAAACAAACCGTGCTTCTTGTACAGAGTACAGTGTGATTAAAATTTGTGCAAAAATCAGCCACTCTTGATGCAAATCAAATGCAAGTCATGTATTAAATTAAGCACAGTGCATTCGTGTGGCAAGTTTAAAAGAGAAAAAACTAGAAAGACTTTAAACTATACATTTAAGACGTATTACTACTGTCTTCTGTGCGACAGCGGATGGTATTGACCAGTAATATCATGTTTGACCACCACAACCACTATCAACTAGCTCCCTAAAGACAGTCTCCTGAGGTCATGCTGTAATTTGAGGGATCATTGATGAAATCAGTCATTTCAGTCCTGCACAAATCTGCTGTGTACATAGATTTTACAAATCTGTTAATTCTGGGGCAAACTGCCTTCTGTAATTCTCTGAATCCAGAGCTCTCTTGGTAATAGTTGTCTTATTTGAATAAACCCATAGTGTCATTACACTAAATGCGGGCACAGTTTATCCTCAAGTTTGAAACCACAGTAACCTACATTTGAGGTCATGGCCTAGTTAGAAAGAGAAAAACCAGAATATTTTGTACCTCTCAAAATAATGGGATTTTTTTCTTGAGTGTCCATTTGAAAATGAATGAACCCTTTTTACTCCCATGAAGCCAATCTATCTTGTTGTAATTAACCAGAAGTTAGTTTATGTTTGGTCAGGTTTTCCCTGGACGTGTCAAATATGTCATAGTGCAGAAGGAAAATGCATTATGATTTTACTTTTAATATATTAAAGCTGAATCGGCATTGTGATTTTTTATTATTATTATTATTATTATTATTATTATTATTATTATTACTACTATTATATTTTTGCAATCCCACTAAACTTCATACCAAATATCAGAATTGGACAGGGCTTCTCACCCTGGTTTGTGACATATTCTATTCTCTACATAGACATAAACATATCCTTTCTAACACACAGGCTAAACACTGTAGTTAACAGATTTCGGGCACCATTAATTCATCTATTCAAAAGAATAATACCAGTGAGGGTGTTTTTTTTTTAGTTTTTTTTTAATATTTATATCTCGTATTAGCCCCCTGACCGTGTAAGACTGGTTTTTGTAGCCTATTACCGTTCTGTTGAAATGAAACAATTGAATTATCTGTAGACATGATGATAAGGCTTAGTCAGCCATCCTGTTAAACTCTGATCAATAGCAGAAGTTTCCTGTGTTCAAAGATTAGTGTAATTCTGGAGAAAGAAGAGGCAAGCTGCTCTTACAAGACTGCTGCTGTGAATTTATGGACCTCAAAAGTTTAGCTGGGGTGAGACGAACTGTAGCTTTCTGGCAAGAATACAGGTAACACTAAAGCTGTTTCGGAGCCCGTTCGAGGTTTCTGGTCATGTGCTTAAGTTTGCTGTGAAGGAAAAGCTTTGAATGCGGATTGTGCGATATAAAGCTTTGTTCGTGTTCTTTTCTTTTCACAGTGGAGTGGGAAGGTGAGGTCCTCTTTTATAAGTGTGACTTTGTTTGTCTATTGAAGCTCCAAAATGATCTCATGCTTGACTGAAGACAGTGTGTGTTCATTAATACTGAATGTTTGAGAGCGAGTGAGTGTGTGGTTTGAAACCTGCCCTCTGTAGTTGCCTGAAACGTTTTATTTTCTTTAATGAATAATTGGCCATCATATGCTGAACATGAGACATGCGTCAGCTGCACAATAACAGCACATTTGACTTTTCATTTTATGTTTTTATTCAGAAACCCCATGATTTCACACCCTCTGTATTCGTAAGAATACTCCTAGGCTTGTGAAAGCTGACATAAGCTTTGTCATGTTTTTTGTTTCTTAATCCACAAGCCTGTTGTGTGACCATTTTTAAAGGAGGTGAATGATGCAAGCTGAACTGGCGTTTATTGTGAACAGAAGTAGCATGAGCAGTGTGCATATCATGAACTGCATGTGTGATCCCTAGAGTATTTTCCTTTCGCTCATGTATTTTCTGTGCGTGTTCACAGAGGGACGACGCAAGTCAGAAACTCCTCTTGGCAGCCATGACCCTCGGACAGCAGTCCAACTTCGCACTGCTCTAAAGAGACTAAAGGAGATAATGGAGGGCAAGAGCCAGGTATGGTTCAGTATTGATTTGACCTAATGCTTGGTCGATGATTGTTGTAATGCATAGAAATGTGAGGCACCACTCGTATTATTTATTTATTTATTTATGTATTTATTTCAAACTGCTACACTTGAAACTACATTGTCACATCATCGCTCAACACGCTCGGAGTGCAGAACAGTTCTGAATCTTTCATGTCATCTTGCTGACACTTATGTTGACTAACATTGCACTGAGTGATAGGAAGGGGGGGTTGACAGGGTTCTAACCTCCCACCCAGAGAGAGTTGTGGCTGTTTAGGTTCTCTTGAACTACTGTCCATGGAGGTCTGAAACTTATCTCTCTGTAATCAGACTGACACTTTGCCACTTAGGAGCCCCCAATTACATTTTTCTGCATTTAAAAACAATTTCACTATAGAATCAATTCCTAAAATGAGTGTAACACTCAAAAACTTTAACATTGGTTTATATAGAAATTAATCACACATGTATTACAGATGTTCACATATAATAGAAATGATTTGCATTTATTTACACACTTTTTATTTGAGAGGCTCTTGCAAAAGCAGGTAAGGGAACCTAGCCCAAGGAACATTTAGGGGTGATGTTCGTGGCTGGACAGGAAATGAAACCTCCAGTATGTGGGCTGAATGGAATCTGCTGTGTTCCATTAACTGACTTGAAAAGAATGGAAATAACCAACATAGTAACTACTTATGCATCAATTTTGTATCAACTAGTTATATTCATTCGATAAATTATGAGTTTAAAATTGTTGCCTTACCCTCTTTCCATATTGCAGTCTGGTGCCATCTCTTCCCCAGCCATCCACATGATGTAAAAGAAAACATCAGACAAGGCCACATTCTTCCACTGCCCCATGGTCCAATTCAGATCCTCACATGCCTCATGTGGATGTAACTTTAACACATACCACATACCTAAATATTGTTGCACACCAAGTACGCCCCTTCATGGCAACAATACATGCCCTGCCACACCACATAAATTGTTCAGGGATAGTGTGAAGTTTCCTAATGCTGCAGCCCACTTTCAGAAATCTGGCAGAGTACATGCCTTGCGAGCTGTTTTGGAATGAAGATGACGCACACAAGGTTAGGCACATGGTTCTAATGGGGTGTGTGTGTGTGTGCGCACGCACTTCTGCATTATTTGCTGTTGGTTATTGCTTCTCGATATGAAGGACAACCATTAGAGCAAATGTAGGGGAGTGCTTTAGACAAATAAGACGGCCGCAGTAGAGTAGTCCCTTCTCTAAACCCTTCTCAAAACCAACAGGACAGCGATCTGAAGCAGTACTGGATGCCGGACAGCCAGTGTAAGGAGTGCTATGATTGCAACGAGAAGTTCACCACCTTCCGCCGGCGCCACCACTGCCGCCTATGTGGCCAGATATTCTGTAGTCGCTGCTGTAACCAGGAGATCCCCGGCAAGTTCATGGGCTATACAGGTGAGTGTCAATACGCTCCATACAGACTCCCCAGGAGTCTTTACACTAGGGTTAGCTGCACTGACAGAGGTTACTGCTGCCCTTTGAATACACGACAGTCAATAAAGTTAAAGTAAAAATAATTCAAGTAATCTCTGGGCAAACAGATGATATTTAAAGCTGTATTTTAATACATTCATTGAACAGAGAATCTGTAATTAAATTCAAGTAAACTTGCTCTGTAAACGCCTCTGGCTTTGATGAACTACATATTTTTTATATTTTCAGTTTGCATGTCTTTTTTAGCAAGACAAATGAACTCAGACTTACCTGATGACTTGAACATAAATTGTACTGTTTAACTTAAAAATGCAGTTAAAATTGTTTTAAAGAGCCAAATGAGGGGACTTTGGTTGCCCCTCCTAGAAAAGCCACGCACACATTCAGTGGGGGACTCCATGAACGGTTTGCGCTATTGTTTTCGTCTGTGCGGGCCACGCTATTATATGTCTCTGGTTCCGACGGATTTGTTTTGAGGTGTTGGGGAACTCTTAACAGTGGATTAACCGCGATGTGAAACAGTCAAACCGGTTAATCCCTGCAACCCTACTCTACACTGCCTTTTGTTGATGGAGAAGCCTCCAACAAGGGGCTGCTATAAGAGAGCATGTCTCAGTGCTGGACCTCATGTTTTGAGATGTGGTCTTAAGGAGTAATTGATGGGTCTGGGCATTACAGCAGCTGTTGGTTCGGCTTAAGATGTAAGGACACATTTGAATTGTTTGGCATGTGTTTATTTGTTGAGGTATGATGACTCTGCAGAGCTGGTAATTTGAGTGTAAATGACTGTGCATGTCTGTGTGCTGGTTTAACCTTTGGGCTTTCTTTATTTGTAGTCATTGTGGTATACTGGCAACATTCATGATAACTCTCACTGAGTCAGGACTGTCAAAAGCATTTTGCTTTAGATGTTGACTATATAATCTCAGATTAATTAGAAAAATTGTCCAAAAAAATACAAGAAATGTTTAAACCCATTTAAAAATTAAAGCATGTTTTAAATCTTATGTAGAAGACATTTTTTGTTTTTGTTTTGTATTTAATCTTTTTTTTTGTTTTAAACTTTAGATACCAGTGAATTCTGCACAGGATTTAAGGATGAATTTCTATGTATTATTTAGACTCAGATGTGATCAGTATATTTGAATCTTGAACATTTGTTTATTTGCTATTTTAAAATAAACTTATTTGACTGCGGTTTTCATTATAAGAGCCTTTCAAAGGATCTTTACTAATTGAATATGTATGTAATCCAAACTGAATCTAAAAGTATTGCATATTACACATTTTCTGTGTTCCTCTATAGTAATGGTGCCCATGTACTTTATCTCCTTCATAAAGAAGAATGAAAGAATGTCTCAAGTGCATTTGGACTTGCTTTTGTGCTCTAATTCTGCTACATGATTATTTTCCAAGGGATTTAGCTATTATTTATTTTGGTTGCAGAAATGTTTGTTTTCAGCCTGAATTTAACCCGTTTTTCTCATCTCCCAGTTTAAGATCATGTTTGCTGAAGTCAAAATATGATCGAATATTTTCCAGTGCATGTTTATTCTCGTTTAAGCTGTCCTGACCTGGCTCATGTTCAGTATTAACACTTTTACTTTCTCTTGGCTTGTTGGCCCCTTATCTTTCAACTAAAGGATGAATGATGGGTGATGAAGCATGAGACTGCACAAGGCTGTGTTATCGTTTTTTGAAAGGGGGAATATTTCACACCTAAGCAGTTCACACCATGGAATGGGGGAAATATAAATGTTATGAACTGTGTTGTTCCCTCTCTAATCTTTTTCTCTCTCTTTTATTCTCTCTCCTGTGTGTTGCAGGTGATTTACGAGCGTGCACATACTGTCGTAAGATAGCTCTGAGCTATGCCCACTCTGCGGACTCAGGCTGCATCGGTGAGGATCTGACGGCCCTGTCTGACTCGCCCTGCTCCGTGTGTGTGCTGGAGCCCTCTGAACCGCGTACACCCGTCGGCGGACGCAAAGCCAGCCGCAACATATTCCTGGAAGAGGACCTTGCCTGGCAAAGGTGAACAGGGAGAGAGGGAAGGGAGGAGAAGGAAAAATCAAATTAGAAAAGTATTTCTCGTAAATCATTGGTAGGGTCCAAATCTGTTCTCTTCATCTTGTGCAACTGCCGTTTCTGTTTTTGTATTTTTTGTTTTGTACCTTAAGGTTCGCCATCTCTTGCCATCTCTTTTCTTGTGTGTGTGCGTCTCCATGTGCGTACCTGTGTGCTTGTGTGTGTATGTATATGTAACTGGTCTTAGGCGGTAGTAGATTTAGGGAAAAATTGAGCTTTTAGAACACTAAGCCATTTTTCTTTCTACATTTTCACACAAATAACTATATCAGCTGTATCAAAAATTTGTATTGCGCAGTCTAGGCAAAGCAGAACTGAATAGTAACATTATTTATTTATTCTGATGGAAGTCGTTAGCATGCTTAGTGCAACAAGAAGAATAAAAGTTAATAAGATAACAGAAAACAGTCAGCAAAAACCTATAGTGCAACAAGAATGTTATTGTAACAAAATAATAGTGTAACACTGACACAGCTGTGTGTGAGACTTACCAGTATACCCCCCCCTCCCCCCCCCCCTCTTGCACCTTGCAACACTTCAGTGCTAAGAGTTCATGCTGTTTGTTGTTTGTGATCCTGTACCGCCCACTACTATTTAACTACATATGTATACATATACAAGGGGTTCTCGAGTTATGACACAGATCTGTTCCCTCGACAGTGATGTAACCCGAATTTCAGTGTTAGTTGAAACACACCCTAGACTAAGGCCGTGTCCACATGTACACGTATTTGGGTTTTTTTGTAATCGCGTCCCCACAAGCACATTTTCAAAAATATCTCCGTCCACACGCAATCGCAGAAAACGCTGATAAAAGCATGTCATGGCAGCGGGTGACGATATAACCTTAAACAGTAGAGCATTGGTGACCATTCAGAAGCCTTGGAGGGGGGGGTGTCATTACCAGAGACAGTGTCCGTGTTGCCTTGTCGAAAAATGCTACCTTTTAAGTTTATACAGTTCATAACACTGATGATGATGAGATCTAGGCAAACAATATGCATAACGAGAGAAAAAAAAAATTTAATTAGAAGAACATAGATAGATAGATCTTTGCACAGAGGTGCACAGAGCCAGTTTATACAGTCAGGTTCTAACACAGCTACCATGAAGCAGGACACTGGCTGCTTCAGATCGTGCCATGCTTCCGGCTTGTCTGGACAGTGCTGATGTTTCCTAGCTTCAGATGGTATTCGGCATTTCAGAATCAGACAACTTTATTGACACTAGAGGAAAATATTTACGTAATAACGGCTAAGACACAGAGCTCACAGTAGTGACATATTAAAAGAGCTTTTAAGATCTGAATCACCGTAAACCAGTGAGCCGAGCGCAAGATAGCACAGATAAATCAGTGGTCACCACAAGATGGCACAGATAAACCAGCCTCCCTAATGCTAGGTAGCACAGAATCCCAAGACTAGGGATGGGTACCGAGACCCGGTACTTAATCGGTCCCGGTGCCTAATTATAAAAGACTGGGGGACCGATAAGCTCTGACGTTAACGGTTCTGCTGTCGGTACTGGAGAAAT
>JBBPDC010000002.1:8944594-8960751 GCA_037974485.1 Hemigrammopetersius urotaenia
TATATCTAGAATGATCAGACGCAACAGATGGGATATTCTCATGGGACAGATGTCCTAGCCAGAGAAAAACGGGCCTTTTAAAGTGCATGTATTCCCCAGAATGTCCAGTGCAGTCTTGTATATGCATTCGTGTTCAATTCAGACTTTATCACCCTTGACTCGTAATCTTAGAGCTTTTCACTTGAGCTGTAACTTGGACACCCATGACACCATGATACACATGAAAGAAACCAGGAAATGCCATTTATACTTCATTTTTCCGTCTTTTCCCACAGGGCTCAGGCCATAGCTATCGGACAGGCTTTGGTTGATGGACGCTGGCTTGACTGTGTTACTCATCATGATCAGATTTTCCGTGACGAGTATGCTCTGTATCGTCCTCTTCAGGTAAATTTTGAGAAGTGAAAGTTGTTGTTTGAGTACTTAAATTGCTTCATCAATATGTGATTGCCATCAGCGTCATTATTTGTATTGAACAATGTGCTTCTTCTTCTGTAGAGCACAGAATTCTCTGAGACTCCATCTCCAGACAGTGACAGCGTGAACTCCCTGGAGGGCCACTCTGAACCATCATGGTTCAAAGACATCAAGTTTGATGACAGCGACACCGAGCAGCTAGCTGATGACAATGACTACATAACACCAAGTAAAAACCCATTCTGTTCATTGATTGTTATTGTTGAGTGTATACCATTTATTAATATGCCATTGTATAAAATGAAGTGATATTATCATAGTATCATTGTACTGGTACTATATTTCCGCTACCGTTTCATCATTCTCTACTATTCAGATTCCGCCAGCCCAAGTAAAAGAACATCGGTTAGCAGTTTCCAGTCTGCGGTGGACAGCGATTCTGCTGCCTCCATTAACCTGAATGTGGAGCAGGACAACGTCAACTTCCACATCAAGAAGCAGGCCAAGTACCCTCACGTGCCTCCTCACCTGGCTGAACAGAAAAGTATGGAGCACCCTGACCCATTTGCCCCCGACCCCGACTTCCATGCACCAAGTGAGAAGAGGCTGAGAGGCCTGGTGGCCCTCCGTGTTTGCCTCCTACTGCTTTAAAAGCAGAGCTAACTCACCTGTTTTTGCCTGCGTTATGATTAACCACGTGTTGCCTGAAAAAAAAACCCCAAAAAATCCCCCACTGTGCCTTGCAGAACACCAAACGCATGACATCCCTTCTAATCTAAATTTGCTACTAAATTGAAATTCAGTATGTATCACACTCTCAGAGGCATTACTCACAAGAAGGTCCCTTACACTAAAACAAGCTAGACTGACTCCCCTGTTCCTGAAAAAGTAATGGAGAAACAAGGCTAATGCACAGTCCAGCATGATACTTCCTGATTCACGGCAACCTCAAATGATTAACTGAATGTAGTTGCATGTCTTCTGTTGTTCTCTGATAAGCTATTCGAATGCTTTTCTATTTTCTGTCATTATCTTGCAGATGAGCTCCTGGTTACAGAAGATGGTGGTCAGAATATCTCCATCAGTGATGCCTTCATCAAAGGTAAGTGTTCATCAGAACCTCGGTGCCTCAATTTGTGTGGTTGGCCTCGAAGAACTACAAGTCCTCCTTGCTGGTTTGATTCTCAGTCATGCAACCATCATCCATGACTGGAAGTCCAGCAGAGTGAGTTGGAAAGGATGGCTTAGTTCCTCTCTGATTGTTGAGTCAGAGTGATGTTAGCTAGTGGTAGGCGTCTTTTAGGTCACATAAACGTGGCTATTTGTTCTCTCTTCAGAGTGCCTGTGTGTGAATGGCAGTATAAGAAGATGTGATCATTTCTTCATGAATTTGGGAAAGCTAGAGAATGGCTAGAATCTGCATCCTTGTGAAAACCATCTTACTCAGCTTAACACTTTCCTTGTTGTGGCAGAGTCTCTGTTCAATCGGCGTGTAGAGGAAAAGGCTAAAGAGATGCTCTTCACGCCCCTGGGCTGGCACCACAGCTCGTTAGACCAGCTGAGAGAGGAGAATGGGGAGAAGAAAGCTATGGAGAGACTTCTGTAAGTTTTTCAGAGTCATGGTGATCAGTCAGTGATGGAGGTGCTAATGGCTTTCTTGCTGTGTTGTGTTTTCCTTTCTCAATGTGAATACCTTTTTCCTCATTAGAGAATACAGGAGTGTGTAGCAGAATATTTATGTAAAAGACTCAAATGTACACACTCCCCCTCCCCACAACATCAAGCGCAGTTGATCTGCCAAATATGTATGCTGTCTGAAGTTTTCCTCTTTAATTTGTAACTTTCTCTTGTCAGTGAGATAGTACTATGAAGAGTATTTGGGGGACATACAGTGCTGTGAAAAAGTCTTAGCCCACTTTCTTAGTTCTTATTTTTTTGCATGTTTGTCACACTTAAATGTTTCAGATTATCAAACTAATTTAAATTTTAGATGAAGATAAACATAGTTTTTAAGTGATGATTTTATTTATTAAGGAAAAAAACTATTCAACCCTACATTGCCCTGTGTGGAAAAAGTAGTTGACCCCCCCCTTGCAAAATCATAAAGTAACTTTAGTTAATCACATTAATCACATTGTTTGGAAAACTGAGTGCAATTTCACTAACCACACCCAGGCCTGAAACATGGGCGGCCTACAAAGAGCATAGCGACGGCATGCAGAAAAAATAAGAAATCAGAAAGGGAGCAATTACTTTTTCACAGCACTGTAGTTGCATTCCATTGCAGTTTGTAAAAAGTTGCATTAGCTCTGTAATTAGATCTGTTAGATTTTTACTAATCTTCATTTTACTGGCCAAGAGAATATAGTATACCTTTTTAATACTCATTCATTTCTAAATTTAGGTGGTCCACCTCAACATGGCAGATAAGCATGTTCAAAGCTAAGAAACCGGAGATTCAAATTATACAACTTTACAATACAATACAGCAAACAGTTTATACACAATTGGACACAAGGAAAAATTCTAAAAAAAAAAAAATGCTAATACAAATTGAAGCCTCAAAGTCACCAGATGGAACAGTTTACACGGTTCCATAAGAACTTTGAGCTACTGCCGCATGAGCCACTGTCATGCTTTGATCCAACATTGTAGAACGTCACAGCATGACATCGGCTTGAGGAATGGAGAACCAGCCTTCTTCAGCTGGCACACTCGGAATTGTCCCTGCGCAGACGGCTACCTCAATGATGCATTGTCTAGAGAGCCAGTGAGCCCTTAACAAGGCTAGATGTATGGCAGAACTGCTGTAAATAGATTTAGCAGTTACCTCACGGAAGTATCACTACACTGCAGTAGATTTCAAAAAGCAGATTTCAATCAATTGTTTAGTCTTCATTTATAGTCACTGGTGGATGACTTGCAGTTATGCTGCTGATGCACCCTGGAACGATCTGTACAAGAAACTGCTGCCTTACGAGGCTGTGAATACACTTGTCTCCAAGAGTGCAGCTTGAGCATTCAAGCTTCATCAGTGGTATCTAACTGAAGAGATGGTGCCACAAGAACAACGACTTCTTGCTGTCAAGCCAACGACCGACTGAGTGAGACCACTGAATCGCTTTGGAAAAGGGTTTGGCAAGCCATTATTTCCAAAAGCTGGTTCACCTTTCAGGTTTTGTAACTTTATCCAGCCTTCTTGGTGGCAGATGTAGCAGATTGGTCAGAAGTCGCTGCCTATCAAGCTTCAGCTGTCAACTTCCACTCACTGAATGTCATCAATGACTGTGTGAAGAGGGGGGGTGAAGATGAGTTCTGACTTCCTGTCTTGGGCAAAGGGTGAAGACCATTACCAGGATGTTTTTCAAATTGTTGAGCAAGAGTGGAAGCAGATGTCGATCCTTTGAAAGCACAAGCGAACCCTGGAGACATCCCCTTTCTTGGTGTTCCTAGTTTACCATCATTCTGAACTAGATAGTGGACGGACCTAGTTTGTCCTTAATCATTTTTGGAACAGCACTTTTATAATGTAGTCTAAGTAACTTTCTCACTTGTGAAACAACGTTGTAATTTGAAAAAAATAGTTACTTGATTGCAGCCAATTAAAATCTAATGTTGTATTGATAAAATATCAAAATGTTATAATTTCCTATTTTTCCACTATTACCTCAAAATTCACAAGGATGATGAACCACCTAAATAACATTCAAACTTTTTAAAACTTTGTCCAAATATTTAGCTTGATAAGTCAAACAAATTTAAATAAAGGACAGGAGTGTTCTACAAAAATTTCAGATTCATGGGGGATGGGATGCACCCTAATGTACATATACACATATATATATATATATATAGGTTTATATAGACACATACATTAGCATACACATACAATATATTTTGTGTATTTGTTGTAAAGTATACATATTAATTTGATCTTGTTGTGTTGTATAGCTTTGATCAATTGTTTTGCCACTGTCTGCTGCTCTTACCTTTGCTTTGTCCACTTTCTGCCATAGCAATGCAAATTTCCTACTCGTGGGAATAATAAAGCTTTATCTTATCTTATCCTCATATTTTGGGTTATAGCTGTTTGAGTCTTTTCAAACATACACTAAAGGTTTTCTTGAAGCTTCTTGTATTGTTCCTCAGATCAGCCAACCACAGCCATATGATGGCTCTGCTGCAGCAGCTGCTCTACAGCGAGGCACTGTCTCTCTCTTGGCGGGACATCATCGTGCCAGTGGTACGACAGGTGGTGCAGACGGTGCGCCCAGATGTTCGCAGCTGTGATGACGACATGGACATCCGCCAGCTCGTCCACATCAAGAAGGTGTGTGAATATCACAATTCTTATGTGTGTGTGGATGTATGATGAAAGAGAAATCTCCCCCTTGTGTTCTTCTGTGAGTCACAGCTGCATTGTTCACCTGTTGCAGATTCCAGGAGGAAAGAAGTTTGACTCCGTTGTGGTGAACGGCTTTGTTTGCACTAAAAACATTGCTCACAAAAAGGTTTGCATTTGGATTCATACGTGAACGTAATGGTGTTGTTAACAATGTATTGTACTTTACCAATAGTGGGGTCTCCTTTCTAACATCTTTAACAGATGAACTCCTATATCAAGAACCCCAAGATCCTTCTGCTCAAGTGTTCCATTGAGTATCTTTACAGAGAAGAGACCAAGTTCACCTGCATTGATCCCATTGTTCTGCAGGTACCTTTTGCTTATGTGTACTAAAATAATCATTTGAGCTAAAACTGAACTAAAAGTATTATTATTTCAATCAGCTCAGTAACACAAAAGGACCTAATATTTTATCGAAAACGGACAATTATGTTAACATAACGTAATGGTATCAGTTTCCACTCGGGGGTCATTTAAGGTCTACCCAGCCTATGTGTGTGCATACTATGGAACATTCTAATACAAGAACTTTCAAGGAGACAATAGCTAGATTGACCATAGCTCTCCTTGCCTTGTTTTAACGGCTAACCCCTACTCTCACAGTCGCTCATTATTTTGTGGTTCCTCTATTATTTGGTGCTATTTCTGCATACACTGCCCCTCCTCAGGTAGGTCATGACCCTGAACTAAGCGCAAGATACAGAAACAAAAATACAAGATACAAAGTATAATGTGCTGGACTATATGAATAAAAATGTGCAAGGCGCTACATAAGTATAAATGTAAAAACTGCAGCTTAGTTAACTATTATATTTTCCCCCACACTGTGATGAAAAAAGTAGGTTTCGGTAAGTTTGTGTCATTTTTCATGTAAGTCTTAAGTGTCACTGTATTGTGCATTCCAAACCATTGCACATCATTCTTTTAAGTAATGTCAAATAGGCTTCCTCGTGTAGTTTCTCACTTCATATGACATACTTGGATGTATTGTAATGAAACCTGTGTTTGTGGATGATCTGTTTAGGAGCGAGAGTTTCTGAAGAACTATGTTCAGCGGATAGCTGACGTACGACCCAACCTGGTGCTGGTGGAGAAGACAGTGTCCCGCATTGCTCAGGACATGCTGCTGGAGCATGGCATCACTTTGGTCATAAACGTCAAACCTGTTAGTGCCCACTTTATAGACATGACCCTAACCCAGTACCCACTGTTAAGGTTCACTGTAATCCTGCTTTCTTTTACATTCAAACAGTCTAAGCTTTGGTACCTGTAGTCAGAGATGAACAAGGGTTTAGCAGTATCCCCACGCATCCTGACTTGTGCTTACTGAAGAATTTAGACTTGAAGACATTGCAGTGGCCTGTAAAAAAATTTTTCCCCATATGTCTCTTCTTTTTTCCATCTAGCAAGTGCTTGATCGAGTGAGTCGAATGACTCAGGGCGATTTAGTCATGTCTATGGATCAGCTTTTGACCAAACCTCGCTTGGGTACCTGCCACAAATTCTACCTTCACTCCTTCCAGCTACCGAACAGTATGTGTGAGCTTTTTTAAATGATCAGTGTGTAGTTTTACTAAAAATAACCCAAAAAAACCCATACTATAAAAAATAGCCTTAAGCATTTTTGGTATTTAAAATAAGTAAGATTAATTATTTTTTTTATTGAAACAAATAGTTGGTCAGTGATTATTTATTTAAGTCGGAAGACATACACAGTAAACTCCAAAAAATGTAATGTGTCCCATATCAATTTTATATGACTCATTGTTCTGAATATTTTATTTTGTATCGTTTCATTTCATTTGCATTTGATGATATTTAATGGACAGATGATATTTAATTTTGTGACTTTTCGAATAGAAAATACTGAAAAGTGTGTTTCAATTGTTCACTTAGCCCACACAGAGTGAGCTTCTGTTTTTGTTTTCTTCTTTTCTTTTCATTTTTTTCTATTATTAATCGGCAATGGACCACTTAATGATATGTGTATCCCTTGTACTTATGAGAGCGATATGCCTAAGAAGTAAATGCAAGCGTATAGCCCAACAAATCATTATAAATCCTATGCCTAAATCGTCACACACTTGCCTCCAACCAACTAAAAATACTTTTTGTGAGACTACATGACTTTCCCTACTATAAAAGGTTTTGACAAATTGTTGCACCAATGCAAAGCTAAAGACTCTTCTATTAGATGACTGTTTTCCTAAATCCCAATTTTTCCCAATCCCAATTTTTCTATGAACTGTCACTTTGGATTCAAATTGCTTTCGCTGTTTTCTGTTATTCTTCCAGATGAGCTGAAGACCCTGATGTTCTTTGAGGGCTGTCCTCCTCAGCTTGGCTGCACCATCAAGCTCCGTGGCGCCTCCGAGTACGAACTGGCCCGAGTGAAGGAGATCATTACAATGATGGTGTGTGTAGCTTACCACTCACAGCTCGAAATCTCCTTCCTTATGGATGAGTTTGCCATGCCTCCCAGCCTCTCTAAGAGCACCTCGTTCCCCTGCCTGCTGGAGACCACTCTTGGAGAAGAAGAGAAGGATGGTGAGAGCCAGGATAACGGAAGTGGAGCAGGGGAGGAAAACATGGAGCTCCCCTCAGAGGGTGAGTTTGAGCCAGGGCTTCAGGATGTAATAAAAGGCTACAGTAGGCAAGCTTCAATATCTGAATCCTCACTGAAGGATGGAGAAAGTCCTAAAGTTAGGAGAAACGACTCCTCAACGTCTCTGCCTAGAGGAGAACTCGAGGAGGTGAAGACTTCTACTCCATTGTCCTGTGCCATTAGCCAGCCACCACTTGTGTCCCCTCCCTATCTTATCTCAGACTTGGATGAAATTGCTGAAGAGGAAGTGAAAGAACCATTAGGCACAGAAGATAATGGAGAGGAAGAAGGTACCATGATGCAAGGGGACAACAGTGGTTCTGAAATATCAGTCCCTCCAGCACGGCTCTTCAGGGACCCGCTGCAGGACGACACTGGCCTCTTTGTGGCTGAGCAGGTGACCTCAACAGACGATCGTCTCAAGTCCATCTCGGCGTGCTTTAAGCAGGAGCTAAAAGATATCATCCTCTGCATCTCGCCCTTTATAACCTTCCGTGAGCCCTTCCTTCTGATGCCAGCCGGCCTGCGCTGTCCTAGCCGAGACTACTTCCCAGAGCAGGTCTACCTGTCGCCACTCCTCAACAAAGACCTAAAGGAGCTGGATGGCCGCCGCAAGAAACTCCTGCTCAAGGACTCTGCCCCACCGACTAGTTCTCTAAGTAATGGGGCGGGCCCACTGTTGCGGCCCACCCAAGTGCTGCCCTCTCACAAGCTCACCACGACTCGCATCGTGGAGCACCTGAACGGCTGCCAGGATCTTGCCTGCATGTTGGCTGACTACCGTGCCCAAGGAGGACGCATCCGGCTACGTGATGTCGATCCTTTTGCCTGTCCCGCATCAACAAAAGCCCCTGTGAAGGCCGATAGTGAGGAGGAGAAAGGGTCAGGACAGAACGAAATGGCTTGGGCCACCAAGGTAAACAGTTTCCTCCTGGCAATGCGTAAAGCAAAACCAGCCTTGCTAAAAAATGTTTATATGAAGTGCATCTAAAGTACTGTTAAAATGCTTAGATTTTACCAGAAGAGGTTTTGTAACGTGAAATCGATTCATAAAGTCAGTTCAATAGTGATGGAGTGAAAAAATAAAGAGCCATCATTTTCTCGTGTTTTTACATAGACCGGTTTTTAATTTCTATGTCAACAGTATGAAACAGTCCTGGCAAAAAATACTGGAGTATGTAGTACATACAGTGTGAGATAATAAAACAAAAATATAAAATGTTTAGCCTTTTTTCATGTTTTATCATTTGTTTCAACAAAGCCAACCCTTCTTGTGAAGATGAACAAATTACAATGTATAATACATTTACAACAGATTACATGGTCATGTCTGTTAGCAAGGTTTACTATTTCGTTGTTGAGTCTGTTCTTGAGGGCCATTTGCTCTAGAGCTATTACTGTCAGACTTCGAAAACAATAGACCATCAGATGTGCTGCTATATCAGAAATACATCAGACCTTTTCATCCTCTTCACACTTCATCAGCAGCACAGGCAGCAGCTCACAGAAGTACTTTGACATTTCAGATAGACATTCAAATCTGTGTGAATAAAGTAGAAAGCTATGATCTGAAAAAAGGTTATACAAAGACATTCTAAGAATGTCTGTGTTTTGAGATTTTCAAGTCAAGTTGGTTTTGTTTGTCATTTTTGCCATATACACAAAGTACAAATGAAACCATGTTCCTCCAGGACCAAGAACAAAACAGAACAGAATACAGCAACATTACAACTAGATGATACAAGACAAGAAAAGATGACGTTCAGTACAATTGACAACCAAGCAGAGATATGCAAAGATGCAGAATAGACATTACATGTGCAAAAAGTGCAGAACAGCAATAAATATGATTGTGCAATTGTAGCAGCATAAATATGATTTTGAGATGTATTTGTATTTTACTCTAAAACAGCTGGATTGCCTGAATCCAATAAATCATCAGCGACTCTGCGTGCTGTTCAGCAGCTCTTCTTCACAGTCTAACAACGCTCCGAACCCTTGCGTCAGTCCCTGGTAAACATTTGTTTGTTTGTTTTTGGTTTTTTTCCATATTTAATGTGGACTCTGGAGGGCATTGTCTTTTACATCAAATGACAGCGGTCCCCAGTTCTGGAGAGTTTAACCCTGACCTAAGTAATAAAAGCCTTCAGGAGCATTTGAATATTAAATCCAGGTGTGTTGGATCTCAATTCTTCAGGGTTCCATGACCAGGTCTGGACACACACAGATGGAGCAGCAAGGCTGTGTCCCAAATTACTCTCTATGCCCTACGTAGTGCAGTATGTAGGAATTAAAGTGCAAATTAAGATTAGGTTAAACAAAGTGCACCCAGAAAAAAAAACTTAGAAGGAAAAAGGCAGTAATGGATTGGTTGTAGTATCTGTCGAACATAAAAAATGGTATTGCGCCACCCCTAATTCGTACCTGTAACTCTAAACATACATCTGAAAGAAATATGTTTTGCGTTTTTAGGATCGTGACCATGGAGTTTTATGGAAAGAATGACTTGACGCTTGGCATATTTCTGGAAAGATACTGTTTCAGGTAAAATGTGCTAAAAGCATGTTTAACTATGCTGCGGGCATGTTCAGGTTTCAGTGATTCTTAATGCTGGATTTTGTTTGATACAGGCCCTCTTACCAGTGTCCCAGCATGTACTGTGAGACTCCCATGGTCCACCATATCCGACGTTTTGTGCATGGAAACGGCTGTGTGCAGATTGTTCTGAAGGAGCTCGATTCTCCTGTGCCTGGATATCAACACACTATCCTCAACTATTCCTGGTGTCGAATCTGCAAACAGGTGACAATAGTGGCAGGCAAATGTTTTTGTTTTGGAAAGCTAATGTAGCCAGCAAGTAACAGACGTACATACCCACACCTGAACTGAACCATTTCAAGATGTCAGGTAGTTTCCAGCAGACTTGCTTGTGTGCTTGCTTGTGTTTTTGTTATGAATATACAAATATATGAATGGAATCCTTTTTTTAATATGACTGTTACTACTGTTTTTAACTCTGTATCCATTTACTCATGTTTTTTTTTAACATTTATGTTCAGGGTCCGTTTAGTTTAGTGCCTCACAGTCTCTCTTTGATGGTAGGTGACTCCAGTGGTCCCTTTGTCCAACGATTCGTGGTCCATGTCCTTTGCCAAGTATTTGGAGCTTCGTTTTTACGGCCACCAGTACACTCGCCGTGCCAATGCTGAGCCCTGTGGCCACTCCATACACAAAGACTACCACCAGTACTTCTCCTACAACCAGATGGTGGCGTCATTCAGGTGAACATTCTCAGTCCATGTTGTAGACACTACCTTGTTTTTTGTGTTTGTAAGTGACCAGTTTATTATTGTTTGATTAATGTGGCCGTCATGTCATTTCAGAAATAATTGTCACTGTATATGCGGTTAATGGAAATGAGTCTAATGTACAGTAAATAAGGATAATGCAGTTAATTTTTTTTAAGCATACATAATTCAATAATTTAAGCATACATCATTTACTGATTTTTTAAAGAGCTCCCTCTGTATTGTAGTGTTCAGTGTAATATGAAAACACTGATAAAGTTTCAAAATGTGTCATTCACTCCCCAGTCCATATAGTTTGTATATGAAAACTAAGATGCATAAAAGCCTGTTCATGTTTATGTGATATCCTGAGAGCCAACACATTAACATATAACTGTCTATTCAGCCTAAAGCAGTTTAGGCCCCATTTTCATAGTAAAGTTATAATGGATTTTTCCATCCAGTTTGCTTTGTGCATATCAGTATAAATAAATAGTCAGTATCAATAATACCAGCTCTGTTTAATTCTAAGGGCTAAAGGGAGATATGGCGAAATTAATATTTTGCTACATAAAACGGCACACATAACTCAACCATGGGAGGGACATAGAAGACTGTGTAAAACTGAATAAAACTGTGTAAATTATTTAGCCTTTTTTCACTAAATGTTCTACTGACCTCCATAGACATCCATTATTTTCCTTTGTTGTCCGTGGGACAGTGCCTGTGTTATATCCACTTATTCAATCATATTTATTTGTTTCTACATGTTCTTATCTGCAGTTACATCCCAGTGAGACTGTTTGAGATATGTCTGCCTCCTCCTAAAATCGCCATTAGGAACCAAGGCCCTTGCAAGACGAACCTGCAGCAGGACCTCAAAGATTTCTCTCAAAAGTAGGACTTCTAGTGATTGCCATACCTCATGTGATTACCCACTGCTTGTACCTGCTTCAGCAGTGCTGTGATTCCTTGTTGGGGTTTGATTTTCTTTTATTCAGGGTTGCTCAGGTATACGCGGCAATAGATGACCGTCTCACGTCCCTAAAAACAGACACCTTCAGCAAAACTCGCGAGGAGAAAATGGAGGACCTGTTTGCCCAGAAAGACGTATGTTTGCAATGCTGTTACATTTACATGCATTTATTTGCTAAATATGTGATTTCAAATGTCCTAAAGAAAGAAACAGATTTGCAGATATGTGACTGTGTTTGTATTGGTACCTGTTTCATAAGATGGAGGAGGCCGAGTTGCGCAGCTGGACAGAGAAGCTGCAGGTGCGTCTCCAGACCACTGTGGTTGACTCTCCTCAGCAGCTACAGGTTGTTCTGGAGTCTGTGGTGATGAAGAAGCAGAGTTTGTGTGAGACTCTGCAGTCTTGGAACAGCAAGTAAGCACTTACTTAGCACTGAACACTGAGTTTTGCACACAGTCAGGCTGCAGCTAACATTATTTTCTTATTTGATCGATCATTTTAAATTTCTTCTGTGCAACAAAACAAGGGGTGCTACATTGACTACAGATACCAGCAGAAAATGCAAGATCAGAGAAAATTTTAAAGAAAAAAGATTTTAAAGAAAAAGTAGTGGAGCTGTGTTGACATAAAAAAAGAAGTGACTGTAATCTATATGACTGACAGTGTGTAATATAAATATTACAAACCAATTTGGAACATGCATCCCATTGACAATCAAAAATGCCAAAAAAAAATCCTAAATGTGGCATAAATTTTATATAAGTTTGACACATTGGAAAAATGTACATGGATACAGTTGTTCAGTTTTTATGTATGTTTTAATTCAGCAAGAGCTGTAACTGTGCATTAATAATATGTGCAGAAGAGTTCTCTGGATGAGGTGTAGTTGTTTCACTCAAAATCAGTAAAAATATTAAAACTACATAAGAAGTAGCCATGGTCATGATTGTGTGCGTGTGTGCGTGTCAGACTGCAGGATCTGTTCCAACTGGAGAAAGGGAGAAAGCGCTTGTCTGTCCCTCCCAGCCCTGGCAGACACAGACAGACCACCAATGATGACAGCAAGGTTAGCAGCTCAGTACGCCAATGACACTTGTGTTATTGAGTACAAACGTGTAGTTTGTTCAGTGGCCTGCCATTCAGAATCTACTCGATAGTAAAGTCATGCTTCTTGAGCTAAACATTCTGTTTATTTCTTATTGATAGACAAGTATTCTGGAGTCTTCTCCTCGCAATCCCTCCCCTGTGGTGCAGAATGGTGAGAAAGGTCGGTTTACCAGCTAATGATTTGAGTTAACTTATTAACTTTTTGAATGGCTTGAACAGATAACTGACTGCAATAATTCACAGCTCCAGAAGACCGGCACCTTGGCACGATGCCCTCAGGCTCCGGATCATCATCGTTACTGCAGCTTCCATCACCAGCAGAGCAGAGCTCTGAGGCCCTCACATCAGGACCTGTCTTCCCTGAGCAGGACTCAGTCAGCATTCCTGAAGGTAATCACGCACACACACACCCACACAGGTTTGTTCTAATTTTCATTTCACATCACACCAGTTCAATTGTAGTTGTGTTGTTATGCAATACAGTAATCTCCCAGTTTTACACAGATCCAGTCGCACGCAGATTTTTAATGAGAACCAAACTCCTCGTTTTACACGGAAATCTCCACAACAACGCAAAACCTGCAAATACTGTTTTTTACACATTTTACTTGTATATTATTAAGAAAAAATTACTAATTTTGTAACATAAATAAGAGGGATGCACTAAAAATGAGGAGACACTTGGATGAAAACCGAAACCAAAACACTGAAAAATAATTATTATTAAATTATTAAAAGAATAAATCTAAAATATTTATTTAGCCTTCAAACAATGCACAATATAAAATTACATTAGAAAAAAATGTTTTCTTGGCCCCACTCCTGAAGAGCCTAAAGGCGAGATAGCTGAAATATTATACAATTAAATTTCTTCTCTCATAAAACAAGTGAACTCAAGTTCAGTTCTGAACAAAGTGCATTCAGAGCAAGTACTGTTGAAAGATGGAACAACATTCTCTGTAGGCTTTTTAGACTGACACAGCCCATATATTTACCGTAATCACTGGAAAACCTGCTTGCCTTTTCAAAAATGTCCGCCACAGACGGAGTGGGTGTGCTCGAAGTGTCTTGCCTCTTCTGTGCTTGATATTTATCAATTTATCATATAAAATTGTATCATATTTTATATGATAAATTAATCCCGACGTGTCTTGTAAGTGTGTCTTGTTTTTATTTGTCAGGACACCTTTGTCTTAGAAATGTACCAACGCAGAAAACTGCTCCACTCTTTATTCATAGAGTAGAATGGTCTGTAGCATCATGACCCTTTGCCTCCTGCCTTTCTCAGATGTGTTTGATGGACACCTACTGGGTTCTAATGACAGTCAGGTGAAGGAGAAGACCACCATGAAAACCATTCTGGCGAATTTGTTACCTGGGAACAGTTATAACCCCATTCCTTTACCTTTGTAAGTATCATAAGACGTTTATCACTTGTATCATCTACAAAAAGATGTGTGATTTAATCTTGATCTTGTATTTGATTAGTGACCCAGACAAACACTACCTGATGTGTGAGCATGAGCGTGTCCCCATTGCCGTGTGTGAGAGGGAGCCCAGCTCAATTATCGCCTTTGCTCTCAGGTACGCTCCCTTTCAACTCACACAGTCTGACCTATTCTGAACACCATTCTTTAAGCATTGTTTAAGTGCTTGCATGTCTCTTCCAGCTGTAAGGAATATAAGAATGCCCTTGAAGAACTTTCCAAGACCACGCTTAAGACTTCTGGGGATGACGCACCCCAGACCATCAGGTCTGCACATGAGTGTATATGTACACTATGTATAGTGTTTTCACACTTTTTTCCACACTTATTAATAGCACCGTTGCTCTGTGTGTGTTAATGGTGCTGTACCCCGCTGCGTGTAGTTCCAGTGAGAGCAGGGTGAAGAATAGTCCGGCCAAGGTCAATGAGGGCAGCACTTCTCAGCTGGGCCGCGGCAGCGTAGACTCCGACCCCCTCAGTGAGTCATTCATTCTTGTACAGGAAACTTGCATAAATTACTGAGGAGTATCTGCAAGCTAGACTTGTCCTAGCTGTTCAAAAAGTCATTATGAAGTGTGAGGAGCCTGGAGTCTTGAAATCATTTTGACATATCTATCTCTCTCTGCCCCACAGAGGAGCCTGAGAGTGGTGACAAGCAGAAGAAGCAGACTGGGAACCCACACATTGAACTGCGTGAGTGTTATAAACAATTCAGCCAATTGTCTACATTCATCATAATGCGCATAGATTTAAATGCCCTGAATGACGTATGATGACGAAATAAGGTGCGGTTTAAGTGCATTTGATTAATGGGCCGTAGTACATGCAGGTGATTGGCCTGCACACGTACCTTATTTACATATTTGCGATAGATCCCAAGTTACCCCCATATACATACAGTTTACATGAAGAATATAAAACATATGTAAAATAAATGGTCTCCATAGGTGCTGTTTGGGGTCAGTCAAAAAGTGCACTGAACACTGGCCAAAGCTCAAGGAGAAGTATAATAAAAAAATAAAGGGATGGTAGAATGATACAAGTGGTTGGTTCTATTATTTTCAAAACAACACTGGCTGTGTGAGCTGCATTATTGCAACCACTGATCAGCATTAAAACCAGAGAGATAAAGTGAATAACAGTGTTCACTTGCTAATATATCCCACAAATGGCAACAGATGCCACTAAATGTGAAAAATCAGTTATTGATGCAGGACTAATGGGCAGGTATAAAGATGAGAGCAACTTGACAAGGGCCAGATTGTGATGACTAGATTAGAGCATCTCTAAAACAGGAATTCTTGTGGGGTATTTCCTGTATGCAGTGGTGCTTGGACAACTGGCAATCCCCAGGGGTCATTGATGTGTGGGATGCAAAAGCTAAGCCACCTGTTACGAACCTAGAAATCCTTACATAGTGCCTGATAGTTGCCCAAGTTAAAGGGGCTATTGTTGTGTGGGATGAAAAGCGGTAGCAGATGAAAAACATCCAAAATTTGATTGGAAGAGGAAAAACATGTTACTGCACAACTCACAACAAATTACTAACATTTTCTTAATTTGACAAGCAATAACGAAAATTGTTGGTCCTGTTGCTATGTACTACAGACTCTCAAACTACTCTTTAAACAGACTCCCACAAACACTACCTCTACTGACTGTTAATTATACTTACACTGCTACCCAAAGACAGCCGGTCTGTTCTGTAGTGATTAAGTCCTTCTATTGTTAGTTATCTCCATAGTCTCTCTCTCTCTCTCTCTGTCTCTCTCTCTCTCTCTCTGTCTCTCTCTCTGTCTCTCTCTCTGTCTCTCTCTCTCTCTCTCTGTCTCTCTCTCTCTCTCTCTCTCTCTGTCTCTCTCTCTCTCTCTCT